>JAUCMX010000018.1:18465274-18682774 GCA_033459395.1 Hemibagrus guttatus
CAATGCTGCTAGTGAGTGCAAATCCACTGCTAATCGCTGCTAAATGTTGTAAAATGGCTGCTGATCGCTGTTCACGGTGTTGCTCTGTCACTAGCTATCGATGTTCTGATGAGATTTGGGTACTGTGTGTGTGAAACAGGACTTCAGAACAGAACTTCAGAACAGAACGGGACATTTGTTGCACCTTCAGATTCTGGAATCTGACTTCGGTCCAAATGGGGAAAAAACCAAACGGAAAATTTTAATGTCCAGTTATATTAAAGATCTATTAAAGAACTATATATATATATATATATATATATAGTCACTGTAGTGAAAAACACTGGCATCATTTTTTTTTCCATAACACTGAAAGTTGAGCTCTTGGCTTTTTTTCTTTCTTTCTTTAAACTGCTATTATTATTATTATTATTATTATTATTATTATTATTATTATTATTATTATTACTAGCAAGAATCATTTTGATCAGTCTTTCTCTGTTTATTGTCAAAAGTAGAAATCAATGAAAAAAAACACTTATTTATAATTATTTTGGAATTATTGCAGCATGACCCATCATGACCCATCATGCACATATCCATCTCTAGTTCACTCTGCAACACCTAAAATAAGTGGAATCACAAAACTCCTGCAACATTGGCATGTGACATATGAAAGCTCTCAGCTCAGTAAAGAGAATTGCATTTATTTATATTACATATACATTTTCCTGCTACAGCAAACCTCTTATGTAACAGCAGAATTTGAGTAGGTTTTATTAAATCTATTTTCTAGCTGGATAAGCATAGCAGTCTCTATAAATTAATATCCTAACAGTCGCCATAACTGCTGCGGTGCCTAATTTATTCAAATTCATTTATAAATACAACCAGGATGCTTTACTGCAATAAGCAAAAAAGTAAGAATCCCTCAACTGAAAACATCTCATCTGCTTTGTGTTAATTAACAATCATGCCAGTGTGTGTATTTGTGTGTGTGTGTGTGTGTGTGTGTGTGTGTGTGTGTGTGTGTGTGTGTGTGTGTACTCTCATGTTTCTCCAACCTAAGCTGCTGAACAGCTCCACGTATGGCAATGAAAGCATGCAGTGCATTAATGAAGGCATCAGTGGTCAAATCGTCAAGCATTTCTGTGCGTACAGCACGTGAACACATGCACGCAAATAGAAATCCATAGTGTTTTAGCTCCTTTTCCCCCCTCTTGATACACAGAAAGGACCAAAACAGTCCATCCTACAGTATGTGAAAGGAGGAGTGGCCTCCACCACATGCTCCTGTGGAAGGTTCGCTGTACTTCAGTGCATTTTCTAAACTTTCTACACTTAGTGCACTTGTAGATGTGTGAAGGAACTGCACTGCTCCATCCCAAGATCCGAATAACATTAGTTCGCAGTGCATTTATTGTCATCCCTCGTCCTTGATGTTGCACTCGCCCATCATGGTGCTTAATAAGTACTGATGAGACATGACCTTGTATAGGAAGAATGGCTGGATGTTTCTCGTGTGGGTGCAATGCAGAATATATTAAACGTCCTCCTACCCTTAGGATGCCATGCTCATCTAAGAAGGGATTCAGCTTATGTAACTTATCTTTGGTTTTCACATCCTTTCAATGTCTGAGGCTCCGTATCCCCTTACACAAGGCTGATTCCTGAAACATACTGATAATGGCGTGCTCTGTTTCCTTTCTAGACTTGTGGCTTCACTTCACTGGGCTTTTTAAAGCTCTGGGTCATTTATTACAGTCTCTAAATCCTCATTATCTGTACGGGAAAGTTCATTATGCCGAAGAAAGTCTGGTCCCGTAAACCAGTTGGAAGTCTGCTGTGAGGTTTCTGGAGGCGTGATCAGTGAGGTTCTCTTCAGAGGTCACATACCTCCACTGCTCAGAACTGTAGTTCAGTACTGTTAATGTACTGACTACAATTTGCCACAAAAACATGAAATCTTCTGGCATAATAATTGTAGATTGTCCATCTCTAATTCTTTTCTGAGCATATCACTTGTTTTAACAGCTACCACTCCTGCTGACAATTCAAGCATAGGTATGGAAGTGACCATAGTATGGGCTTTGACTAAAGAGCAATGAATCTCTCATGATGTGCTGACGACCCTGAGATACGTGCACTCTTCGTGACACTTTCATTAGAAAAATGATGACTCTCATAATGTTGCACACTTCCTTAAAGGCTGATGGATCTCCAAATCCTCACATCACTAGTCTGAAAGCCAAGACTCCCACCATGGCTGCAGATCATGTGGTTCATCCCAATCGACCTTGTCTCGACACATCTACTGCAAAATCTGCTTCCCAACGAGGAAACCCAGAGGATCATATATGTATGCCACAGTAGACAGGAGACCTCTCCTAGTGAGAATTTGTCTGATGTACTGCACCACTGGACCCCGAGCGTTCTCTCTAGATGCATCTCACCTAAAGTCAAGTCCTAACCTGTGGTCCCTTCAGCATATTGGTTGTTTGTAATTAACTAACCACAGTTTCCCTGTACTATAAAGTTCCCTTGCTTCTCTAATCAGCTGGCTAGCTTCACCCACTGATGAGACACTGGTCAGCCCGTCGTCAACATAGAAGTTTCTTCCTATGAACTTGGTAACAGCATTGCTAAAGCCACCTTGCCCTTGAGCTGCAAGATACTGCTCCAAACAAGTGTACCTTTATTCTGCACAACGATGTTTGAGACTCTGGATCTTCATGCTCTCACAGAAATAGGAATCTCAGGTAATCTTGATCCTCTGCCTTCACATGGAACTGATGAAACATTCACTGGGGTTCAGTCGGTCTTCCAGTTCATCCCAATGGTGTTCAGTGGGGTTGAGTCAGAGTCAGGGCTCTGTGCAGGACAGCATACAAAGACTTTCTATACAACTATGTGCTTCTAACTGTGAAACTGTGTCTAACTGTGAGTTTGGAGAAAAAACACATATGGGTTTAATGATCAGGGGTGCACATACTTTTGACCATATAATCTTTTTTGACTAATCATAAACACTGATTTTTTTTTTTATCGTTCTGTAGGATGAAGAAATTGAAAGAGGAGATGCAAGGAGTAGTGAAAGAGCTGGCAGAAAACAATCTCTTCTTGGAGAGGTAACTAACATGTCTGTCTCTTCATGACATGGACTTTCAAATTTGAAGATTGATCACTGAACACCGTGTGTGTGTGTGTGTGTGTGTGACCCTGCTTTAGGTTCGGCACTCTGACAGTAGATGGTGGACTGAGAAATGTGGACAGGATCTGAGAGCACAGCAGAGCCACAAGACACAACGCTGCTCGAAGAAATAGTTTCGACAAAAAAAAAAAAAGAAAAGAAACTGTGTGTTTTGCTGAAACTATTCCTTTAAAGCCAGTGTTTGTTTTTGAAGGGATAAATAAGATTGCCAAATATATATTTCTGTATATATGTTAATGTAAATACTGATCACCTAGAGAGAATTTATTTCATTTTCTTTCCTTTTCTTAATTATATCTGTAAGTTAATAAGAACTGCCTGCTTTTCAGCCTGATGGCCTGCTTATCTTGATATCCATCCATCTGCGCTCATATCCGATCCTTATTTCCCCCCTGCACTCATTTTTCTACCTTCTGACCTTCAGATAATTAGACTGTACTGTATTGGTCTCTTAATTCTGCACATACGCGACATTAAAAACTGCAAACCTGCTATTACTGTATTCTTTTTTCTAATAATAGATTTCCATAGATTGCACTATTTAAGAAAGGTTTGTTTCGTATGAAGATTTAAACGTAGAGTTGGAGGCAGCTTACTGAGGCACCTCAAAGATGAAAATTATTTTGCATTTGTCTATTTGAATCAGACCTGGAAGCCATGTCAGCTGTAATGATTAAGACGAACAGAAGGCAAAGAAAGAAATATATAACGACATGATCAATCTCATATCCTACTCCTCTCTTGCACCCACCTGCCATATGAGCAGATAAGAGACATGCCAGGAATGTCAGTGTTTACATGGGACACTGGAATGGTGTGAAATACCAATGGCTGGATGCAGCACCCAAGATAAAGTGCTGTTCATTGTGTGAATTCCTCCCAGGCGCAGGTCTGATGAGTAATGACTACAGTAAGAGAGAAGCAGATGAATGCGTTGTGCTATGCCTGAAGTCATCCTCTAACATCAAAAATATTATGAGTCAAGACGGGTAATGTTTATGCAAGAGGTTGCATGGTGACGGATGACGTTTTATCTCAGTCTATGATAGAAAAGCATTAAATAAATGTGAACAATGCATCGATGTTGCACAGAATTTACACAAATAAGAGCATTGTTTCTGATTTACATCATCATCATCATCTCTCCCAATGTCTCATCACACATTAGACTCCCATGGTGACCGTTACAAGAGTCACTCCACTCAGCCTTCAGGTTGCCATGACAACCGGATAAGTTGCTATAGCGACATCTATGAGCGTCAAATCTGCAAATGACGGCAAACCCACCTGATGGTTTTCATGTGAACTGAATGACAATCAAACCCACCAAGGCTGAAATAATACTGAAATTGTGCAGTTTACATGTGATGGTGTAATATTCTATTATTTTAATTATTGTTATGATGATGATTATGACTGCTGTTGGAAAGGGTTGATTTGTACACTAGAGGGCATCCATGGATCAGAACATTTAAACTTTATGTTTGAACTAGAAAATGACAGCAAGGTATGTTTCAAAAAAATAAAATCAAATCCAGCACAAAACAAATGATTTTCTTTCTTTACTTTTGTGGTTTAGAGGTTGATGTGCACACTAATGTACTGTACAAGTGATGGAAAACCTGAAAAATGACCACCATTTCCACCGCTCAGTGTAACATAAACCTGCTTGCTAAACTCCTCACTATTGTCAAGTAATGCCAAAATAAAAGAATAACTGTATATTGATTATATAATCATAACAGATGAAAAGAATCCCCCCACACACACACACACAGTTATATAATGCCATAGATAACAATTGCCCAGCCCACATTCATCAATTTTTCATGGTGCCATAAAAATAAACTCATGCTAATTTGCCTCTCAGTAACACCTCTGTATGCTTTGATGAGACTGGGTTTCAGGCATGATGTAAACTAGCACACTAATTAAGATGCCAGACACTCTCAGAAATCTGTACCTTTCCTTGTCACAGGGTTGGTCAAAGGCATGTGGACACCTGACCATCACAGCCTCACTGAACAACCCATTCTAAAACTATGGAAAAATGATTTAGCTGCTATAAAATCTTACACGGGGGCACGGTGGCTTGGTGGTTAACACGTTTGCCTCACACCTCCAGGGTTGGGGGTTCGATTCCCGCCTCTTCAGTGTGTGTGTGGAGTTGATCAGGCATGTTCTCCCCGTGACTCGGAGGTTCCCTCTGGGTACTCCGGTTTCCTCCCCCGGTGCATGCATTGTAGGTTGATTGGCATCTCTAAATTGCCCATAGTGAATGAGAGTGTGTGTGTGCCCTGCGGTGGGTTGGCACTCTGTCCAGGGTGTATCCTGCCTTGATGCCCAATGACGCCTGAGATCCAATTCATCCCAAAGGTGTTGAGTGGGGTTGAGTCAGAGTCAGGGCTCTGTGCAGGACACTCCAGTTCTTCCTTTTCAACCTTAGCAAACCATATCTGAATGGATCTCAGGGGTTCTGTGCACAGGGGCATTGTCATGCTGAAGCAGGTTTGAGTCTCTTAGTTCCAGTGAAGGGAAAGACAGCATACAGAGAGTTTTCTGTACAAGTGTGTGCTTCAAACCTTGTGGCAACAATTTGGGGAACAACCACATATAGTTGTTCAGGGTTGCATATATTTTGGGCCATATAGTGCATATCTTTCACCTAGGAATATGGACACATTTAGCATACCTTTAAAAAGATTTTATTTTATTGTAAAGCTTCAAAGGTACACAATAGACAACTTTCTATTAAATAAATACATATTAAAAGTGCAAAGAGACAAAGAGTCGTAATAGTTCACATTCATTCTTTTTTTTTCTTCTGAGCAATCAATACTGAATCTGATTCAGTGGGTACAGTGGATTTGTTGTGGATTTCAACAATACAACTGAGCCTCATAATCAAAGCATTTTCAACCCAGGATGATCTGATATCTGGGTGTATCCTACTTTTATCCATTTTCAGAATAGAAGAGTGGAGCATAAAGTAATTTTTCCAAAAATACAGAAGAATATATTATAGTAGTTTAACAGTTGCCAGATGCCGGGTCCATAAACAGGTCTATGAGACTGAGGGCTGTGGTTTTTTTGGTGATTCTGGCAAGCACATTTAGCATCATGCAAGTTTGTGGTCCTAATGAAGTAGATCCAGTGTAGAACTAAAGAAGGAAATATCTGGACACTAAATACACTATATGGCCAAACATTTGTGGACACCTGACATCACACCAAAATGTGATTCTTCATCAGACTCTATATCATCCCACAGAAATGGGAGCACACAATTGTATCCTATGTTTTTGTATACTGTAAGAGACTCAAACCCTGTTCCATTTTTAAAAAAGCATAATAATATACACATATCAGGCATAACATTATGACCACCTGCCTAATATTGTGTTTGTCCTCCTTTTGCTGCCAAAACAGCCCTGACCCGTCGAGGCATGGACTCCACTAGATCCCTGAAGGTGTGCTGTGGTATCTGGCACCAAGATGTTAGCAGCAGATCCTTTAAGTCCTGTAAGTTGTGAGGTGGGGCCTCCATGGATCAGACTCGTTTGTCCAGCGCATCCCACAGATGCTCGCTTGGATTGAGATCTGGGGAATTTGGAGGTCAGGTCAACACCTCAAACTCATTGTTGTGCTCATCAAACCATTCCTGAACCATTTTTGCTTTGTGGCACGGCGCATTATCCTGCTGAAAGAGGCCACAGCCATCAGGGAATACCATTTCCATGAATGGGTGTACATGGTTTGTAACAATGCTTAGTTGGGTGCTACGTGTCAAAGTAACATCCACAAGGTCAGCAGGACCCAAGGTTTCCCAGCAGAACATTGCCCAAAGCATGACACTTCCTCCGCCGGCTTGCCTTCTTCCCATAGTGCATCCTGGTGCCATGTGTTCCCCAGGTAAGAGACACACACGCACTTGGCCATCCACGTGATGTAAAAGAAAACATGATTCATCAGACCAGACCACCGTCTTCCACTGGTCCATGGTCCAGTTCTGATGCTCATGTGTCCATTATTGGTGCTTTCGGCAGTGCACAGTGGTCAGCATGGGCACCCTGACTGCTCTGCGGCTATGCGGCCCCAAACGCAACAAACTGTGATGCACTGTGTATTCTGACACCTTTCTATCAGAACCAACATCCAACAACCAACTTCTTCAGCAAATTGAGCAACAGTAGCTCGTCTGTTGGATCGGATCCCACGGATCAGCCTTCACTCCCCACGTGCATCAGTGAGCCTTAGCCACCCATGACCCTGTCGCCGGTTCACCACTGTTCCTTCCTTGGACCACTTTTGATAGATACTGACCACTGCAGACCGGGAACACCCCACAAGAGCTGCAGTTTTGGAGATGCTCTGATCCAGTCGTCTAGCCATCACAATTTGGCCCTTGTCAAACTCGCTCAAATCCTTACGCGTGTCCATTTTTCCTGCTTCTAACACATCAACTTTGAGGACAAAATGTTCACTTGCTGCCTAATATATCCCACCCACTAACAGGTGCCATGATTCAGAAAGCACTGCACAAGTCTGTAGAGCTGGTGACGATTTTGGCCAGCACATTTAGCATGGTGCTAATTTGTGGTGTAAAGGAAACTATAGTAGGAAATGTCGGACACTAGATTGGATAATTCTACTCTGTTTTTGTTCATGTTTTTTTAAATACCAGACTTTCACATGGACTAGGCTTTGTAGGTTAAATCAGTGCCACTGTAATTCAGCGTCGAGTTATTTTTATTTGAAATATTTTCCATTTCGCTTCTCCTCAAACTCCACAACAACCATAATGCCTGAGGAGAACGAGATGTGTCAGGGTGGATATGATGGTGAAACCGTGAAACCGTCATTTAGCTGTGTACACACACACACACACACACACACACACAGAGCCTTGTCTCTCAGATTTGGCGGCAGCGCGACCGCCTGGGAGCTAACACACACCACTGAAACGACCTCACGTCCTTCAAACGCCGTCGTTTTTCGGTGAAGCTTGGTTTTTGTTGCTCGGAAACACAAACACAGGAAACAGCACGTTTCAGTGGCTGCAGGAACATGAGGTGAATTCGGCTGTTTCTCGGCATGGGGAGATTTCTGAGGATGCTGCCCGAGCGAGGAGCAGACGGACACGGGCACGGCTCAGGGATGTATGAAGCCATAAACGAGAAAGCTCTTTCCACGAGGTGAGGTATGTAAACATAATGTGTGTGTGTGTGTGTGTGTGTGTGTGTGTGTTTTCCCTGTATTATAATTCGTAATATTATGTGTTTAATCAATCGATTAATGAGAAGGGAAACGAGCGAGCGCTGTTTCCCTCCTGCACCTGCACGACATGCTGCTGACAAACTACGTCTAATTAATGACCATCACAATGACCATCACAACTGTCATCGATCTAATTAATGACCATCACAATGACCATCACAACTGTCATCGATCTCATTAATGACCATCACAATGACCATCACAACTGTCATCGATCTAATTAATGACCATCACAATGACCATCACAACTATCATCGATCTCATTAATGACCATCACAATGACCATCACAACTGTCATCGATCTCATTAATGACCATCACAATGACCATCACAACTGTCATCGATCTCATTAATGACCATCACAATGACCATCACAACTATCATCGATCTAATTAATGACCATCACAATGACCATCACAACTATCATTGATCTCATTAATGACCATCACAATGACCATCACAACTATCACAATGACCATCACAACTATCATCGATCTCATTAATGACCATCACAATGACCATCACAACTATCATCGATCTAATTAATGACCATCACAATGACCATCACAACTGTCATTGATCTCATTAATGACCATCACAATGACCATCACAACTATCATCGATCTCATTAATGACCATCACAATGACCATCACAACTATCATCGATCTCATTAATGACCATCACAATGACCATCACAACTGTCATTGATCTCATTAATGACCATCACAATGACCATCACAACTATCATCGATCTCATTAATGACCATCACAATGACCATCACAACTATCATCGATCTCATTAATGACCATCACAATGACCATCACAACTATCATCGATCTCATTAATGACCATCACAATGACCATCACAACTATCATCGATCTCATTAATGACCATCACAATGACCATCACAACTATCATCGATCTCAACCATCATCTCAACCATCATCCATCTCATTAATGACCATCATAACGACCATCACAACCAACAGCAATCTTATTAATGACCATCACCAATCACATTAATGTCTATCACAATGGCCAAAAATAACTATTACCAATCTCCTAAATGACCATCACCAATCTCATTTATGACCATTCACACTATCATTTGTGTGACACAAAACCATCATGATCTCGCTCATTAATGGCCATCACAATCATCACCTGTCTCATAAATGACCATTCACACTATCATTAGCATGACACAACCATCACCAATCGAATTAATGACCGTGACAGTATTAATGATCACAGTGACACATTTTGTCCTAAACTGCCGTGCATATTTCCCAGGCACACTGAATCCTAATCAATGAACACATTTTGTCAGCACCTTGTTCTCAACACCGCTGACTGACAGAAGGATGGAGGATTGATTCATTCACTATTTGCCATCAAAACACTGCAAATAAATCACATCTTAACAGCTCAGTAAGAGCTAATATCTTATAGATAGTAATATCTAGTATTTCCTATTCTAAAATCACAATATTCCATTATTAAACTTCTTTCTAGTCATTATTACTCCATAATCTTGTTCTGTTTTCATAGCTGTACCCATTTTAAGCATTAATGTCTAGAGATAAGCTTGAAATAAGTACAAATGTAAAGAAATATGTTTAAGCAAATATATACAGCTTATTGTAATCTTATAAGAGGAATTTCAATGTGTCTAAATGTGACTATTTTGACCCTTCTCAACAGTGAGGCAGTAAACTTTAGGTCACTAAAAGGTACAGTTCTGTGCCAATCTAGTGACTGATCCTTGTAATAAAAATAAACTAAAACAAAACAAGGCACAAGAACAGCAGTAATTTGATTAGAAGTGGCAGCCATGTCGCTCTGGCTCGTTTCGATAACTGCTGTTGCTGGGGAATGGAGGACAGAGATAGAGGAAATAGGCCACTGGGGTAAACACAGCGCTGAGATAAGCACAGGGCTGCAGGGAAATGAGCATCTAAATGTCTCTGGGAGTCTGTGTGTAGCACGCATTCCCTCAATGCACTTAATGAATGATGAGAGTGAAGGTCAGGTGTAATGTTTGTACAGCAAAACACATGCTGTTGTGATAGTCTATATCCATATGAATATGGTGCTACCTTGAAATGTTGCTTTTTAATTAAAATGAATTTGATTTTACTTGCATATCTGCCAACCTTTTCCTCTCATGCGTTTGCATTATTCATGCATTCGTATACTGCTACGAGATCAAATAAGCTCTCCAATATAAACACACCCCGTGGAAGCCCCGCCCCCTTCACTTACGTCTTATTTTCGAGCGGCGTTTAAAACAAAGAAGCAGCGGCATAAACGCTTAATGACGTACATATACACTTTCTACCTTAGACTAGCGAAAGGACCCTGAGGTTGCCAGGTCTGTATTTGGATACCGCTTTTAACCATTTAACCATAAAAATCAGCATTAGAGAAACCCAGATGTAGATTTAGAGCAAGGCAGAGATGACAACAGCGAGGAAAAAATAATCCCCGGGACACAAAGAGGAAGAAACCTTGAAAGGAACTAGGAAGGGTTTGTGAAAGATGTTCAGTTTGTGAATAGGAGTCTTTATACTGTCATTACACTGTTACGCAAATGTAGAGCAAATGTCCAGGTGAGATTATGTGCTGAAGAAAGGGTGAGACTTGGACGTGAACTGTTTTTATCCTTAGGGATTTCATGTACCATCAGAAAGTGAGTCACAAGAGCAGAAATTCCCAAGCAGATATCGAGGTTCAGGATGCATCAGGCAAAAATCTATATGCTCCTGATTCTCATCCAGATACCTCTGAAGGCTTCTGTAACTAAAATGAAAGGTTTGTCCATCATTCAAAACCAGGCCATGTAAGGAGCTCTTGTTAACCAAGAGAGCAAATGATTTCCCTGTGGAAGATCAGGCTCCAGTGCAAACTAAGGGAATACTGTACAGAAACATCTTGTATAAACTTAATGTCGGGTAATTGGCTTAATAAATTAAAATGAATAAATAAATAAAATAAATTAATAAATAAATCTTTAGCTACTGTACCTTTCTAATTACAATGCTTTTTAAATACTGTGTTCATGTACATTGCGTTCTGCAAAAATATAAAAACACTGAATCAAAGATTCCTGTCAAATGTTTAAATGGAAAAAAAAAATCTAATAGTCTGTTCTTCATCATTTTACCTTCATCCGTTTTTCCGGGCATGAATAGCAGCTCCCCACTCTAATTGTGCTGACATCATTTCCTCAGCTTTATTGCATACACGAAAGCAGACATGTCTCTCTCAGAAGTAATTACCAGCGTATGCGCTGTACAACTTCATTAAACAATTTCTCCTTGCCGTTTCTATTCCCGTGAGCACCCTGGCGACTCGTTACTGCGATCAGCTGAGCCAGGAAAATCTTAATGAACTAAAATGTAAATGGCCATGGACGCCATTACAGCTGATCTGCAGCTTATTTTCAGGACAAAACCTCAGTGGGAGAATAACAATTGTTGTTGAAACGTATTATCCTGTGAACACAAAAGGCCAGTGTTGTGCTGCTTTTGTGCACAGGGGACTATCTGGATTTTATTGCCATGGAAACATATTTTGTCATATCCCTTTAGGGAAAAACGAGCAGTAATCCTAATAATAGTGAAGAGTTTGAGTTCTGTTCAGTCATCACAGTGCATGCACACAGACTTCTGGCAGTGTATCAGGACAAGGGAATGGTGCAAGAGTTACAAGCATCGATAACAGTAAAGCAGGCTTAAAAATCAGATCACAGGTCAATGTGTGGGAAATGCCACAGTAATAGATGAGTGAGAAACACTTGAATCATTAGCCTAAACAATATCACCAGAGAACAGAGTGGAATGTTATAAAAGGAGAGGTGTGTGGGGTTTGAGACAAAGTCTTACAGACATTGTGATAAAAATGGGAAAAAAAGGAACTGTGAAACCTAGTGAAGAGGCAGGATAGCAGAAAACTGTCACACTTGTCCAGAAATTGATTAATTATAAATTATAAATTTTATAAAAAGTGTCAGTGTGACAGAAGCATGTGAACTGGTCAGATCCAAAATGGACGAATTTTTTTATTGCCAAAAAGTGAAATGTTCCTCCCTGCTCCTCGCTGTCTGGACTGCAGTGACTATACCTTCAGGAAAAGTGAGTATACGTTCAGGAAACTGAAAAGTGTTGGGTAACTTAGCTGGAAGACACCATGTGGCGCAACACAAAAGTCATCCATCCGTAGTTGGGAGCTAAGGAGCAAATTAGACTGTGTGAAGCATGTTATACTCTCTCAGAGAGACATGAACAAATCATGGGCTTCTGGGAGCTCAGGTATGTTGAAGAGGGCAGATAGCACCTTCCTCTAACAGTCCTGTTACACTGCCCTCTATGAGCAGCGGGTCGAAAAGATTCGCTTGGTAGGTTTCCAGTGTTATAGAAGAAGTAGGTGTCACTGTACGTTCAACTCCTCCTGGGAAGTTCGTATTTACAAGTTGGAAAGTTGTAATTACAACATCAGAGCAAGATGGAGGTTTACATTCTATTATAAAAAATACAGCAAGGGTTTTTAACTCTGCTTTTACGAAATAAAGATCAAAGAATGATTTGCTTTTATATGTTTTAAATCCATTTATAAAGCCACCGTAATTGTACAACAATGTTGTCATATTTACACATTTTGAGACGAGTAAACATTCAGTTTCTACCACAGATCACATCCACACATTGATTCCACCATGTTTTCTTACGAACACGCCCCCCAACTTGGAAGCCCTGAGTTTCCTGCTCATAATCACGACTATTTTGGTAGTGTTCATATGTGTTCAACTTGTAAATACGGTCTTTCTAATGTGACTTGAACGCACCTTTAGTCTTCACATTCCCCAGTTCAAAAAACAAAAAACCCTGTAGTTAGCTAAGCAACAAATTAACTAACTGTTAAAAATATCAGCTCTAATGCTGACCTGTGAAAGTAAAAGACTTGTAATGTGTGTGTGTGTTACCTTGCAGTGTTTATTCCTGCTTTGTGCTCAAGTGTCCTTGTAAATTCCTCCCAAACTGTGTCCCTGACTAAAATGAAACGCTGAAATTACTTGTACTTCAACACTAGCTCTATGAATAGATATTGCAGAACTGAAGATAAAAATAAACCTTGAAAGTCTTTATTCATGACATTTCTCTCCTGTTGACTTACAGGTCTTACTTACCACAGCTACAGAAATGGTGTACGCTTTGCCGATGGACGCCGCGAAGCCGTCTCTGCACACGACACTCCTGACATATCTGATGCCTAATAATTCGGAGAGGGACAATGTGTCGAGTCTCCCAGTCAGTTCCCCCACACCTGTCTGCAACCTGGACGCGTTCTCCTTCCGACCCAACAGCACCCAGGTATCCTACGAGCTCAGTCCGGCAGAAGTGACCATTCTCGGGTTGATATTTGGAGTCTTTTGGCTGGTCTCGGTTCTAGGGAATGCTTTGGTATGTCTGGTGATACACCGCAGCCGCAGAACTCAGTCCACCACAAACTACTTTGTGGTGTCTATGGCTTGTGCGGATTTGCTGCTGAGCCTGGGCTGCGCACCGTTCGTTCTGCTCCAGGTCTCATCCGGGTACTGGCCTCTGAGTGCGGCTGCCTGCAAGGCGGTGCGCTACCTCCAGCACCTGTGCCCGGGAGTGCAGGTCTACGTGCTCCTTTCCATCTGTGTGGATCGCTTCTACACCATTGTGTATCCGCTGAGCTTCAAAGTGTCTCGGGAAAAAGCCAAACGCATGATTCTGGCTTCGTGGCTCTTTGACGCAGCCTTCGTCTCGCCGTGCCTCTTCTTCTATGGATCTTCTCCATCTGTCGCGCAAAGACACTGCGAGTTTTTCCTTCCGGGATCTTGGGACGGTCTGGCCTACGCTCTGATTCACCTTCTGTTCGGGTTCCTGGTTCCAGCACTTCTTATCTTATCCTTCTACCAGAGGGTCGTGCGCTACATCTGGCGGATTAGCGCGGACGGACGCACGGTGCGCAGGACTATGAACATCGTGCCCAGAACAAAAGTGAAAACCATTAAGATGTTTCTGATGCTCAACACTGTGTTCCTCCTCACGTGGATGCCTTTTTACGTAGCACAGCTTTGGCATCCTGACGTATCCGCTGGCTCCAGCAGGCAGGGGGTGCTGTTCTTTGTTGCGATCGTGTGGATGTCGTTCAGCTCCACTGCATCGAAGCCGACGCTCTACTCGGTGTACAACGCCAATTTCAGACGAGGGATGAGAGAGACGTTCTGTATGTCGTCAATGAAGTGCTACCGGAGCAACGCGTACACCATCACCGCCAGTTCACGGATAGCTAAAAAAAATTACGTGGGTGTAGTAGACTTGCCCGTGCCGGAAAAAACTCTGATCAAAGATTCTGTTTATGACACTTTTGACCGAGAAGCGAAAGAAAAAAAACTGGCATGGCCTATAAGCGTCAACCCACCTAACACGTTTGTATAGAACGGCATGGCGTCACGTCCGTCAAAACGTACTCAAAGGTGCTCAGGCTCACATTTTTTGGAACACACCTAGCATGGAGGACTGAAGCGCTAGCTCCGTACAGACAAGCAGGACATGACGAGAGCAAAAACGTCTTGACAGGTGTCTGGCTCATGCTCATGCGTCCGTGACCAGAAGCACTTTCGTGTCATTTCTGTCTGTAGTACGTTACGTAATGTTCAATTCTTGTATGTTGTTTCTCGTGATCATAAATGTTGTGATGCAGAAGGAAAGCGGCAGGCTGTTAAGGGAAAGTGAGAGACTGTGAGTCTCTCATCTATATGTCCATGTGGTCTAGAGTTGTTTTATGGGTTTGTGAGAGGAACGTTATCTACGCTGCATTCGAGGGCGCTTTCTCACAATACTACTACTACAAATGTTCATACTGTGCTGCATTAAACAATGACAAGCAAAGAATAATAATAATAATAATAATAGTAATAATAAAAAAGGAATCAGTTGCACATCGATCACAGGCTCAACGTATTAATGGTTTAGTAATGATCACTGTGTTGATCACTGTTAGGGGCAGATTTTTGCTTAAAGGGCAACAAACAGGGTTAAACAGATATGGATCCATTTACACAAGAAGTTATCAGATGGTTGCAGAAATGAACACAAAATCAAGCAAGCACATTCTGGGATATTCGGAGATCGCAGGTTTTCAAAATGGCTGCAGTTTTTCCGCAGATTTGAGTTGAGGCGTGTCATGTGACATCATCACAACACGCATTTAGCCGAATCTCTCTCCCACAGTCACGTGTGTGGAACATGAGTACAGCTCGCATAGAATCATTACCTGTGCCTCCCACTGCTAGGAGTTTAATAGGAAAATCCTGCGCTTGTGATTCACAGATTCAAGTAGTTTTTAAAAAGCTGCAGCAAAATCATTTGTTTTTTAATTCACACAAAAAACAAAAAAAAACAGTGAAATGGAGGGACTGATAAAAACTGTGAACAGCATCAGCGCCTGACTGAAGACGACGTGACATTTCACAATATTATCTCTGTGTGCTTTGAGGTGGTTTGACATCACTCTGCAGCTGGTTCATCAAAAGCCATTAAACCAAAAGACAGAAAATCTTTCAGTGTAAAATCTATTCACATGAAATGACTTAAAACATCAGTTCGCTACTGAAGTCTGGAAAGTTCATGAGGTTTCTTAAGCTCACGATATATTTTCCTCATGAGCGCATGTGCTTGTACTGAAGCAGGAGGAAATAGCTGTATGTCGAGACAATTTCCATCACCATTAGTGTACTTCATTTGAAGGTGACTCTGCATCCGTACTGTCATGGACACCACAGTGATGCTGAACCAGTGAGCAGTTTCATTACCTGATAACTTTAGGGACCGGGACATCCGTTCCGGTCCCTAAACACAGCATGAGTTTTGTGGCTAGTGACAGTTTTCTTCTTTGTAAAAAACTTCAGAAATAGTGTAGAATCTCAGAAAGACACATTTGTTATCATGAGATAAAGAAATGAATAAGGAATTATCTGTAGCCTCTGGGGGGAAAAAAAAGTATATAGTAAAAAGTAAATAGTCAGAATGAAAAGTTCGTACCCAGTGACAATCGCAGTAGAGGAAAGAAATCAAACATTTACGCTAAGCAAGTGCACATCTTTATTATATATATATATATATATATATATATATATATATATATATATATATATATATATATATATATTTTTATTTTTTTTTGTTACATAGACAAATAGTTTCAGCTTTTGCCAACAGTTCTTTACATACTTTATACATAAATATAAAAATATCCATATATTTCTGTGCAAAATAATGACATTAATGGAAATGGACAGGAAGGAAATGGGGAAACACAAACGCATCACTCTTCCACAGAACGTTATGATCGATCCGATCAGCTTGCACACCGATGTTGATTTGTTTGTTGTTTACATAAACATGGATTCAAATGATTCATGGTGTATTTAATCAACACATCTGATCTACTGCTTCTTTAAAAAAAAAAAACCTAGGTTTTTTAATTATGAGCTTTGTTTGTGTGTGATTTGAGTGGAATATGTGCATCTGTAAAAATAAAAACATCTGTTCAGTTAATGGACATGATTAAGATCACCAGGTTATGAAACATGATTCCCCAGGGTTCTAATGAGAACTTATTCTGAAAGTTATTCTTACATACACACTAATATCTAATGCAGACTGTAACAGAGAGAGAGAGAGAGAGGAAATGTAAGTGAAGGTGTTAATGCAATACAGACGGGGTATCTGATGGTACACATACAGACAGAAGATAGATCAGAGGTTTATAGTAACTAAAATATCCACACGCTACGGTTGTGGAGGGATGAAAAGGAAAGTGTGTTACGTTTCAGTAGGAAATAAATACATAAGAAATAAAAACGTCATTCTGTATCTTGGCTTCACGAAATCAACAAGAATGAAGAGCTTAAACCCAGTGCTATGCAAAAATCTTCAGAAATTCGTTAAAGTGCTTAGAGCGTAATAGTTCTGGCCGCACCTGACGTGCGCATGTCTCTCTTCTGTCCTGTGATGCTTCACATCTGTGCCTTCTCACCCCTTTCGCTTTCTGACCTGCTTCACCTTTCACCTTTCAGACGGTAAGAAAATGAAAATGTTTGCCAAAATGATGTTTGTTACCAGGAGAATACTGAGGAGTTGAAGAGATTTAGTGTTTATTTCCCAGATTCCTCCAACAAAAGCCCAATAACCCCTTATTTGTACTGTGTGACTGCTGCTCTGCTCCTTCATCCTTCATATACACCAGTCTAAGTAGCTCTACATTAATCACCCCCTCCACGCCCGCAGCCAACTGGACCGTCTTTAAAGACAAGCCTGTCTAAGATCCTAAGTGGACTTGCTATGGCTGATGCCTGATGAGTTGTATTTGCTGTTTTTGGGGTTTTTGGTGGTGCTGCTGCTCTGGGAGCCTTTCTGATCATCTCCCGTTAGAAGAGCTTTGATTTCCGATGGGATTTTTCCCTGGTCCATGGCAATGCACCACTGCTTGTACTGGAAAAAAAAAACACACACACACACACACACACTGTCAGGGTTTACACATAAAAAAAACCCCACACGCATTAAATACATTTTAAAAACCCCTTTTCGCTCAAGTAAGTACTACTAGGAAAGTGTTCAAGAACAAAAAGAAATCAACTAGCACACTAAATTATCAAGAATGTTACCTTTTATTTTTACTTAAAGGTGCATTATGCAAATTTTTTCATTTCTTACTAATACAAATAATGAGGGGGAAAACATGTAAAAGTGCCGAATATAATATTATTAAAGAGTTTAATCCAAAGCCTGAGCACACAAAGTGAAAACCTTTGCTCAGGTCTGTATTTTTGTTTACATTTGGATTGGCTTATACTCTTGTCAGTCATTATTACAGACACACCCCCAATGCCACACCCCTAAATCCTTATTAAAAAAGTGCATGTTTATAGATCTGTAACTCGTTTTGTCATGACATGTAGCTGAAGTAGTCGTAGTTAAAGTTGAATTGTAAAGAAGTATTTTGGGTGAAGCTTTGTGCGTATGGGTGGAGGGACTTGAGGGATCTGAGATTTTGCCTACAGTACAAATACACGTAGTGGAAAAGAGCAAATTTTTATCCTTTTCAAAGTTACTGAGAATAAAATTATCACTAAACTTGTCTAACTTGTTATCCACAGAGCACGAGAAGCTCAGAGGTGCTTACTAACTAGACTAAAAACAAACATAAAAACATGAGAATGGTGTGAATTTCCATATTTAAGTCTTTATCCTAAATGTGATGAAGTGAAGCACCCTGATCGAGTCTTTACTCGTCTAACTTTCCTTTAACACGGAGAACGTGAGGAACCCACCATCTCCAGTTCTTCTCTCAGGGCACAGATTGCTCTCTCTTTGCTGGACACCAGCTCCTCCAGGTACTGATAGCGCAGCTTCTTCCGGGCTCGACATTCCCGCGCGCTCTGCCTGCTGCGTTCCAGCTTCGCCTTCAGGTCGATCTTAGCTGGCTTTCGGCCACGCTTGCCCGGTTTCTTCACCTTTCCACCAACCATCTGAAAAGAACAGGGAGGCTGAGGTTAAGTTAATGCTACATTAGGAAATGTTACATTTAGTAAAGAAAAATGTTTTACCAAAACAGAATAAAAGGTTCAATCTTAATTAAATAGGAAAACGGTCATTGTTGGCAAAATGCTGTCGTAGAAGAGAAATACAACACTCTGAGACGTGCTGTTATAGGAAATCAACACTGGAGTGTTAATGCACCTCAGTATCTTGTAGAGTTATCATAATTCACACACACATTATATATATATATATATATATATATATATATATATATATATATATATATATATATATATATATATATATAATAAATTATTTAGCACTAATACCATGGTGAATAATGCTACTACCATTACTAAGAAGAAGAAGGTTAATAAATTAGGATATTACATTATATGTGACATTTATTAAAATATGTTTGTCATAAATACATTATTTTTGTAACTATAATCCTAATTAAAAACGTTTTTGCTAAGAAAATGGAGACTAATGTAAAGCTACCGAAGATTTTAACTAGTAAAGAGACAATAAATATATAAAAATTCATGGATTTTAATGAAACATACAACAATATTAATTAGCCAGAAAGAATAAAAAATAATTATGTTATGTGTCGGTTTTTAATAAATAAAAATGAGCAAATTAATTCATTTTTGGCATCAAGTCCAGCCAACAGTATGATAAAACAAAAGATTTAAAATAAAATAAAATATAATAACATACAACACTTATACTAATACCACTACAATTCATAATAATAATAACAATAATAATAATAATAATAATAATAACAATAATAATAATAATAATAACCATCATCATCACAAGGATATTATTACAATATATGTCTTTTTATTATTTTTCATAATATTATTTTCTATAAAGAAATATTCTTAAAAGATATTTTTTCTGTCACGTGTTAATCGTTAATAAATATGAAGTTATTAAAAAATAATTTAAATAAATAAAAATATTTTAATAAATAAAATACTTTCCTTTTTATGCTTTTATTTTCCTATAACTGCAAGAACATCAGGACAACATTACAGTTAACATATTAGTAATATTATTACAGTTATAATAATGTTATGTGTTTATTACAATTTTTTAAAATAAATCTTTCTCTAGACTAACTTTAGGTTAAATAAATGTTTAGTTATTAAAGATAAGACTGATGTTAAGTAGTAGATTATGAGTAAAGTGAAGAGTCTGATGTCCATGTTTATGTGAGAGTGTAAATGTACAGAAATACACTCCTGACCTGTACTAAACATCTGGAGATAAACACAGTTACAGGCAGTGAGCTGTCTCTGGACTGCTAGTTAGTAACATATGGAAGACTAGAGAAAGCTAAGTAACTAACTAGCTGCTTAGTTGACATGCAGATCAAAACAACAACAGCTCTCACCTCCATTCACACCTTAACTAATACAACTCAACACAACAACATTACTAGTACTACTCTTTAGTAGGGATTCAGTGATCAGAGCAGTGAGCTGGTTATCTGAACTAAACTAAGTTATCATCGCTTACCTTACTGTCATCCATTTTGGATGACCTGCACTTGGAGATCCAAACAGCTAGCTAGCTTGTTGGCTAACGAACCACCTAAACACTTGGTAATTAACGCGTGCAGATGGTTTATTTTCTTCACACGAGGAGTGAAGGGATGCCAGAAGGTCCAAGAGCCCGATTTTAATCCGTGTCTTTTACAAAATTCGCGTCAAAACTCTTACACAAAACCCCGAGAGTCGCTAATGTTTTTAGCATCGTTTCCGCCCCTTTAGACGTTTTTCAGGGACCGCCCACTGGGCGCAGAGCATGCTGGGACTTTGTGTTTTCTGGCGCTCTTTATTGTCGTGTCATTTTTAGTTTGTAGGCCAGGAGCAGACTGTTAAAGGAACATAATCTACAAACAGCAGTGTGTTATTCCTCCTACACCCACAGCTCATGATAACATATTTCAATTTATTTTAACCTATTTTAACTCTATTTTATTTTTATTTTCTGAAAAATTTCTGACCCTTTTTAACATTTAAAAACAATCACCTTATGTAATATAAACCTATAGACTGAAGTACAGCAGGAACTACTGCACTATCAGAGCCTTGCTGTTATTAAAATTAAATTAGTCAACAGCATCAGAGTCAGATAAGTGTCTTCATACCATTGCTGTTGAATTCTCAAATCTGATTGGTCAGATTTTTTGTATAAGAGCACAACTCTGGCTTTATAATACATCACTGTTTCCATGGTAACAGCTGTATGACTAATAATATGTTGTTTAACAAAGTAAATACACCGATCAAGCATAACATTATGAGCAGTGACAGGTGAAGTGAATAAGACTGATGATCTCCTCATCATGGCACCTGTTAGTGGGTGGGCTATATTAGGCAGCAAGTGAACATTTTGTCCTCAAAGTCAATGTGTTAGAAGCAGGAAAAATGGGCAAGCGTAAGGATTTGAGCGAGTTTGACAAGGACCAAATTGTGATGGCTAGACGACTGGATCAGAGCATCTCCAAAACTGCAGCACTTGTGGGGTGTTCCCGGTCTGCAGTGGTCAGTATCTATCAAAAGTGGTCCAAGGAAGGAACATTGGTGAACCGGCGACAGGGTCATGGGCGGCCAGGGCTCATTGATGCACGTGGAGAGTGAAGGCTGACCCGTGTGATCCGATCCAACAGACGAGCTACTGTTGCTGAAATTGCTGAAGAAGTCAATGCTGGTTCTGATAGAAAGGTGTCAGAATACACAGTGCGTGACGGGTCAGGGCTGTTTAGGCAGCAAAAGGGGGACCCACACAATATTAGGCAGGTGGACATAATGTTATGCCTGGTGGGTGTAATACAATCATATAATCAAAACAGCAACACCACTACAATCATCGACATGGTGACTGTGTTTGTTAGGAGACATTTCTTTTTTCTAATAATAAACTTTGGGATATTAATGGCACTCCTCTTAGCGTTGTCCCCTATCACACCACCCAAGTGTGGAGTGTTTTCCTTTGAGAGCACAGTCTGTCGTGTGTTATTCCTTACTCCGTCATTTAATACATTCTGTCTCTTCAGAAACTAATTATATTTAGCCTTATTTGAACTATGTGACTGCTTCTTTGGCATGTACAGCATGTACTGAGGAAAATAAATTAATCTCCACTGATGATGATGATGACGATGAAGAGGTAGTTTGAAAATATGCCACCGTCAGCAGAGCACTTATTGATTTTCCTCAAAGCGACATGCGTTTTTATGCCCTTTTCTTAGAATCAAAGCTTGCAGGCATGAAATAACATGTAGCCCAGCTCAGCATGGGGTTAGCTCTGCTGCAGTTTAATACATTTCGAGGGGTGACACACAGCAGACTAGCTGATTGTGGTTAACCAGACAGCCTAGTTATGAAGGCCTGTATAAGCATGAGGACAAACATAACGGTACAACGCCACTTTACATTACTGCATTCATTCTAATACTAGTTTTAACAGTATTTCATTACTACCAACTTTTTAATGCTTTGTTCACACTGTTTGTTTCTTTTTGAAAATAGCTGATGAATTGGGTTAGGGAAACTTATCTGTCTTCACTGTCTCAGACATTGCTGCTGCTGAATAAACATTAGGTGCCTGAAGTGTAGACTTTCCACAAGAAACTGCTTTATTTTGCAGGGGTCTGAAAATTAAATTTTTTACAATGAGCACATTCTCTGTCTCTATCTGTAGTGGTAAACAAAACTAAATGTAACCGCATGGTCTGGCATGTGTTACTGCTTACATAATAACATTATTATTAGTACTAGTTGTAGAAGTATTAGTATTCATAGGAGTGATACCAGTAGTAGTTGTAGAAGTAGTAGAAAAACTATTTGTGGTATTAGCAGATACTAGTAGTGGTAAAAGTAACAGTAGTGATTAGTTAGCACTATTAGTAGTATTTTCTTAAGATTTTTAGATTCAATTCAACTTTATTGTCATTGTGCATATGTACAAAGTAACAAAATGCAGTTAGCATCTAACCAGAAGTGCAAAGTATAAACATATGTACAGATATACATTCATATATATATATATATATATATATATATATATATATATATATATATATATGAATGTACAGAAGTATATACACCGATCAGGCATAACATTATGAGCAGTGACAGGTGAAGTGAATAACACTGATTATCTCCTCATCATGGCACCTGTTAATGGGTGGGATATATTAGGCAGCAAGTGCATGACGGATCAGGGCTGTTTTTTACAGCATATGTTTTACATACTTTTTTTTTTTTTTTACATACATATAATTTATATACATTACATACATTTACATACATATATATATATATATATGTGTGTGTGTAATGTATGTAAATGTATGTAATGTATGTAAATTATATGTATATATATATATATATATATATATATATATATATATATATATATATATATATATATATATATATATATATATATATATACAGTTTTTTTTACAGCATATAGTTATATACAGTTTTGAGGGGTTTATCAATATGAAGGAGGGGATATTTGTGGTATTAGTATAATTATTTGTGTTAATAGCAGTAGAGTTGGTATTAGTAGCATTATTATTATTATTATTATAAGTAGTAGTATATATTTATAGTATTAGAAGAAGAAGCTTTTATTACCACCACATATACCTTACAGCACAGTGGAATTTATTCCTTCCCATGTCCCTGCTTTGGAAATTAGGGTCTGAGCACATTGTAATTATTATTATTATTTGTAGCAGTAGTAGAAGTAAAGTTAGATGTAGTAGTTGTATTGAAGTGGTAGTAGTATTAGTAGTAATAGTTGTAGTATTAGTATTAGTAGTAGTATTAGTGTTAGTAGTATTAGCAGTAGTATTAGTAGTAATAGTTGTAGTATTAGTAGTAGTATTAGTGTTTGTGGTGTAGAATTAATATTAGTTGTAGTATTAGTGTTAGTGTTAGTAGTATTAGCAGTAGTATTAGTAGTAATAGTTGTAGTATTAGTGTTTGTGATGTAGAATTAATATTAGTTGTAGTATTAGTGTTAGTAGTATTAGCAGTAGTATTACTAGTAATAGTTGTAGTATTAGTAGTAGTATTGGTGTTTGTGGTGTAGAATTAATATTAGTTGTAGTATTAGTGTTAGTAGTATTAGCAGTAGTATTAGTATTAGTGTTTGTGGTGTAGAATTAATATTAGATGTAGTATTAGTGTTAGTAGTATTAGCAGTAGTATTAGTAGTAATAGTTGTAGTATTAGTAGTAGTATTAGTGTTTGTGGTGTAGAATTAATATTAGTTGTAGTATTAGTGTTAGTGTTAGTAGTATTAGCAGTAGTATTAGTAGTAATAGTTGTAGTATTAACGTTTGTGATGTAGAATTAATATTAGTTGTAGTATTAGTGTTAGTAGTATTAGCAGTAGTATTAGTAGTAATAGTTGTAGTATTAGTAGTAGTATTGGTGTTTGTGGTGTAGAATTAATATTAGTTGTAGTATTAGTGTTAGTAGTATTAGCAGTAGTATTAGTATTAGTGTTTGTGGTGTAGAATTAATATTAGATGTAGTATTAGTGTTAGTAGTATTAGCAGTAGTATTAGTAGTAATAGTTGTAGTATTAGTAGTAGTATTGGTGTTTGTGGTGTAGAATTAATATTAGTTGTAGTATTAGTGTTAGTAGTATTAGCAGTAGTATTAGTATTAGTGTTTGTGGTGTAGAATTAATATTAGATGTAGTATTAGTGTTAGTAGTATTAGCAGTAGTATTAGTATTAGTGTTTGTGGTGTAGAATTAATATTAGATGTAGTATTAGTGTTAGTAGTATTAGCAGTAGTATTAGTATTAGTGTTTGTGGTGTAGAATTAATATTAGATGTAGTATTAGTGTTAGTAGTATTAGCAGTAGTATTAGTAGTAATAGTTGTAGTATTAGTAGTAGTATTAGTGTTTGTGGTGTAGAATTGATATTAGTTGTAGTATTAGTGTTAGTAGTATTAGCAGTAGTATTAGTAGTAATAGTTGTAGTATTAGTAGTAGTATTAGTGTTTGTGATGTAGAATTAATATTAGTTGTAGTATTAGTGTTAGTAGTATTAGCAGTAGTATTAGTAGTAATAGTTGTAGTATTAGTATTAGTATTAGTGTTTGTGGTGTAGAATTGATATTAGTTGTAGTATTAGTGTTAGTAGTATTAACAGTAGTATTAGTAGGGACTGGTGTTTCAGTAGTTTGTTACTGTATAATAATCATTAGCGCCTGGCTATAGAGTGTGTGTGTGTGTGTGTGTGTGTGTGTGTATATATATATGTGTGTGTCATTAAGCCCCGCCCCCTTCCTTCAAATCCGCGTCAGCCAATCGGGCCTGAAAGTGAAGCTGAAGCAAGGACAGCGATTTTTTAACTACTTTAGCCAAGTCCCACTGAACCAGTCGTTTTATTCGGTCCCTGGCGATACCGAAAGTAGTTTTTGTCGTGAAAGCCGGTGTGTGTAATTTGAGGAAGTGGCTGCTCGGTGTGGCTTCTTTAAGGCCGCCTGGCTCGCAGTGGGACTGGTTTCAGGTGACGCCATCGCTTTATTTTTATCACCATGACCTCATCTCTGAGACGGAGTTCAGTGACCAGTGAAACTTTATTCAACTTCTCTTTAACCGGGTTCAGTTTTTCACTCGGTCGTATCTGATACTTTTTTCGGCGTCGGAGAAGAGAAGTGAGACAGGAGTTTAGGAGGGAGAGGACGTGCTTTCTTAAATGTGATCTTTCACTTGTTCCCTTTAACGGTAAGTTGGAGACATTTCGGTCATGACAAAATATCGCCAGAGGGCCTGTAACGCGCAAGCGCGCAATCTCTCTCTCTCTCTCTCTCTGTCCCCTCGCTACACATACTCTATCTCTCTGTATGTGTGTATGTGTCTGTCTCTCTCTGTATGTGTGTATGTGTCTGTCTCTCTCTGTATGTATGTATGTGTCTGTCTCTCTCTGTATGTGTCTGTCTCTCTCTGTATGTGTGTATGTGTCTGTCTCTCTCTGTGTATGTGTATGTGTCTGTCTCTCTCTGTATATGTGTGTATGTGAGAGAGAGACAGACACATACACACATACAGAGAGACAGACACATACAAAGAGAGACAGACACATACACACATATACAGAGAGAGACAGACACATACACACATATACAGAGAGAGACAGACACATACACACATATACAAAGAGAGACAGACACATACACACATATACAGAGAGAGACAGACACATACACACATATACAGAGAGACAGATACATACAAAGAGAGACAGACACATACACACTCTCTGTATATGTGTATGTGTCTGTCTTTCTCTGTATATGTGTGTATGTGTCTGTCTCTCTTTGTATATGTGTATGTGTCTGTCTCTCTTTGTATGTGTCTGTCTCTCTCTGTATGTGTCTGTCTCTCTCTGTATATGTGTGTATGTGTCTCCCTCTATATGTGTGTATTTGGGCTGTAACTAACGATTACTTTCATAATCGGATAATCGGGTGATTATTGTTTCGATTAACCGATGAATCGAATAAAAACCACATTTTTAAATACCTTTTTATTTTTATTTCAGATTAAATGTACACATTGGGTGTTACAAATATGAACGTAAAACTAAAATTTTACACTACCACAATGTTTTTTCCAGCTTTTAAGCAGAAAACTATTGAACTTTTAAATCCCCAAACTCTTTGTGTTTCTTAAAGAGGCAGAACTACTAGTCTACCAAGTTATGATTCATTCAGTCTTCCAGAAATTTTGCATTGCAATGTTTACTGCTGCCACTATATCGGCACCATTGTCATGTACAACTGCAATGATTTTCTCTGTGGGAATTTCAACTGCATCCTCCACTGCATCCTCCAACCATTCTGCGATGTTCACTGCTGTATGTCTGTCTTCAAGTGGCATGGTAGAGAGGCATACAGACGTCATCTTCCACTCATCCCCTATATAATGACATGTAATTCCCAGGTAGGCTTCAGTGGCTACGCTTGTCCAAATATCTGCAGTTGAGCTCTCACTATCGTTGACTTTACTCGCTACCTTCTGGAAAGCCTCCCGGTACTTTTTCTCCGTCAGTTTAATAAAATGTGGTCTCGACAGAAGTGTGTATCCTGCACGGAGTACACTGATCATGCTTTAAAAATCTTGGTCTTCAACTATTGACAGTGGCCACATGTCAGTGACCAGCATTTTGAGGATAGCATCAGTTAGTAACAGCACTGAGGATAGCATCAGTTACTAACAGGTGCTTAGTGTGTGGCTGATTTTTTCTCTGTACAATCTCACTCATAGTGCGCTGTTTCTTCCTGAAAGTAGATCAAAATATAATGTTAGTATTTATGAATTATTTTTGTGTATGAACAATAAAGCACTGACAATTAAACAATTTCTAAATAATAAAACGTATGTATTTGCAGTTTTTGAAAAATAATGGAAAGGGAATTAAGAAATAAAATACGTTCTGTGTGAATGACCAACACATTAAGCACGCAAATATGGCACATGACAAATCTGCATTAAACTCACCTGTCCTGAACTTTTCGCCTTCATCCGTGATTCCCGCATGCTTCCGTGTCATGTGCTCGTTCATCATTGCCGTGCTTTCGTGCCATTGAAGCTCCGCTTTGCAAGGTTTCCGAGTTACAACATTTCGCGTGGAATTTAATATGAAATGCTCCCATGCCTTAGAGGACTTGGGTCACACACTTTTATCCGACGTGCTTGTTCTCTCCGCCATTCTTCCGATGTGCGCCTGTAACAACGCTATGATTGAGTGCGTGGTGATGTACACCGGCCAACTAATCGATAATGTCATTCGTTGACAATGATTTTCATTCTCAATTATTATCGATTTGATCGATTCGTTGTTTTAGCCCTAGTGTATATGTGTCTGTCTCTCTCTGTATGTGTGTGTGTGTGTGTATGTGGAGGCCAAAGTTACACCGTGTTCCAGTCTTTAAGCCAGAGCAGTAAGTCTCTAGCACAACATAAGCCAGGTTAAAATGTCAGGTTGTGTCAACCCCCTGATTAACTTAGCTATGTCTCTGAACACAGCGTATTTTTACTCCACTTGTGTAATCTCTCATCACCGTTACACTGTCATACGCTTTAAAGCACCTCACTTTCTTCCTTACACTGTACACCTCCGCTTACTACAATCATTTTTCTTTTCACACAAACTGTATCACAGAGTCAAGGTGTGTAGGTTTTGATCAAATAGTGTAGAGTTGTTAACCTGTTAAAACCTGTGACTGGCTAATAACAGAGATATGAACACTTCTTCTTAAAATCCTGCATGTGAGGAAGTGAAGCTTCTGGTCGTTTATGCGTAAGGAAATGATTTCATTTTCAGTTGTAAGGGTTGGGATGGTGTGTTGAAGTCATTCACAGCGTTGACGCATGTAAAACTGTACGTTCTTATGAAATATCCACTGGTATATCTTAACATAAACAAAAACAAACGAAATATACAAATGTAAATGCACATGGGTTTGGTCGTATGTCTCAGTAATGCTTCAATTCACTAATTACTTTTATACAGCAGTTCTACAAACGAGAAATAACCCCAGGGCATGTGACACCAGGTTTCTGGATACGATATGACCGAATGTTCTGTTTATTTTTGCTCCACTAGCAGAAATAGACCCAGAAGAAGCTACACTATGGTTCAAAACGTTACAATGGTTGAAACAAGTCAGAGTTCCTGCGAAAGTATCACACGCCATGACCACTGATGATATCACTGTTTTGAAGTAGGAAGTGGAATTTTATGTTGCGAACACAGACGAGACAAGAGACGCACACATCGACACAGCGCTTACAGGAAATATGCTCTTGGAATGCTGCTCGACCAATCAAATTAGAGGACTGGAGCGGTATGTAATAGAATAATCACTGTATAATGAATTTTATTTTTTAGGCTGAATGAATCAACCATCACATGACTATCTGCCCTCTTCCACATACACGAGCGCAGAGATCTTTCTGATTGGGTTTTTGAGTGTCACCTTGATTGACAAGACAGAGAGGTAAAGAAGGAGAGAGAGAGAGAGAGAGAGAGAGAGAGAGTAGTATGCCTTCCCAACCAGTTTTACTCTTTTGGCTGCGCCATCATCAGGATTTGAACTCCTAATCTCCCAACGTTATGGCCAACGCTTTTCGGTTTCATCACTCAGTCACCTATTACAGGATTGAAAAGAAAAAAAAGAAGCTGAGGTGGACCTCTCTCGGTGCTTATATGCAATAATATTGCTGCTGTGGTGTTGTAATGTGGTTATCTCACATTAACTCTGCGCAGTAAGAAGATAAAGCGAGGTGTGAAAGTCAGCAGTACGCTCATCGCGTTGGTTAAAAAGGCGCATGACATCATCTCGTAACCCGGCGTCCGAGAAACAGATGTTCAGACGTGGCCTCACACCCTCCGGCTCACCGTCTCAACATGACATCATCATTCCCGTAGTCATCATCATCTTCATCACTGCCTGCGCTAAAACATTACAGGACAGTCGCAGAAACAGGTTTGAGGGAGACATGACGCACAGCGTGGCTTTAACGTGTCATAGTTTTATCAGTAGGGGAGAAAAGTTCATTCTGCCGGTGCACTTACTCATTATTAATGACAGTTCATCATAAGCAGTGGCATCAGTGACGTCTGAGTCTGGAGCTAGCAAACACTGTGTGTTTTATATGATCAGTGTTTTTGATACCAACAGATCGTATTGGTTAAGGGGTCGATGAAATTGTTCGCTGTTCTAAAGTAAGGGTTTAATGCTAAAGTAAGCTTAGTGTCAGGAAACAAACATCTAAAAGCACTTCATACTGAGATTACTAAACCTATTCAAGTGATTATTACTCTAATCCTATTATCATCTTATTCTGACACGACCTGTTGAGAATAATTAGTTATTTTTAATAATTAATACACACCGTGTGATACTTTGGATCCATTTATAGTTACATGTAAAAGTGTGGACTTTAAATGTCACTTATCACTTACTTTATAGCAGCTATAAACTGTCCTTCCTTCACTTTCTTTAATAAGACAAATGCAGAAACTACAAAGTCGAACATCCTCAGTTCTTTTCCGCTAGAGGAAATCTTGAAGGGATAGCGCTCTAACCGCAAACAAAGCACTGACACTGGAGACTCCTTCCATAAATGTTAAATAAAAACAAATGTCAAATGATTATTATTACATAGCAGATTTCTCTTTTATTTTTACCTACACTCAGATACCCAGGCTAGGGTTAAATAAGAGCAAATGAATTTTTCTCTCTCTGTCTGATTTCACTGAATTCATTAGCCGTCAGTGGAATATTCGGTCAAATGTGATGCATCCTGAGAGTCTTTGGTTTGATATCAAACACTACAGCATTTCCCTTTTTCGCACAGCGCTCATGTAGACCCGCATGTGTTCTGACAGTGTAACCCGAATGAAACACAGCCGTAGATCATTTCTTTTGGTGTAACAGTAAATCATTTTCCTTTAGCGCAAGAATTAAGCTCACCTCGGGCCAACGCCGGCCACGTTTTACCACCACTTTCCTCTCTTTACAGCGTAAACAGTGCAATTTTAATTTAATAGAGGAAGTGCACCAGTCAAATGGAAGCGAGTCGACCGGTTAGATAATGACAGGAATGTTTTGATCAGGGCTTCCTTTTTACCAACACACACACAAACACAACCAGGCGAGTTAGGGAAAGGAAGTCGAGTCTCTTAATACTCGGCGTGGGTGTGACAGAGCAGTGAAAGAGCACATCCCGAATTAAACCCCTCGCAAAAACACACCTTTTATTTAAGCCGGATTGTTTACATGTATGTAAGGCCGAGGCTCTGGGAGCCAGGTGTCCAGTGACGTGTCCTGAATTAGCAGTTGTAAAAGTGGAAGTGGGCTTCCAGGGGGCAGGCAGTACAGAGCTACTCGCTGAAACTCCCTCACCTCAGCGTCCATCTGGGAGCCGAACACGTAAGAAACGTCTTTCTCTTTGTCCCTTATCTTTATAACCGCGATCCTGCGTGGGACTTTTCCAGCAGCGTCGCTTCAGATCTGTAGCGAGACGACTCGGACGAGAACCCACGAGAAGGATGTGACAGAAGGTCAGAATAGAGACAGAGTGTCAGGTAGCGGAAAATCACCCCGCCATACGGCTGCGTGATTCATACAACATGTTGTGTTTGTGCAGCCGTGCTCACATCTGTCCTGTTTGTGTCGGGTTTATGTTTTGCATTTAGATTTCCGTTCGTATTTAATAGTGAGTCTGGATTTCCAGCCAGAGATATCATAATCATAAAAAGTCCTCGCCGATCTCAATCTCAGACGAAAACGTGAAGGTTTCAAAAGAACGTTTCCCTGCGTAGATGTCACATTGTCGATCAGATTTTTTACAATATGGAAGAAAAAGATTTACACAGCTCTACATACTACATACATTAAAAAAAAAAACAAGAATGCATATGAATGTCATTTGTTATTTCTGTGCCTGACATTTGGGCCATCTGCCATGGCGGGTATTTATAACACCACGCATGACACCATGCTCCAAAGTCGACTCTCTTGTCAGTCTTTAGCCTTTATTGGTCGGATTCATTACTGAAGTCTCACCTGAACCTTATATCACTGATAAGCGACGTGTCAGACTCTCTCTATAGTCTGCCGAGGTCACCACGTGTTAATGATGCGTATACCACAAGCGCCTCTGTGTTCAGAAGTTCTCGATTCCAATTGGTCGTGAGGAGTGGATTCATTTTCTTCAGCAGGGATCGTGAGTAGTTATGGTTTCTGTAGTAACAACTGATTCACAGGGAGCTGTACGGTCACAGGGAGCTGAACGAGAGAGGGAAGAGCTGCTTCTAGCTATATTGCAAGCGACTGGTTTCACAGACGATCCACACCATTCAATATAGCTATAAACAAATAAAAATCATGACGTCATACGGTGATAAATCAGCGTGTAAACAGAATAAAACATTTTTGCAGCATGCCGTACTAGCACTGGGGGGTGTGAACAGACCGCGTCGTGTTTTATTCCATTCGTAGTGTTTTAGATCGTTTGCTACATTTTTTTTCAAACAGCGCCACAGAAACTTGCACGATAGACGGAACGTTTGTTATCAGCCGCCCCCAGAATATGTTTACGCACGTGTAAAAAGCGGCACCCACGCAACGTGTGGAGGACGTTGATAAGGTCTTGACTTTCCCACAAGGCGCTCAGGGTTGCCATGTTGTGGCGCTATTCGTAGATCGTAGAGTGTGAAACCTGACGTGCTTCACTGTACAGGTGTAATTTTTATAATTATTATTTTTACTATTATAGTTGTTTACCAGTTATGGAAAATTTGTGAGATTTTTATGCCTGAAAGATATTAATTGTACCTCAGGTAGGAGGTATCCTGCCAAATCTGGCAACACTAAATCGTTTAAACACCATTTTTATTTCCATGTACTAATTGCAGGTTATTTTGTTTTATATATTGATACTCTGTCGTGTATTTAATATATATAATAAACGTAATATATATTATGCTTGTTTATTTATAAATCAACCGTAAAAACCAGGCCGTTGTCCTGGGAGACCAGACGAAGCAACAGGTTTATTAGGTTATACGCAAGCACGGCAGTTGACGCTGAGCAGAAGCCGTAATGCTACAAATAAAAGAGGGCAGCTGCTGCAGATCTGTAAGGGATGTTATTACGATCCGGCGCATGTCGAGGCCATGTCTTTGAAATCTGTTTGTTGTGGTCAGGGATCACGCTGTGAGGAAATTGTAGCATGCCGTACGTGATTTTCCACTGTTACCTACCAAGGAATAGAAGAATTCCCCCTCTTAAAAGCCTGAGGTTGTTGCTGTCGTTTCCTATTTTTCCCCATATACAAACGTACAAAAGTTTCATTTACATTTTTTTTCAAGATTAAACACGTGCTTGAATCAGTTTCTCAAATTAAAAACCTCCTCCTCTATACTCAAACATGCCTGAACCACTCAGTGGAGGTGACCAGGGAAATGCAAAGTCTGTGCACCCCTGACCATCACACCTCGAACTGTTCCTTCCTCAAACCATTACTACAAAGTTAGAAACACAAAATTGTACAGAATGTCTCTGTATGCTGTAACATTATAGTTTCCCTTTACTGGAACTCAGAGACTCAAACCCTGTTCCAGCATGACAATGCCCCTGTACACAAAGCCCCTGAGCTCCATGAAGACATGGTGTGTTAAGGTTGGAGTGGAAGAACTGGAGTGTCCTGCACAGAGCCCTGACTCTGACTCAACCCCACTGAACACCTTTGGGATGAACTGGAACACTGACTGAACCCCAGACCTCCTCACTCTTACAACATCAGTGTCTGATCTCACTAATGCTCTTGTAGCTGAATGATCACTAATCCCCACAGCCACGCTCCAACATCTAGTGGAAATCCTTCACAGTGGAGCTCATGATAACACACACACAAGGGGAATAAATCTGGAATGAGATGCTCAACAAGCACAGATGAGTGTGATGGTCAGGTGAACACAAACTTTTGGCCTTATAGTGTATCTCCTTGATCTTAGTACATTGAATGGCATTGATGTATAAAGTTCTGTTCATGGTGATGTTTGTCTCACCAAAGACGCCGTCTCCGCCACCCCCCTTGATAAGTGGAAACGTGTCACTTTTCAGTCGAGCAGCACCAGTCTCTCTCATTCATTTCTGCCTTTGTCAACAAGTAAAGGAAGGTCAGTGCTTCCAAATTAGGAGGGCAACTTCCTCCTTGCGAGCAAGCAAAATCTCTGCCAAGACACCCAGTGGAAAGGCACAAAGTTCAGAAGAACAAGGGCGTGCAGTCTACTTCCCTGTTTGTCACTGGCTTTATAGTGGGACTGTATAATAAGTTCGGAATAAAACTCTTTACATGCTGAGGTTGTAAAATGGTCTGTTGTGATACGTTACCACAACAAAGTGGATTATTTTCCTATAACGGAATGTAAAAGTGTTTTATTACCCTTATATATACAGTGTGTATATATATATATTTTATATATATATATATATATATATATATATATATATATATATATATATATATTTACACCAGCCAGGCATAACATTATGACCACCTGCCTAATATTGTGTTGGTCCCCCTTTTGCTGCTAAAACAGCCCTGGCCCATCATGCACTGTGTATTCAGACACCTTTCTATCAGAACCAGCATTAACTTCTTCAGCAATTTGAGCAACAGTAGCTCTTCTGTTGTATCGGATCACACGGGCCAGCCTTCACTCCCCACGTGCATCAGAAACTCACTTGGAGCTAAGACGTGCTAGTTTATTTACTATTTGTGGTCTGAGCAGCCATTTTGATGTGACGTCATTGCCCGAGTCGGGTTGAGGAGAGCTTCCAGAGAATTTTTTGTTTTGTTTTGTTCTCATCAGACTGAGCTGCAGCTTGAAGTCTCCAGCTACGCATGTGTGACCCTGTAGGACTTCCTCATTTGACATCTACACTGACTTCAGCAGAAGAATTAAGCCTTCATTTTAATCAACATGAGCTCATGAACATTTGAGTTCACTTTCACTCACACATGGCTATTACTTAGAGCTTATTTATAACTTTTTATCGAGGTAGCTGTCAGTGATATGCACAGAATATATATAGCGTGCAGGTCCTGCGTAATCTCTATAACGGCACGTTTATCTTCTTCTTGCAGTAAAAGTATCAGAAAGGGAGTTTTCATCCATATTTATGTACACACTGATTTAGAACTGGAGCGAGAGAAGAGGTGTTCTGGAAAACAACAGGAAAACGGAGCATCTTTAGAGTCACCAGATCATGGGAGCATCTGTGTTCATGGGAAAAACCTGCCTTAGCGACTCGTTATTTTCGTCTCGGGGTGCTAAGGTTTGACCCGAATGAAACACAAAACCTTTTTTATTGGAAATGCTGCTGTATTTTTAGCCCATCACAGCGTCCCTGTAGGGATCCAGTGACTGGATTTCACTTAACCCTTCCTTCCAGTGGATACCAATTACAAATACACTTACAAAATTATATACATTTGCTTCGAACCATCTGACCTTTGACCTGGTGTTGAGAGGTGAAAGTAGAGAGGTAATGTGACACTTATTACAGATTATTCCAACATGCAGGAATAATGATGATTAAACTCAGTTAATGGAGAGAACAGAAAGACAGGTGACTTCTCACACACACACACACACACACACACACAAACACAAACACACACTCACATACTAATAAAGAAGAGCCATTTATCAGCTTTTAAGATATAAGGAACTGTGAATAGTAACGTGTTGGATCACAAAACAGTTGCAAATAGTCCGTTAGTGAGAAAAGTCCAACGGAAAGTGCTTTGATTGTGTTCAGTGACTCATGACATCATCAGTGTGGAATCGTGTAAAGAAATGGTTCATCAGGATCAGCTCAAATATTTGCGATTAGGCAACATGTTATGTAAGAATACATAACACACACACACACACACAAGCTCTCAAGTCTTTCCAGTTTTTTCTGTATCCAGTTCCTCCAGGATTTCAGAGTTTTTTGTGATTGTTGGTCAAAAATTCTTGATTTTCCTGAGGCTTTTTTCAAAATTTTTGCTCCTTGGAAGTTCAACTCCTCGGAATATCGCAAAGTTTGCTTGATTTTGTGATAACTGTGTAAATCGCTCGATCCCACAGGGATTGTATCATAAACACACTTTAATTTCTATACAGTGAAGTATAGAAATATGAGAAACTTGACTACTGATGATTAGCATTTGCTGAATTTTTGGTCTCCATGATTCAGAGCCCAGGAGGCTCACAGACTAAACAAGTAGATGAGATTTCATCCAAGTGTTTGGAAACCCACCAAGCCAGTGCTCCTCTGGTTTGATCGTTTGTCTTGGCGCATGCTATCGAACGGGCTTAGCGCACAATTTGTTTTATTGTCCTTGTGTGTGGGCCTTGTTGGAAGGGGGAACTCATTGCTGGGGGAATTTTTTTCACTTCGGCACCAAGGAGAAGAGCAGCACTTTTTTTAAAAACACACCAAGGGAGTTTCCACAATACCCAACAGACTCGATGGCATCTACATCATTACGAGGAAGCTGACATTTCCAAATCATACATTTCATACTCAGGCTTTTTACCCACCCTTAAAAACTTCATGCAACATGCAGTTATCCTTTCTGAACTCTCTAGGTCTTTATTAACAACTGCTTTCCAGGACACAGTACATCCTGGGTGTCTTGTAATGAAATTAACATGCGCTGTGTTACTTTTCTCTCCGCAGCCTAATAACCACTTGAGCATGAAGACGAGAAGCAAGGAGATGATGTAATGGCACTGTGACCCAGGAGAAAAGCCCTCTTTTGTGTTGTCCGTGCAATGGTGTGAAAAAAAGCACACCCTCCTCTTTCCCTTCCCCGGCAAACCCCCAAAAACACAGCCGAGTCTGCTGGAAGCGGACCGAAGTGATCTTACTGCTTGGCAAACACATAGCCCATTACCACATCCATACTCTCTCAGACATGCACGCATACGCATAGTGCACAGAGAGGACAGTGTGGAGGTTTTTTTGTACGTTTTTTTTTTTTATTCCCCTGTTAGTACATTAAGGAAAACCTTCTCTCCTTTCCTCACTCCCTTCCTTCCCTTTTTTTTTTACTCCTCTTTTCCTTTCTATTCCTTGCTTTCGCTTTTTTTTCTCTTCAAACTCACCAGCCAAACACTAAAAGGGTGACATCATCGGCTACCACCACAATGGGGTCGTTCTTCTGCTGAAGGCCCTCGCGGGCCACGTCATCGCACCACAGGAAGAGAGGGGGTAACAGTCAGACAGATGGATCGAGAGGTCATGGATATGGTAGAGCATGCTGGGACAGGAGCTCCGGCCTCGGTGAGACTCATCGGCCCAGAAGGCCTCGTGGCTCTGCTGGAGGGTGGACTGGACAGAGTGCTTCTCATCGACAGCAGGCCCTTCGTGGATTATAACACCTCCCACACCCTAGAGGCCGTCAACGTGAACTGCTCCAAGCTGATGAAGAGGAGGCTGCAGCAGGACAAGGTGCAGATCGCAGAGCTTCTGCAGCATTCGGCAAAGAAGAAGGTGAGTACGAGGTGATGGAAGCCTGGCAGCTGGACCGTAAAGATCTGAAAAATAATGTTCATGACACACATGACTGGTTTCTCATTTGGTCTCATGGATCATTCAGGGTTGTGAATGGATCTGTTGTAGGCTTTGAGTAGAGCGCAACAAGACACAAGATGTTTAATTGGATAAAAATACTGAAATAAATGCACACACATGACATTGATTGATTTTTAGAGCATTTAGTTTACGATCGCTGCAGTCCGTAATCTTACACTTTACTTCCACACTGAAGAAAAAGGTCATTGAGCATTAGTTCCACTAAACATTAACACAATTCATTTTCATACCTCTGACATGATATGAGTGTGTATTTGTGTGAATAAAATGAATCCCTGAGCTGAGAATCAAACCCATGATGCTGATGCTAACAGACGCATGACCACTTCACTATTCTACCACACAGAGTTTAATCTACGAATCATAACGCTATACTTATACTGTACTCCCCATCAGCACCAACATCCTGCTGAGATTTCACAATGTACCTGGTTTATGTTAAAACTACACAAATAGATCACGCTCACTCCATATCCTTCAGTCTAATCATCAATCAAATCATGTTTTGTTAGGGTCAGGTAACAATTTTCTGTAAACTATACCTAATATTTTTTTACTAAAATCTGACTGACCCCATATTCATATTTTTTCCAGAGTATTCAGCTTACTTTAACTTATTTATCTTCCATTAGAGCTGTTTGAACAACTAGTTAGAAGCTAACTAACTATTTCACTGGTTTCATATGTGCACCTCACATTGACAATAAGAACAATGAATCTGATCTGAATTTCTCTGATCTTTATAACATTTATATAAGTACGCATGAAAAGTCATGGTTTTTAACAACACGACTGTTTATAAAACAACTAATAACAAGATACACCAATCAGCCTTAGCATTCTGAGCAATGAGAGGTGAAGTGAATAAGACTGATTATCTCCTCATCATGGCACCTGTTAGTGGGTGGGATATATGAGCCAGCAAGTGAACATTTTATCCTCAAAGTGTAAGGATTTGAGTTTGGCGAAGGACCAAATTGTGATGGCTAGACCACTGGATCAGAGCATCTCCAAAACTGCAGCTCTTGTGGGGTGTTCCCGGTCTGCAGTGGTCAGTATCTATCAAAAGTGGTCCAAGGAAGGAACAGTGATGAACCGGTGACAGGGTCATGGGCAGATAAGGCTCATTGATGCACGTGGGGAGCGAAGGCCGGCCCGTGTGATCCGATCCAACAGACGAGCTACTGTTGCTCAAATTGCTGAAGAAGTTAATGCCGGTTCTGATAGAAAGGGGTCAGAATACACAGTGCATGACGGGTCAGGGCTGTTTTGGCAGCAAAAGGGGACCGACACAATATTAGGCAGGTGGTTATAATGTTATGCCTGGTGGTGTACAGAGTGTAATAGGCTGATGTAATGAAGAGTGCAGCTACATGGAAAGTTTACCTGTTTGAAGTGTAAGTGAAGGTAGTTATAATCCATCTGTGATTCTTCACTGACTTTATCTTCCATACGCAGCAACATCTCAGGAACGATTCATGTCTTTCCCATAAATGAAGAATCCATCTCATTCATCCTAGTCTCTATATTAAGGGTTTTAATAGCACATCATTATATGAATCTATATCAGTGTCACTAGTGGGATTTGAAGCAGCTTCATTTTTGACACCGAGAAATTTCCAGAACAGCTCCTGTACTCGGACAGTTCCTCCGGCTCAGCTACATCACTCACCACTCCGTCAGCACCGTGGAACTTTCCGGCAAACTATCTGTCCGACGTGACCGAACAAGCTGACCTTCTCACTGTCTGACTTTCTCAAACCAGGCAGCGGTTTGTCTACGGCAAGCTAACATTTTGAGCTTGTTTACTTCGCTTTTTCAGGTTTTGTTTCGTTCCACAAAGTAAAAGGTCACAGACACGCTGTCAGAATCTGCTCCGAAAGTTGTCGGGTTAGGCCGAGACCACAGATGCACAGAATCAGAGATAAACTGATTTCCTATCAGTACTAGTACTATCTCTGTACTAAAAATCATGACAAATCATCATCATAGTCATCTAATCAATCATATTAACTCTATTTGCTATTTTGATTGTGAATACTTTTAGTGCTCTACTTACTACACTTGATACTGTTGATAATGATTTTAATTACTGAGCTGCAAATCAATAAGAAATATTTCCGTTCCTTAAAACACAGAACAAACAGATTTGCTCATTCACAGGCTTGACTAATTTCTTCTTCTAATATTAGAGTTATAATAATAATAATAATAATAATAATAATAGGAAGAGGAAAAAGAAGAGGTTTTTAGAGCTGCAGTCTGATTAACCTGAGCACTATAATGACACCTGCATCCAGCACACCATCACTTTAAACACCATCATGACATCATAACATCACGCTTCGAGTATTCACGCTACATTCTATAAATAAATGTGTTTTCTGTAACGTATAAACATGTCCCTATTGTGACACAAATATCCGGCTTCCCAGGAAAATAAACTTAATTTATAGCCACCAGGATATGAGTGCAGATCACTGACATGTTTTATCTCTGGGGTCATGCGTCTAAAGCTAGCGTGATATTTTTAGCATTTGGCTCAGTGTCTGAAGTGAGCTCTTCTAGAAACCTGAGCGAGCAAAAAAATAGTGGTCAGAATTTGTTTACTGAAATGTCACGCCGTGCTGCTCATAAACACTACTGTTCACATATTACTGAATCTCAAACACCTTTTCAAATCAGCTGAAGATATTTAGGTCATGGTTACAGGAAGTTAGTGCTTTTACAGCACACATTTCCTCTCAGCGGAGTAGCTAGTCATCGTGTCAGTGAGCTATAAATGTAACAAGCTTAGCTAGCTAGTTAGCTTCCATGTCTAATTTATATTGCTGTAGCAAACCTATGTAGCATGTGGAGAAACTAGCTCTCTAATGCTAGCTAGAGTTGTTTAGCTCGGTAAAACAACAGTTTTACCGAGCTAAACAACTCTAGCTAGCTATGTTAAAAAGAAAAACGTTTATGGCATCAGCTCGCATCAGCTGAACCACAGAGTTCAGTGTAACAGCGTTCTTTTGTCGCTTTCAGGGCTTTTCACACATGAACTAGTTTCCTGAGTGATGGTAAACTCCGGCTAAACACAATCCTGAGTTTATGTTGTTTAAGGTTTCACACTGCTCATACTTTACCCGGGATTAACAATTAATCCTGACAATTATTCACACTCTGCATTCAAAATCCTGCCTTAATCTTCTTATTATTTGCATATCAACAACCCTGACTAGATGTACACAATACAAATACTGTGTGAAAAAAAGGACAGGTCTGTTGTTGTGTACCTGAGACCGTGTGTGACGGTGAAACAGCAATTAAACACATCCTAGATCACAACGTGTACTGAAGCCCTGCTTCACCTGAGCATTTCTTTTAGCCATAAATGGTAAAGTGGATGTGTGAGTGCGAAAATGCTAATCCATGATTACGCAAGTCTTACCACAGGGAAGCAAACTGTTCCTCCACTGAGGCCATGTCACTGTTTATACATTTTCATAAAGCCCTCACAGTCGCACTCAGAGGCGTTTGATAAACAGCTTTCACCTCCCTGCCTCCAAAACCCAGTGTTCATGAAGAGTCCATATCGAGTCGAATAATCCATCCTCGCTCACGAGGGCCCTTGGGAGACCTTAGCAACAGGTTGCCAAGTGACCTCATCCCAGTGCTATCTGTCTCAGTCCAGCCTTGAGCCTCCCTGTCTCTTTTCACATACACACACACGCTCAAAAACTCAAAAAAATAATAATAATCAGGGCTTCTTTGTTTCCTCACTCTAACTATAAGCATGTTTTCTTTTATTTGGTGTGGGTTTTTTGTACGCACATGAAAGCAGTCCGATGCAGAAGGGGATGCAGTGGACGGAGTTGTGTAATGTCAGACCTCAAAATGTTGCTTAATCGAGGATGACATCAGACCCAAGAGCCACGCTGTCCTGTGGAATGCATGAGAATCCCAAGATAACAGAGAGAGAGAGAGAGAGAGAGAGAGAGAGAGAGAGAGAGAGAGAGAGAGAGAGAGAGAGAAAGAGTGTGAGAGAGGGAGATAGAGAGAGAGGGAGATAGAGAGAAGTAGATAAGGAGAGAAACAGAGAGAGGGAGAGAGAGTGACGGAGAGAAAGAGAGGGAGTGTGAGAGAGAGTGAGACGGAGAGAGGGAGATAAAAGAGAGAGACAGAGAGGGAGAGAGAGGGGGGAGAGGAATAGTGTGAGAGAGGGAGGGAAAGAAAGAGAGAGATCCAGAGAACTATGAGAGAAACATCTGCTGTGCTGTTAGCATCGTAGTCTGAAGTCACTCTCCCAGAGAAGGCTTTATTCTATAACCTTATGTATTATATAATAGGACACTAAATATTATTAAAGATCACAGCTCTTTCACTTCTAACACACTGCATATGTTTCCCTTCAAGCACCGTCGTTTTCTCCGTTTCAGCGTCGAGACACTTTGACAGCGTCAGACACAACATTAACGACATCTCCGTTCTCCTGGCTAGTCATCATACCGCGGGCAGTGAAGTGATGAAGCAGGGAGAAAGAGCTCATGTACACTCTCTAACCCTATACACAATCAACGTCATGTTTAGACAACAGCGATTACATCAACTAAAGTTTTTTCCTCCCTCTGAAACGTGTTGTTTCTCCAGAAACGGTGTTGATATAACACAGCTGTGATACCGTTACCGCGCAGACGCGGATTATTTTCTGATAACAGCACACCCTGAAGTGTTTCATTCCTCGTATACAACAAATAATCCCAGGATTAAACTTTAAATGGAGGATACATTTTTTATATACACAGTTCAGTTCATGTTGTGGAAAGTCCACAAGACGAGTTCCTGTTTTCACTCGAATTATAACAGCTGTAAACATCAGTCTCTTCACCAGGATGCCGGTTTTTCCCTCTTTCTCTTGAAAAGATGCAATTTGGACAGAGAGCTTAGATCATCACCATATCATATCTATTATGCATTACACAACAACGTACATGGATCAGTGGTTAACATGTTTGCCTCACACCTCCGGGGTCAGAAGTTTGTGTGTGTGTGTGTGTTCTCCCTGTGCTTCAGTGGTTTCCTCTGGGTTCTCCAGTTTCCTCCCCCAGTCCAAAGACATGCCTTGTAGTCTGATTGAAACCCTGTCCAGTGTGTCCCCGGCCTTGTGCCCCGAATACCCTGAGATAGGCTCCAGGTTCTCTGCAACCCTGTGTATTATAAACACTACAGAAAATGGATAAATTAGCCATTTGAGCTCCGATTGACAACATACTAATAAGTAGCACATTAATATAAACCTGTCCTTTGAATTTTGACCATCGATTTTACAAACAAGCTTTTTTATTTCCTGTTTTTTTCCATCCTGTTCCTGAACGCTCTCCGTCCAGCAAAACCTATTTCCAGCCATAGATCTCAGCTTTAGGCATCCAGGACAGCTAGCTAAAGAGATCAAACACCACATGAGAAGCCAGCATTATTTTCCATGTCTGTATCTGGACGTGAAACTGCGTGACAGTGGATGACATGCGCCGTCTGTGTGTGGTGCCAAAGAAACCCAATACCGAGCCCTCGGAGCCCGCTCAGATAGCTGACACCGATTTCAGCGTCTCCTGGCCCGAATACAGTGCTTTAGCTGCTTGACTGCAGGTCTGGGATCAGGGGGGGTTGAACCGTGTGGGATTGATGTACTGCACACATATCAGTCAGAGAGTTCAGGTTTGTTTAACTGACTAGAGATCAGCATGAGGCTCAGAGCTGGAGCAGCTCGAGTGGCTTCATGAAGCCTCGAAATAGGTCAGCTTGTGCTGCTGAGATCTGATCTGGGATTAAACATGCATGTAGCCTTGCAGAGGCCTTGCTCGTTGCTAAATATATGCATACGGAGGGCGTAGATTGTTTGTGCAAATTTATTTGCCTCTGAGTTTGAGTGTCTGGAGTGCATAATGAGTATTCCATGAATATTCAAAAAGGCTTTCATGTCACATGTTTGTGGGTTCAGTTTCTAGATCATTAATTAAGCCTAGAGACACGCATGCATGTGTGTGTGTGTGTGTGTGTGTGTAGTCTCTGAGCAATTTAAGTAGGAAAGTAGGTGGTGTTACTTTTTTGCTTTTGTTGGATTTGAATAGAGCAGTGACTAAGCTCACTATCTATGTTTTAAAAATAATAATAAAAATTAAGAATGAGAATTAAATAATCATTTAAAACTGAGAGACAACACCCCTGATTGCGTTACATCCACTGGACACCATTACATAACGGGGGGTGGGCCAAGCAAAGAACGAAGCTCTCCAGTAGAGCTTACAGGTTTTTGAAGGATACGCAAGTAAAAACACTTTGTTTTTGTCTAGACTCAGACAAAGATAGTGTTGCGTTATAATATAATAACCACACGAAATATGACGTGTAATAAATATTGTTAAAAATCTCAAGAAGAAGAAACATACTACTATTACTAATAAATTCCCATTAAGCACAGCTCAAGCATGTTTGAAAGTGTTCATTTAGCTAATTTGACTCAACTCTCTGTGTGTGTGTGTGTGTGTGTGTGTGTGTACACTTCAGTTGGAGCTGCAGAATCAGGAAGTGGTGGTGTACGACCAGAGTTCGTCCGACCCCTCCTCCCTGTCATCAGAGGCCTTCCTCAGCGTCCTATTGGCCAAACTGGAGCGGAGTTTCCCGTCTGTCCACCTGCTCTCAGGTTAGATGCGGCCCATACACACGACACACACACACAATAAAACACACTGCACACAGACAGCGAGTCAAGCCAGGTGAAGTCATAACCAGCCAGCACCTCAACATGTAGGGTGTATCCTAAACACTTTCAGAGAGAAGAGTCATAGTAATTAAATCATTCAAGAGACAGTGTAACAGTACTGTACATACACCTAGAGGTCTGAAAGAGCACACACACACAGCACAGGGACATAACTGTTTAATTTGTTTAATAATCAACTGTTTGATTCCTTGACCTCAGCAGTTTGTCAGCCCTAACAACTTAATTAATTAATTAATTAATTAATTAATTAAACAATTATATGTGTTATAGCTACGTTTAAGGCTGTGAAACTTAGTTCCTCTTATGGCTCACATCATAGCAGCTATGCTACAAACAGCCGTTCCTTCATCACTCTCATGTTTCCCCTCTCTGTAAGGTAAGAAAATGAAAAAAAAGTGTTATTGAGAAACTGGAAATCCCCCCTTATATATATATTTAAAGCCCCCCTTATATATATATTTAAGTAAACTTATGTTTTCCTTAGATGATATTAATAACAGTGTTATTACCTTTTTTGTGTGAAAGTCTATATAGTGAGGATCTGATCTACAAACAAGTGAGTCTCAGTGCAGTTGTAGGCGTATGATGTGTAGCGAGTCGAGTGTGACTGCTGTACCGATGTACTACAGTATACAATTTTAATTGCTTTTTAAAGATATTTTAAGTGATTTCTAATTGTTTACATAAAAAAGGTAGGTTTAAGTAAAGAAAGTTAATTGGTTGATGTAATCCGGTTGGCCATCAACAACAGCTACTTCCTCCCAAGCTTTATTTTTCTTCGGAAGGTCTCTGTTCTATACATACTTTTTTTCCCATTATAACAAGACAAGTAGTAAATGGGAAATTATTGCATGTAGGAACTAAAGTTGTGACCAGGAAGAACCGGAAAAATATCTGTACCACACAAGCCATGTGATTGGTGTGAGGACTCACTGGAGCCGGTCATTCGGACCGGTCATTTTAACCTGGTCACACCTGTTTGAGAAAATCTAAGCTCTCATACTGGTTTGTTGCTGAAATCCCAGCTCTGTCACGCAGGTCAACTATTACTTTGTCACTCGAGTAACATGGACACGGACCTGAGGATTGGACCTGCATTTACCTTCATTTTGTAGCATATGTAAGCTTGTAAACTGTGCAGTAAACTTATACACTCACCTGGTTATAAAGCTAAAACAACTCAAAGTGCAGTTAGGTGCTAAATCAAACTATACATGTTTTGCCTGATGGAATTATGGGAATTATGGGTCCTGTGGCTACTGAGAATAAGACCATAAGAACACTGTATAGCATTCAGGACATTTCATTAACCAGCAACTAGACATGGTTTCTAGTATTTCTAGTATCAACTGAGCAATTGAGGGTTAAGGGCCTTGCTCAACAGCCCAGTGGTGGCAGTTTGGTGGATCTAGGATTTGAACTCATAACCTTCTCATCAGGATCCCAACTCTCTTATTACATTGTTCACCTCAAAGGGTGAGCCAAAAGTCATTGAAAAACACTGCTCATCTCTATCCACTCTCTACAACTGATCAATCTGACATGTTTTTTTAATTCTTCATCTAATTCCACCGTTCCTGATGTCCAGGTTACAGAGCCATCTTGTGTAATATGGAGAGTGTTATCAGGAAGACGAGGTTAAATATTGACCATCGCTACACAGAAAACCCGTCACTGCCCTCCAGCTCGGACACGTCACATCCTAATAAAAACGTTGCGTAACAATTCTTTCATCGGTTTTATCCCGAAGTGAGTGGAAATATAACTAGTAATAGACATTAAAAAAGGCGAAAAGTGTCAGTCTGGCCAGCTTTAGCAAAGTGCCAGAGACTTTTTCCACAGATGGCATCAGATTAAGCCTCAATAAACACAGTGTAGCCTGAGGTAACCCTACGGTTACTAGGTAACAAGGGCTTTTATTTTGTTTTTTTGTTTTGTTTTCTTGGTGAAGTCAGACAGCGCTTTAACATTGTTAACTCGTAGACATACGCACACACATTTTCTTGTTTCCTCTTTTTCTCTCTCTCTCTCACTCTCTTTCTTTCTCTTTCTCTCTCTCTCTCTCTCTCTCTCTCTCTCTCTCTCTCTCTCTCTCTCTTTTTCTTTCTTTCTCTCTTTCTCACTCAGACACACTACAAAGTCTTATAGACTCAGATGATTTCAAAAGTTGACACATGCAAGAGTTAATAGTGGTGCAGCTTCGGTTCCAGGATTACCTCATCATTACATAACCTTTGTGTGTGTGTGTGTGTGCGTGTGTGTGTGTGTGCGCGTGTGTGTGTGTGTGTGCGTGTGTGCGTATGTGTGTGTGTGTGTGTGTGTGAAAAGGAGAAGCTTTTCAAAAAGGAGGTTGAAAGAGCACGACTGTGAAAATTCTTATTTCCACTATGAAGGAAGCGAATCTGGTTTTTGAGGATGTTTAAATAATCCCTGTGTGTTACTCATGCTGTAACATGCTGTAAAAGCCCCTGTGGTGGAACAAACACACACACACACACACACACACACACACACACACGTAGACACATAACACAAAACAACCGCTCCTTCTTTAAAATGGCCAGTGAGTGTAGCTGCACTGTCTGAGTAGCTACTAAAGTAACATCAACTAAAGTAATCAGATCTGTCATAACACTGCCTCCAGCTCTGATGTAATGGTGGTGTGGTAGGTTAAAGGTACGAGGTCACTCCGTCTGTGTGTGTGTACATAACGACTGACGCAGTCGCAGTTTTACACAACACAGATCAAAAACATCACTGCGCTAAGCTCAGTGTGCTGGACTTCTTAACCTCACCTCAGGATTATCTTCAGGGTTGAGCAGTGTGTGTGTGTGTGTGTGTGTGTGTGTGTTCAGCCTTATCCATTTTCTTTATATAAACATTGGAAAAGGTTTTAACTGTAACCTACGCTTAAAAGCGTACAATTATTTGTACAATATGTCCTATGTTGTGTTTCTCACACAATATATACAGTTTGGCCAGAAGCCTGTGCACCCCTGACCATCAAACCCATATATGATTCCACCTCAGACTGTTGCCACAAAGTTTGAATCACACACTCCATATGCACAAAGCCCCTGAGCTCCATGAAGACATGGTGTGTTAAGTTTGGAGTGGAAGAACTGGAGTGTCCTGCACAGAGCCCTGACTCTGACTCAACCCCACTGAACACCTTTGGGATGAACTGGAACACCGACTGAACCCCAGACCTCCTCACTCTCACAACATCAGTGTCTGATCTCACTAATGCTCTTGTAGCTGAATGATCACTAATCCCCACAGCCACGCTCCAACATCTAGTGGAAAACCTTCACAGAAGAAAAGAGCAAGATGTTTAGGAACCACATGGGTGTGGTGGACAGGGGTGCACAAACTTTTGGATATGTAGTATGTATTCCTGACTTATATTCAAAGTTATGACTAGAAATGTAAAGTGAAGGGATATGATACAGTATGTTGGTATGAAATTGTGCTGCTGCAGCGTGTTTGGCTGATTGGATAAACAAGTATCTTTTCTTTTTTTTTTTTGTAACTGTTTGTGCTGAAGGTGGGTTTGTGGAGTTCTCAAACCTCTTCCCGGGTCTGTGTGAGGGAAAGTGTATGCTGGTGCCCTCCTGTATCTCACAGCCGTGTCTTCCACTCAACAACAGCGGCCCTACACGCATCCTGCCTCATCTCTATCTGGGCTGTCAGAGAGACGTCCTCAACAGGGTGAGCTACAGCGGAAAGCGTTAAATATAATACAGCTCAATGCACACAATCATCCTGCATATGGACTCGGCTTGTGCCATTGGGAGCATTAAGCGAACATTAAGTGCATGAAAGTGTATTTTACAGAAAACAGATTGTTTTGTTACAATTTTGGTACATACCTTGCTGATATATATTTGATTCTGTATATTTTATTTAAGAATGTTGATTCTTATAGACAAACTTGTCTAAGCAAACATACTCAGTCGTGTCATTTTAGATCTAAAGAAATTGTCCAGTAATTGGTGTGAAATGTGAATCTGTGCTCTGAACAAAGCCTCACACACACCGTCTTCTCCCCATCACAGGACCTGATGCAGCAGAACGACATAGCGTATGTCCTCAATGCCAGTAACACCTGTCCCAAACCCGACTTCATTCCCGAGTCGCACTTCCTGCGTGTTCCTGTTAATGACAGCTTTTGCGAGAAGATCCTGCCGTGGCTGGACAAATCTGTGGAGTTCATAGGTCAGCTGCCAGGAAGTTTTTAAACTGATTTGCGTTTGAGGTTTGCCTCTGAGTCATGTCTAACCACCAGCTTTGGATATCGGGAAACTGATACCATTCTCAATTTTCAGGGGATTTCTGAGTCACTGTATTACCTTCACTTTGCTTTTTGTTATGTAAAGCCAGATGAACAGCTTTTCTGTATGCTAGGAAGTGTTGACTTACTTTCTCTCTCTTTTCTAGAAAAAGCTAAAGCTTGTAATGCCAGAGTTTTAGTCCACTGCCTGGCTGGAATTTCCCGATCGGCCACCATCGCCATTGCCTATATCATGAAGAGGATGGACATGTCCTTAGATGAGGCATACAGGTATGATTCAGATTTTAGACCAGAACTAGTTAAAGCTGCTCCTGTACAAAACTAGGACTCAATTAACTATTGACTGTCTTTCCTAGGTTTGTAAAGGAGAAGAGGCCGACCATCTCGCCCAACTTTAACTTCCTGGGCCAACTGCTGGATTTTGAGAAGAAAATCAAGAACCCCAGTGAAGTGGCAGCTAAGGGTAAGCCAGTACAGGCAGAACCAACCGACAAGCCAAGCCCCGGGCAAGAGAACGAGTGTTGCGCCCCATGCTCGTCCAGCGGGGGCGGGGTGGATAGATCTGCCCTGACGCCACTAGAGCCTCTGACACTGCCCTGTGTACTGGCTGGGGTACCTGAGGAGCAGCTTCTGGCTCAGGCACTGTGCAGTCTGCGGCTGAGTGAAGAAATGGAGGAGAGCATGCGCTTGAAACGCTCCTTCTCCCTGGACATCAAGTCGTACGGAGAGCCGAGCGTCGGAGCTCCTTTATGCACCTTTGGCAGCGGAGATAATCCAGACTACTACAAACCATCCTCATTTAAAGATCCGTCGGTTAAGCCTTGCCAGTTCTCCCCTGTGGAGGAGGTTTCAGAGCAGTCCACTCCTGAACAGAGTCCGGACAAGGAGCAAGCCGAAGGTCCCTCGACTAGCAGTAACAAGTCCATGAACTCCGCCAAATCCAGTCACTCCAGCAACCTTAGTCAATCCACTAAGCCCCAGTCTACAGCCTTGAAACCCCCTCCACCACCTGCCTGCCCCCAGCCGCTGCAGAGGAGCGGTAGCATGGAGGAAACCGCAAGTGCTGCCAGCTTTCTGCTCGGCCTGTCACGCTCGCAGCAGCAGTTGGCCAAAACTGGGTTAGGTGCACTAAAAGGGTGGCACTCTGACATCCTTCTGGCGCCCGTCACCGGGGGTTGGTACCTCTCGTCTGAGTCAGCTCGCTTCTACTCCACCTCGGCCATTTTCAGCAGCGGGGGCAGCGGTGGAGCTGGAGGGACACAGAGCAGTTTCACAGCGACATACAGCTGCAGTCAGGGTTTGGAGGCAGTGAGGAGGCGCAGCAGACAGAGGAGCAGCGAACGTGGAGACTCGCGCCGTAGCTGGCACGAAGAGAGCAGCTTCGAGAAGCAACTAAAGCGGCGTAGCTGCCAGATGGAATTCGGCGACGGCATGACCGAGAGCCGCTCCAGAGATGACCTGGGGAAAGTAGGCAGCCAGTCCAGCTTCTCTGGGAGCATGGAGGTCATCGAGGTGTCCTGAAAGAAAGAAAAAAATGAATGTTGCTCTTAAGCTGAATCATGACTTTTTGTAAGAAGGAAGTTTTTGTGGGTTACATCCCAGCGCAAAATCTTTATCAAGGGCTTTCACATGGACTATAAAGTAGTGGTGCTTCATAGGCTTTTCCCCACTGACCAAGAATATTTTTGTATTCATCTAGCTGAATTTTGCAGGTAATAACGTTCACTGAATGCAGCTCCCTTTCACTGATTGTCCGAGAGTGGACACAAACACTTTCAGTTGATTATTATATATATATATATATATATATATATATATATTTTTTTTTTTTTTGGTTTATATTTTAGTTTTGTTTTAGCTGAGCCTGTTTTTTCGTCAGTGGATCAGTATTGATTATTTACCATTTTCCATCGATGTAGTGATTGATCCGATTTGTTTGTCTGACTCCAATACGGAATCTTGAGCCCAAAACTGAAGCACGAATGAAGCTGAAATGGATTGAAGATTTTTCTGCATGCTCTGACTAAGGGTGTCTACGTAGCAACTGTACAGTACCTCACAAATCCAAATTAAGGGCTTATCTCTCTCTCTCTCTCTCTCTCTCTCTCTCTCTCTCTCTCTCTTTTATTTGCTTTTTTGCCTTTACTCATATGTGTAGCTTTTAATGGTTAAAATCTCAGGTCTTATTTTGAACAGCAGGAAAAGACATTTTTAAAAAAAAATCCCTTTTGCTTTGAATTACGGCGTTAAGATATAAACGCCTGTAACGAGATTTTTTTTCTCTCATGTCAGATGATCCACAATCATCTCTTCACATCAAAAACACAAAGATTAAAAGTGTATGTTAGCGAATGACGTATGGGACTAAAGTTCAGACTAAGTTCAGGTATTAGAGGCAGAGGTGGAGCTGGAAAAGGCCAGCTGTCATGGCTTGCTGTGTAAATGATGGGTTGTTTAAGCGAGTGCTGGGGAAGAGGAAGTCTTGTTCAAAAGGCGCAACTCGATCTTGCTTGAGATCAGAGTGGATTATTGTCCTGCCAAACATCTTTTCGAGGATGGAAAATAAACACCATTTCAAGTCAAAGCGAATCTGCTGTGTAAAACGTCACACCACATTGGTTGCATAATGATCAGAAGTTATGAAACAAACATCATTTGGCATCATTCTCAGTCTGCTACACTGCAGAAGGTGCTAGGACAGCGAGCCAACGCCACAGATTTGTTCTGTCCATTCAGTCAGTAACACAAAGCCGGCTTTATCACAAACACCGACAAAGACTCCGACACACATCAAAATCATCACAGGCTGTAACTTCATCTGGTTTAGCATTAAATTATTCTTTTATTATTCTATTCTAAGTTCCCATAGCTAATGAACAATTTGAACGGGAATGTGATTTACATCTACAATCAGGAAAATGTTCAATTATAAATGATCCGTCAGATTAAATTGACATCCACACCAGTGTAGAAGAATCCCTCAGATTACATACTGCACGTCATCCAGCCTTCAGTCCTACTTTTGATTAAGCACCATATCAAGTGTTTGGGGGTCATGCAGTTATTTGAAACATCTGCTTTATTACATGCACCTTAAACTCAAGTACCCTTTAGTGGGGTCAGGTCACATGTTTAGTTTTCAAAAAGCATCACCACAAATTGTTCCTGGTTAAATGTTTGAGTGAGCATCCAGTTCATTACATTTTATTCTGCCAGTTAAGATCAGATGCTTTCGCGGAGGTAGACCTAGTATACAGAAAAGTATATGCACCCCTGACCATCACATCCATATGTGGTTCTTCTCCAAACTCTTGCCACAAAGTGCACAACTGTCCAGAATGTCTTTGTATGCTGTAACAGTACAGTTTCCTTTCACTGGAACTAAGCACTGTTCCAGCATGACAATGCTCCTGTGCACAAAGCCCCTGAGCTCCATGAAGACATGGTGTGTTAAGGTTGGAGTGGAAGAACTGGAGTGTCCTGCACAGAGCCCTGACTCTGACTCAACCCCACTGAACACCTTTGGGATGAACTGGAACACCGACTGAACCCCAGACCTCCTCACTCTCACAACATCAGTGTCTGATCTCACTAATGCTCTTGTAGCTGAATGATCACTAATCCCCACAGCCACGCTCCAACATCTAGTGGAAATCCTTCCCAGAAGAGAAGAATGGAGCAAAGTATAACAATCACTGATAACTGTGATGGTCAAGTGTCCTTATACTTTTAGCTGTATAATGTATTTTGTTCATTCATTAAGAAGTACAGAAAACGGAGCCGGATATCTGACTAAAAGACCATCATCATCATCATCAATCACTACTATAATCAGTGGACTACAGCTGAATAGATCTCATCCTTTACTACACAGAAATTCCCAGCTACATTTAATACCGGATCATGTAGGGAAGTCCTGTCAGTATTGTAGGCTTGTTAGTGGGTTCTAGCTTGTCCTCTTTGTGATGCCTTTATAATGGCTCTTCAGGTATTTAAACCTTTAACAAATCCCGTATCTCATTCTCCTCTCACAAGCTCCAAAACGCAGTACCGTTACCAGTCCGACACATCGCTGTGTTGATAACCGACTCTTCTACCCAGGAACGTTTCCAGGGCAGTGCCATCTACACCTTTTTGCACATTCAGTAATGAGCAGCTCAAAATTGTTGGATTGTTGTGTTCATTTCTCCTGGTGGGTTTTTTCTTTCTTTTTTTTTCAGGACACAGAAAACAGTGGCTTATTCAAATTTGAAAGCTTTCCTAAAGCTGTGAAGATGATATTTCTGTAAATAGGTGCATTCAGAGACAATAACCATTGATAAATGATGTTTTTAATCCTCCAGAATCAGCAGGTTTACTGTTGAACGGCTTTTCGATTTGAACTGTTTAGCCACTTAAACCAGGAGAAGTGTCTGACCTTCTACTGCTTCTTTAAAAAAGACTGAATGTCACATACAAGATGTACAGCGAGTCTCAAAGCCAGGCTAAGTGACGCTTCCTGGAGGTAAATCTTTGTGGCCAAATTACAGTATATAAATATTTTTTTCCTAACTGAATGATTGTGTTTCGACGGTGCATACATGGCGGAGAAGCGTAGAGCGGATGCTGCGAGCGTGTGAAGCGTGTGAATGGCCTGTGGAGACTGATGCAGCCTTGAGAGTATGATGTGCCTTTTCCTTCCAGCGTATGCAGTTTTTCATTGATGATGATGTTTATTTAGTTGTATGTTTGACAGTTGAAATAAACCTAAACTGGTACTCAATACATGGCTCTGTTCACATTTACTAAACAAACAGATCCAAGTGATGGTTTTTTGGATTTTGGTATGAGTGAGCTGATGAATTTGAACACATCTACCTGCCAGAGATCTATACACACGTGGACAGAATTGTTGGTACCCTTCCATTAAAGAAAGAAAACCAACAATGGTCACTGAAATGACTTGAAAGCGGCAAAAGTAATAATAAATAAAAATGTACTGAATATTCATTCATTCATTGTCTACCGCTTATCCGATCTATTCTCGGGTCACGGGGAGCCTGTGCCTATCTCAGGCGTCATTGGGCATCAAGGCAGGATACACCCTGGACGGAGTGCCAACCCATCGCAGGGCACACACACACTCATTCACTCACACAATCACACACTACGGACAATTTAGAGATACCAATCAACCTACAATGCATGTCTTTGGACCGGGGGAGGAAACTGGAGTACCCGGAGGAAACCCCCGAGGCACGGGGAGAACATGCAAACTCCACACACACGGCGGTGGCAGGAATCAAACCCCCAACCCTGGAGGTGTGAAGCAAACGTGCTAACCACCAAGCCACCGTGCCCCCGTGTACTGAAAATTGACTAATGAAAATCAGACATTGGTTTTGAATTGTGGTTTTTAACACTTCTGTTGAACCACAACTCAAAAGCAATGTCTGATTTTCATTAGTCAATTTTCAGTACATTTTTATTTATTATTAATGTTCCTTCAGTTTCAAATTATTTCAGTGACCAAAAAAAAAAAATCTGAAAGAGTAAATAAAAGCTGAAATAAACGTCTTTTCACTATTATTCGGAAAATACCTTGTCTATAAAAGTCATTTTTGATACTCTATTTGAGTTAATACAGGAATTGTGCAGTAGCATGAAAATCTGGAAATGTTTGAGTGTCTTTAAATATGAAAAAACTTTCAGAATAAAAATGCTATACCTTGAGTTATAATGTTCTACCTCTGGAATATACCTTACCCTGAATTCCAGTACAAAAACCCAACATCTTCTCCCAATATGTTTTTAGATTTTTTATATTGTTTCTGCTCATTCCCCCTGACAGAACTGCTGTAACTCAGAAGGGATGTTCAGTTCAGTACACACATTTATCGAGCTCTGTGATAGCTCTCCAAAACTCATTTTTTTCCGTCTTAATTCATTATGTTACTTTAAAGGTATATCCACAGCATGGTGCTGCCACCTCCATGCTTCACAGTTCCTCATTGTACATAGAGCTGATTGTTATGGCCAAATTTTGTTTTACCTGAGCAGAGAAACTCCTCCTGAAGGACTGTGATCACTAGCAAACTTCAGTCTTTACTCAGGTCTCATTTCTCTCACACAATTTAATATCTGTCTCAAGCATTCTGGCTCCACTCAGGAAGCTGCCTGCTAACTCCAGGCCTGTTTCCCTCCTGACATTCCCATCCAAACCCCGGGAACATGCTGTTCTCACACCGATCTTCTTATGATATCCTGAATGCCAACCAGTCTGGAGATGTTTAGTTGCATTACCTGACAAGAGCTCATTACAGCAGTTTCCCAGGAGCTCGCTCTTGTCCTCCCTATGTACTAAATCACTGAGCTCAGCTATCAGATCACATGGCTGCTACATTTCCTGGATAAACTGAAACTCAGCCTTGATTTAAAAACAACTGAATTTATCTCCCAACTGTGTGGTGTATTATGACTCAGCACATTACCCATAATCCTCCATGTTGAAGCCAACTTTCTTCCACAGGTCAAGCTAAAAAACTCTACAGATTATGAACTCGTCAAACTCGGCTGAACAGATCTTGATTAACGCCGTCGGTTTACGTCACGTTTCAAAATGGGTTTTTTCCCCACACACAGCAAGGTTTTTTCTTTTCTTTCTTGATTGTGTTTTTCTTTCCCTTAATCTGAGTAAAGTCCACAGATGACATTGTTTTTGTGCTTTATAGGATACAGTAGAGTGGAGGATTTACCTGGTGTCCTCATGCACAGCTGGAAACATGGGGTTCGGCTAAAAACATGGTGGTTTTTTTTGTTTTTTTTCTGGTTTTCGTAATGTCTTCTGGTTAGTTTTGAAATCCACTTTGATCACTAAAGATGAAAGTTTTGGCACATGTGGCTGTGTTTGGTTTGTGTGGCAGCTGTTGACGTGAGCGTTTGATTGATGTTGGATGTGTTCCATTGATACACAGTCGCTTATCAACACACACACACACACACACACACACACACACGGTCAGGATAAGGAAAAACACTGGAGTCGGATTTGTTACAGGTTTAAAGACAGCAAGGATTTATGCCTGTACAGATGAGCTGCCTGCCCCATCTGCTCCACCAGAGAGCACCAGTACCTCACTCCCACTTTTAATTGGTTTAATCATACAGGACATGCTGTCATGTGAAAACAAGGTCCAAGCATGTGTAGAGAATATTCAAGGTCTTGATCTCTGGTGTGGGATGGAAATAAATCTGTTTACTGCACAAAAGATCTGTTTTCATATTCAGATTTAAAGCAAAGTGGGCGTGGTCTATAGTGGAAGAGTTTCTTCATGTTAACCCTACCACTAAAACACTGACTGAAAAAATAAACTGCGCTGCGGGAATTTCCTTTCTAACACAAATTACAAGCTATCTAGTAATATTAAAGTATTTTCTTTTTTTGTGTTTACGATCAGAAAAGACTCGCTCTTAGGATCTACTACAAAGCAGAACACAGTTAACGCGGATGATGCGAGTTACAATGTGATCCGGGATGATTTTTCTAAGAAATATTTACTGAGAACAACAAGGGTGGAGGATAAACAAGTAGCTATTACAGAAAACATTTTAGAATGCAGCTTTCCCATGAAAAGACTGAGAAAAAGACATCTACGTTTCCTTGTCTGAACATTTTTCAGCTAGTTTCAGTGATTTTTGTGTTTCATTTGGGTGCAATTTGTTTTGCTGAAACCTGCCACCAGCGTCAGTGAGGTTTTCTTTAAAGCTCCACATGGAGGCATGAAGGTAAATGTTTTTATTTCAGGGCCTGCAACTAGCAAGCTTTCGAGGGAATACTCCACCTACTGGTCATATTAGCATTCTTACGCATTTACAATTAATCATCTATTAAGAGACAATAATGTATTTATATCTAATGAAATCCTGCATGTCTTCATCCTCGTGATCATGAGGAGGTGTAATGAGGAGCTGCCCGTCCAGTCCAACACTTAAGGTCATATACCATCTGACCATCTGAGAGCTACCACTAGACTAACTGCCTTGCATGGAGTTTAGCTCTGGAGGCAGTCAGTAATTCTCCATTTGAACTCTTGAGTAAGTGGAGAGTAAAATCTATCTAATCTCACACAAGCATGGAGAAGATCTTCATCGTTCATCCTCGTGTGCTCAGGTTGCACTGGGTGACCAGAAGGTAAGTCTGCACTCGAGTGCTGCATCTGTGCATGAAGTTTAACAGATGATGTATAATTACCTGGCAGGTGAGCTTCTATCCTCTGCTTTGCTAGTTACTCAGAGAGCTTTGTGAATATTTGAATGAGTTGAGGGGGGCACGGTGGCTTGGTGGTTAGCACGGTGGCTTGGTGGTTAGCACGGTGGCTTGGTGGTTAGCACGGTGGCTTGGTGGCTAGCACGTTTGCCTCACACCTCCAGGCTTGGGGGTTCGATTCCTGCCTCCGCCGTGTGTGTGTGGAGTTTGCATGTTCTCCCCGTGCCTCGGGAGTTTCCTCTGGGTACTCCGGTTTCCTCCCCCAGTCCAAAGACATGCATTGTAGGTTGATTGGCATTTCTAAATTGTCTGTAGTGTGTGATTACGTGAGTGAATGAGAGTGTGTGTGTGCCCTGTGATGGGTTGGCACTCCATCCAGGGTGTATCCTACCTTGATGCCCAATGACGCACAGGCTCCCCGTGACCCGAGTATAGATCGGATAAGCGGTAGATAATGAATGAATGAGTTCAAAGTAGCTGTGTGTGGATTTGGATGTGATTTGAAGCCAGATATAAGTCGATATTTTTATAATTTGATCACTTTTGTAGAGGTGGAGCAGCGTCCTCACTGCCACATAGAGTTGTTAATGCACCTAGTGGCCAAAAATTAAAACTGCATCTTGTGCTAATAGACACTCATTGGGGAAACAATCACACTGCCCCAGGATCTCTGTGTGAATATTTTCAGTGAAGAGGAACAGCTTTCATTTCTCCAAGAGAGTTATACAGACGGGAGTGACAGGTCATGTCTTTAGGAGCTCAATGACACACCTGAACAGCAGGATGATACACTACAGTGCAAAACACACACACCCTAACTAACAGCACAATACAGTCTCTCTCTATGTCTTTCTTTTCTCGCTCTCTCACATTTATGTCTTTCTCTGGTGTCACCCAGATGAGAATGGATGTTCCAGGGAAGCGAAGCTTGCCTAAGTTCTGTGAACAGCCTCGAACTACTGACAAAAGCTGAGACGCAAACAGAAGGAGCAACCAGCCATGCTATAAGAGGCTATGAAGCCCAGAAGTCAGAAGAGGAGCTAGAAGGAGAGGAGCAAAGCTCTATTGACTCTGACTCTTTCCCTACAAGAGGTCAAACTGGTAGAACCGGCTAGGAACTAGCCAGTGGTGAGGAGCTGAGAGGAGAAATTAAAGAACTGCAGCAGGACAGGGAGACTCTGATTAGGGAGCTGAAAACATTCAAGAAGGATCTGCTCCTTAAAGAGGGAGAAATAGATAGACTGAGAGAATGGACAGAGAGCCCCATACACACCTGCAAGCAGCAGTCCAGCCCACTCACCATCCAGACACCAACAACCTACACTCTGACACCCGAGTCCAACACTCCAATAACAGCAGCTCTACAGACAACACAGACAGAGACCCCAGAGAACCGTCAAAAGCAAGAAAATACGCCACAGAATGCTGAACTGGTCATCTTCACTGATTCGAACAGCAGGTTCATCAATGAAAAACAGCTCTTTCCTAGCCATAAAACATTAAAAATCTGGTGGCCCGAAACAGACAATGTCCTACAACAACTGTGCAAGGAAAAGCTGGGTGAACCTAGCCACATCATCCACGTGGGGATGAATGACCTGAGAGCACAGCAAGAGTGAGTGGCAGAATCCGTGACACAATGGCCATTAAAGCAACACAAACTTTCCCAAAATCACTAAGCTTAATCTCCACAATCCTACCCAGATCAGACATTCATCCTAACACCATACAAAGAGTGAACACAGACATGTCACATGGATGTGCTGGAATGCCAAATATTCCTCTGGCACATCATCCCACACTGAATATTCCACACCTCCATGACCACATCCATCTCCATAAAGACAGTGTTCATGTGTTTGCTAAAACCCTTAAAGACGTTGCCCTGGGCCGGCTCCATGTCAGCCTTCCAAATAGTGCCAGAGTGTCCACCATCCCTCAACATGTTAGACGCTTTTTGCCATTACAAAGCAGTGCTTCTCCACACTCAGCTGAGATTTACACTACAGAGTCCACTCAAAGGCCCACATCCTATTGCCTATCCACTTTACACCCCCGCCCCCGCCCCCACCCAAGGCCTCGCCACTCGCATGCCTTCCCCCTCCACCTATATCCTGGGCCTCACCACACACAACCTGGGCTTCCACACTTTGCACCCTACCACCATCAACATGTACTGCAACACCCAACACCCCAGTACACTGCACCCAAGGCCCTATTCCCCGGGAACAACAGGTGCAAAAACGCAGGATCAGTAAGCTTCAGTAAGGAGTGACAGAACAACAACAAAGCAGCAGCCTGATTCACACTCCACAGGACTGATTAAATTATAGCAATTATTATACCAAATTATAGAATATCAGACATCTTTACACTACACACCCTAACTGACAAATACACTATATTGCCAAAAGTTTTGGGACACCCCTCTAAATCATTGAATTCAGGTGTTGGGCTTAGTCCCTTAGTTCCAGCGAAAGGAACTCTTAATGCTTCAGCATACCAAGACATTTTATTAAAATTGGAAATAAATAAACTGAATTCTTCACTCAAGGGTTAGGCATGTCCACTATCACCAACTCTCTTCAATATATGCATTAACAAATTGGCAAAATTATTAGAACAATCAACAGCACCTGGCCTCACACTACATGACTCCAACATAAAGTTCCTTCTGTATGCAGATGATCTGGGCCTGCTGTCTCCTACAGAGGAGGCTCACCAGCAGAACCTCGACATCCTGCACATGTTCAGTCAGACCTGGGCCCTGACTATAAATCCTACCAAAACAAAAATGACCAGAAGGTCAGAGAAAGAGATGCAGTTTAATCCTCAGTATGACCAAAATTTCACCTCAGGCTGAAATTCAGTGCAAATGGGAATCTCAACCTGGCTGTGAATAAACTGAAGGAGAAAGCAAAAATGACTCTGGCTCAAAATATTCCAGTCAGTTATAGAACCTATTGTACTATATGGCAGTTTAGTTTGGGGTCCTCTTCTAAATCAGGAATTCGACAAATGGGACAAAAACCCAATGCATTGAGAGTTTAGTAAGAGCATCCTCAGGGTACAGAGGAACACTGATTATTAATCAACATTGAGAAAAGAGCCATCAAATATTTAAAACATCTGAAATTGAGTGACCCTGACTCTTATTATCCTAAAGCCCTTAAAAACCATGAAGAGAACATATTTATTTGTTGTTTTATTTATTTGTTTTTTGATTTGATTATCTTTGTAATCCTTACCCTTTTAAATGCCTTGGCAATACATTACAGTACAATCTGTCATGCCAATAAAGCTCTTTTGAATTGAATTGAGAAAGAACGAGCCAGAGATAGACAGAGAGAGAGAGAGAGAGAGAGAGAGAGAGAGAGAGAGAGAGAGAGAGAGAGAGAGACAGTTGTTACAGCAGTGTGTGAGCTGTTCCACCTCCTGCCTGTTTGCCAGCATTTCGTTGTAGCTGATGAGGCTACTGCTGCAGTGTAGATGATGTGGTTAGAGATGTTAGTCAGTGAAGTGAACACAGCCTTAACCACCACAACCTCAACTCCTCATCCTTGAAATGTCCAGTTATTAAATTCCATCATTTTTCTAATTTCCTAGAATTAAAAGCTGAAAACAGAAAAAAAAAACTCCTCTGACTCCTCCCCTCTGCTTCATGATTGGTTGGTTAGATTGAACTAAACCGGAGTGTCTAGCATAAGCGTTTCCAGAATCTTTCCTCATGCAACAAGTATGCACTTCCCGCATCCTGCTGCGCACAACCTTTGCCTGCTTGCTGCATGCATATTTACATGTATCAGAGTTACCTGAAAGACATAAAAAAAAAAAGTAGAACATGTTACAGGAAACAACCTGACACTGCACACATAGTACAATAGAGCACTGTGAATATAAACAACATACACAAATATATACAAACACCATGAGGACAATGCAGCAGAGCAGTACACACACTTGAATCCAATGTGTGCAGGATGAACAGCAGAGAGGTTCGGATGTCTGGGAGGTCAGATGATATTCCTTGTCTTGTATCTAGACGGCCGGGGTGAACGTCACCTGTGATGCATTGGGCTAAAAGAGCAAACCAAATCAGATGAGCGCTACATACCATGGTTTCTGGAACAATATGATCTACCAGTGTTCCTAATGAATCCCATTACCTCTCCTGTAAATATAGTGATGTCACATTAGTGCTGTGACCATAACCTGGCAAAGCACGGCATCGGGACCTCTGGACCACCCTCAAAACTGGAGCTTCCTGTTTTAGCCTTTGTTTATATTTTAGCAATTGCCATGATTGCAGTGTGGTGCCCTGCTTTTCTATCTGTCTTTGAATGCAGTAAAGCAAAAGTCCAAATTTAAATAGCCATCACTGAGTCTGTCCCACGCACATCAATTACAGTCTGGTTTGGTTCAGGCGAGATGATCATTGGCACAAACCTGCAGCCAGAAAATGGGCCAAAACTCCAGAAGTTGCTAACATTACTAACTATTGACAGCTGGCTAGCTTGTTGCTAGTAACTCATTATCTGTTGTTGCCTCTGTGCTGAGATTTCAGTCCAAAATGGCACCTGAATGAACAGTAGAACAGAAACCAGACACTCAGACCTGTAACGGTGTGAAAGTGCAGTTAATGCAGACATTTATGAGCTTCATGTGCTCTGACAGAGCAAACAAAATGTATGCTTTTGTGAAGCCGTCCATGTTTTTTCCCCCACTTCAGACGTCGAACATCCAAACTGAGGAATGACGTCATTACAGCTTGCAAATGATCACTTAGAAGGTATCAATGAATAGAGTAACAGACAGAACGATACCTCTGTAAGACATTATTAAGCGATCTTGAACAACGTACAGTAATTATCTCATCGATACTAGTTTGCTGTGACTTTAACCCGGAGTCACATTCCCAATATGGTCAAGAAAACTTGACCAATAAAACTGAAGACACTGTCCAATCCTGAAAAATCTGAAAGACAGAAGTTGAAGGAATCAGGACACGGTTTACAACTGGATCTAGAAACACCACTGAGCAGCACTAGACACATGCTTAATTCCAAAATAAGTGACTTAACCAACCGCCATATAGATAAGTAGTGTTTCATTGTCATTGTAAGCACATACAGCTGGTACAGTACACAGTAAAGTGCAACAACATTCCAGCCGGGTGACTGGTTCCTGTAGGATCCTCCTAAAGCAGTAAGAGTAAGTGAGAGTCTTCAGCGGCTGAAGAAAACCACACACGGGCCTCTCCAATATGGCCGTCACCTAGCAACAGCAGAGCACTCCCTCCTCCTGCACCCAACCCTACTTAACAAAAGGAGCGAGTGATCGCACGGCTTACACAACACACTTTCCCTCTGCTTGTCCTCACTGCTGATGTCATGGCTGTTTTGTTCTTACTACAGCCTGGCCAATGGAACCTGTGGCCTTTGTATTTGTGGGCCTCAGTCTGCTGCCGAGTGTCTAGGAAAGTGGGAATGACAGGGAAACTGAGAGACGGAATCCATGAACTTCATATAACAGACTAAACAATTCTCCAAAGAATGAACAGACAACTACACAATAAACACAGTCTATTCAACTTCAGTGAAAATTGACTGTATTAATCTGGTAGCTACATGCACTGATCATGATGATCTTCATATCTGAAACCTTTTACTCTGAACCGATTTCTTCAGCTCTCCTTAGTGCATCATATATGTGAACATTTTAAATGGCAACACTAACGAGAACGAAAAAGAGTTCAACCTACAAACAAGTGGAATTCAGTCCTGATTTGAGTTGATCTGTGGGAATTATTCTGACACTCAAAACTATCGCTCCCTCTAGTGGACTGAAGTAGAATTGTATAGAGTTATTGTGAAGAGAGCGCAAGCTCCTCTGAGGATGTTAAACAGCAGCTTCTTCAGGTGTGTCCACTGATTTCTGTGCTATGTAACCTCACAGGAGCTTTTATTACATTCAAGGTGTACATACGTTATACACCAATCAGCCATAACATTATAACCACCTGCCTAATATCGTGTTGATCCCCCTTTTGCAGCCAAAACAGTCCTGACCCGTCGAGGCATGGACTCCACTAGATCCCTGAAGGTGTGCTGTGGTATCTGGCACCAAGTTGTTAGCAGCAGATCCTTTAAGTCCTTTAAGTTGTACCTCCATGTATCAGACTTGTTTGTCCAGCGCATCCCACAGATGCTCGCTTGGATTGAGATCTGGGGAATTTGGAGGTCAGGTCAACACCTCAAACTCATTGTTGTGCTCATCAAACCATTCCTGAACCATTTTTGCTTTGTGGCACGGTGCATTATCCTGCTGAAAGAGGCCAACAGGGAATACCGTTTCCACAAAAGGGTGTACATGGTCTGCAACAATGCTTAGGTAGGTGCTACGTGTCAAAGTAACATCTACATGGATGGCATGACCCAAGGTTTCCCAGTAGAACATTGCCCAAAGCATGACACTGCCTCTGCCGGCTTGCCTTCTTCCCATAGTGCATCCTGGTGCCATGTGTTCCCCAGGTAAGAGACACACACGCACTCGGCCATCCATGTGATGTAAAAGAAAACATGATTCATCAGACCAGACCACCGTCTTCCATTGCTCCGTGGTCCAGTTCTGATGCTCACGTGTCCATTGTTGGTGCTTTCGGCAGTGCACAGTGGTCAGCATGGGCACCCTGACTGCTCTGCAGCTATGCGGCCCCAAACGCAACAAACTGTGATGCACTGTGTATTCTGACACCTTTCTATCAGAACCAACATTAACTTCTTCAGCAATTTGAGCAACAGTAGCTTGTCTGTTAGATCGGATCACACGGGTCAGCCTTCACTGCCCACGTGCATCAGTGAGCCTTAGCCACCCATGACCCTGTCGCCGGTTCACCACTGTTCCTACCACTTTTGATAGATACTGACCACTGCAGACTCGGAACACCCCACAAGAGCTGCAGTTTTGGAGATGCTCTGATCCAGTGGTCTAGCCATCACAATTTGGCCCTTGTCAAACTCGCTCAAATCCTTACACTTGTCCATTTTTCCTGCTTCTAACACATCAACATTGAGGACAAAATGTTCACTTGCTGTCTAATATATCCCACCCACTAACAGGTGCCATGATGAGGAGATCATCAGTGTTACTCACTTCACCTCTCACTGCTCACAATGTTATGCCTGATCTGTATATACGAGTGTGTGCGCCATACTCCTCGTTCCTGATTCTGTACATTTTCCTTCTCAAAACGGTGATTTGTACAGTCAGTGTTCTAGATTTAACAACTGATGAAACCTGTATGTTCACTGATCTGAAGATTACACTTGTATGTAGAATATAACTCATTTAAACATAAGATAAGACGAAAAAGTTGTAAGCAGCCATGTCTTTCCAAACTGGGACTCATAATCGAGTTGGGGGGTTTATTCTTTAAAGTCCTTACATGTACATGCAAAGTCATTTGTTTTCTTTCATGAATCTGAGAAATCCTGAGGAACATAGTAAACAGTATGATTAAGATCATACTATAGTAATGTCTAATGCCACTGTGTAATTAAATATAGTCTTAAAGGAGTGTTTAGAATATTATCCTTTGTTACGGCTACACTGTTCATTGGTTTGCTCACACAACACTTCAGTACGGGGAAAAAAACCTCCACCTTAAAACTTCACTCATTTTTATTTAAAAAAAAAAAAAAAAAAAAATCAACATTTGTTACAACAGCTTATAGTAGTTACTGAATGGGCTGTACATGTCCATTTTATACAACGTTTACATGTAAAGCGATCAATGTACAAAATAGTCGAGTTAGTGGAATAACGAAATACATGATTTATTACTAACCAAATGTTGGTCACCTTGGAATATACCCTTGCAAAGCACCGTGGTATCAAAAAACAAAAAAACAAAACAAAAAAAAGTAATGAATGATGACAAGAAAATAGATTAACGTTTTAGATGAACAGGCCCCAGTGTCCTTCACTCTCCATCTCAACTCTCTGCTATGATCCTACACGCAGGAGCCAAAGTGCTTAATGTTTTACCCTCCATGGCAGCATGAGGCAGCTAGCTCTTTGACCATCATATCAATACGTCCACCACAGACTTTTAAAACCCCCCAGTCATGGAGTCTGAACTTCAACCTCTCTCTGATTTAAGAGGAAAAAAAAAAAAAGAAAAGCCTTCTCTTCAAAACCTATGAATTACACTGAAACAGTAAGGCCTGATCCTGATAGGAGTTTCATACCTTTGGTAGCCACTTAAAGTTTGATAAATTTTTTTTAAATGATACATTGCTACAACCAAGGAAAATACGATGGCGTCTGATAAAATGCTGATTCACTCAGAACTTTGTCACACATTCACGCAGGATTCAGACTTGCGTGTTGTCGTACCGGTAACTAAGCCGAGGTACCCTAAAGTGCAGTAGGAGACTGAGAATATTGCCTGTCGACAATGCTGGTTTGACAGGATGGTACTCAAATGACGGATACACAGAGGAGGGAAATTACCCAAGAGCCCTTGCAGTAGGGAGAGCGCGTCAGGGCTTAACAGGACAAATGTGTAAAGAATGTAAACGGATATGTATCTGATTGTACCGCATGAGAACGTTTCAGATTCATCACAGTGAAGGATGCAGTGGATTTTGGGCACAGGAAAACAAGGCAGCAGCGTGACTGGAACTGTACAGAGGTTTTCCCAACTTAAAGCCGATTTTAAAACCAATCAGAAAGAAAAACCTGCCCACACAGGCAGCGAGATTTTTATATTTTTTTTTCTCGGGCAGAGCAGCTATGTGAACTCAAGAATCCAGCTCAATGCTGCACGCTGTGTTAAACAGAACTGATGAACAGGGCATCCTGCTGATTGTCTACAAAACAGCCTGGATGTGTGTGACGCTTCTCGTGTCTCTCTTCTCTAACACATCATTCCATACAGGTGATAAAACAGGGAAAGTCTCTAAAAGCAAGCCGAGTAAAATATTTGTGCTGGTACAGTGTTCCTTATTTGATAAAAAAGTAACAGATAAAAGCACTCGCTTTATCCTGATGGTATGAAGAGTCCCGATTCAGCTGCAAACTGAAGATGGTTGAAAAAGACACGTAGGTTTGTATGTATTAAGAGCATCAGAACTGATCCATTATCACGTCTCTGTCCTTGAAAAAACATGAAAAAGACTCCAGGACTTTAAAAAAACAAAACAAAACAGGAGTTCCTGCTTATAAAACACTTAACTGGTGTAAAACTATCAAAGTGTCTGTACTTCCTTTTAAATAGGACGGACACTCGTGAATCAGCGTTCTTCAGCTTCTGATGTTCAGCACGGATTGTCATTGTACTTTCACCGTCATACTTTTTTTTTTTTTATAGAAAAATAGAACGAAGCGTATATTGAAAGCATACTGGTAAAGCACTGCAAGGATATCATGGAGAGATTTACAAGTTTCTTCCTTTTTATAGCTTATAAATACGGTATCTATACAATATGTGGTACAAAAATATTTTGACATTTTATGGGCACTGGTAGTCTTTAAAAAGCGAGAGAGGGAGAGATGCAAAATGATTTAAAAGAGCTTTTTTTAAGAAAGAAAAAACTGCTCAGGCACAATAAACTTGTCCATGATTGTGTGCTGAAGGTTTGTGATGAATATTTGAATATATACTTCCTCTAAGGAATAAACAGTGCTGATGGCCGGTGAGGAGTTGTGACCTTCTAGTCTGCATGCAGTCAGGCATGAAAGGAGGAAGGTAACAAAAAAACAAACAAACATGAGTTTGAGGCAAAAGTGAAGCATTTTGGTTATTTGCTCAAGACTGTATAGTGGCGTTTCCTCATCTGTCTGTCCTGGAGCTCACTGTCAGAGCAGCTGGAGCCAAAAGGAATCTGTTGCTTCTTCTTGATGACTAAATCAGCAGCTCCACAAATCTTCTTATTGCTAGCTTTCCGCTTTCCAGTAGAGCCGTGCTGGGCTGTACAAAAAAAAAAAGAAGCAAGAAACTAGTTGGAAAAGGTCACCAGAAGCAAGACGCTCTTTCTCTGAGGTTGTAGGAGGGCTCTAGATGGACTGGCTGATCAGACGATCTAGTGGTTGAGCTCCAGACAAAATGGCCCCACTGAACAGAGCTGACCGGTGTAATGCCAGTGACAGCCACAGGGAGGCTCCATTCTTCTTCTCCATCCATTCTCTACGACTTGTTGGGTTTTTCTTCTTTTTTTTTTTGGCATCAGAAATAGTTAACAAGCTGCAGTCCTCTCCCCCCACGTTTCCAGCGAGTGCTTTAGCCTCATAACAGGTAGCTTGATTACGCACTCTTGGATTAAGGCAACATGATGTCTGTGTGAAATTAATAAAACTTTCTTCTTTTAAAAAATGTACAAATTTTTTTAGCAATACAAAGCTCTATGGCATAACCAATAAACGCTGTATAGAAAATATATAAATATGCTTTTTCTTTCTTTCTTTTTTTTTTTTTTTTTTTTTACAAGTATCCACCACCTCTGCACGCCAAAGTGTCTCTTTTTTCCCCTAAAAACTGTTTCTTGTTCTTTAACAGAACAACATACACATCAGTCACTCTTCTTTATTTTAAAAAAAGTCATTCTATGCACAACTGTTATTTACACCGGTTGAGATGGCAGGGTGGGGCGAGGTTATGGACGTGACTGGTGGGGCTCAGGACGAGTCGGTGCAGGGCGAGGGAGGAGGAGGGTAAAGGTGCTGCGAGTAGCTGCGCTCCGTGTATGGCGAGGGCGGGCAGCTTTCGCAGTTCTCTTCAGCTGACAGGTACTGGCTGCGCGGCGTGGGTGGAGGTGGGAACGGCTCAGAGTCGTAGTTGGCATCGCTAGCGTAGCCCTTGGCCATGACGCTGGAAGAGACGGGCTGTGCTCTGCGGCCTGGCGTGTAGTCGCTGTCGCACACGTCTGTGCTGCACGGCGTGGTTGGAGGAGCAAAGTGCCGATAGCTGTATGGTCTGTAGCTGTAAAAACAGAGGACTCTGGTTACTGAAGCACACACACTGAAGCAGAGTCAGTTTAATCTTAAGAGTGTGGTGGATACACCAGGTGTACCAGTAGTATCAGGAAACAAAACTATTTTTCTACATTATGCTTAAGGGGTTAAAAAAAAAGCATAAAGCTGATTGGATGTCCTGATCTCAAATAACAGTGCTGAATTGACCATTTTTATTATACCTAAGCATCTTAAAGTCAGTTCTGGTACACATGAGAAGGAGAGCTGCTGGAATTCTCCATCCACTGAACTACACTGTCAAGACAAACAGGAAAAACTTCCTAGTATTAGCTGCTTGCGAGTTCTGAACCTTGCTGATCAGGTTACATCTGTAAAGGTCATTATAAACGATATCGCACAAGCAAGGGGCTTTTATACAACAGCTCCTCGAGTAAGAAATTAATATGGACTAACTGATGTTTTAGACATATGTGCAAATATTTTGGATAGTTATTTTTTCTCCATCAACAAAAGATCTCCCAAAGGCTGGATAGAGTGCTGTGTGTTGCCATGGTAACATACAGACTGACGGCCAGCTTGTAGTAAGTACAGTAGCGTTTTATAATGTAATGAAGTACTGGTAGAATTGAACAGTATGTAGTGAGGACAGAGGCGAGCAGAGTGGTGCAGTAATAATATCAGCGCTCCAGTAATGTCATGCGTCCATTACTTAATTACTGGACCAGAACTAATGACAGTATAATTTTCGTTATAGTGCACCTGTGATCATTTTCTGGATCCAAATACTTAACATCAAACTTTTTCCCATGACGAAAACGAGACTATACGTAAATAACAATTTATGACTTGTACTAGAGAGACTCCGACCTGTTTTGCTAACAGTAAAGCGATCATAGGTGCAACTCATTAGTAATGTTTTGAATTACAGTGACATTTCAAAACAAAAGACATGTATTTTGCCAGTGAAGTCACTGCAATGAAATGTGGGCAGTGATATGAATATACTTACCTGATTAACTCTATTAAAAGGCACACAACATGATCTCACATGAACTTAAACATATAACTGTACAATTGCAAAGGAAGTTGTTGGTTGTTTTTTTTTTAACTTTAAGGGATATGCTTTAAGTATTAAATTATACACTGTGTTTAATAAAGCTGAGAATGAAAATTCAGCCATTGAAAAGAAAGATATTTCACTTGAAGTTCTGGGGTATTTGCTAGCATGTAGAGCTTCTGGTCATGCACTTGGTCTTTTGAAATACCATTGAAAAGGCTTAAACAGTATTCATACTTTTTGTTCATCTGTGAAGCTCATTCATGACTTCAATGAGAGAAGAATGCAGTATTTGTTCGTTACCTGTATGAGCGGTGTGTGGAGGGACTGTTGGAGGAGTAGCCAAACTCCATTGTGTACTGAGAGCGCACTGTAGCTGGAGAAGGAGGAGGGTTCAGGATCTGGGTGGAGGGGGAAAAAAAAAAAAAAAAAATCACAAGAAGGAAAAGAACATTAAACTTAGGAGAACAATCCTTTTCTTTTGCATAGCAAGCATAAAAGGTCATTATTTTTTACTGGGCTGACTAAAAGCTAGTCAGGAGCTACTAAGTTGTTCACACACTACATACAGAGCCACTTTCCATCTGAAAGACACAGAGGTTTCTCTTTAACAGTGGACAGGGGTGCGAGATCAGATGAAGAGGGGTGAGTCTCAGACACAGGAGATTTTCTCTGTGAGTGAGGTCAACCTAGCTAGGGTACTCTCCAACAATGTACACCTTCGTATCAATCTCTACAACATTCATAATGCGGTGTAGCAATAAAAAGCACTAGTCTATACAAAGCACTAATGTCTAATGCACCTCTGAACAAAGAGATACAACCGTTTCTAGAATATTTTTTTAAAAATGTAACGCGTTTGGACGCTTCTTTCTGCTTACAGTAGGAAAATAAGTGCCCTTAGTGCTGGACGAGCTGCTGGAGGAAGCGCCCGTTACGTGAGCACGATCATACGGTGGCCCACTGCTTCCACCCATGATGCTCAACGAGCCAATCACAGACTTCCCACGAGACATGCCTGCAAAAGAAAGAGTGGACGAAACATTAAAGAAAGTGAACACACTCAATGTTTTTGAGGTGTGTTATAAAAAGCACGTCAGTCTCACCTGGAAGAGAACCGGACAGGGAGCTCGGATGGGGCACGTAACCCAACGGCACAGAGGACGGCCCGTGCACGACAAAATCGTTAGTCATGGTCTCGCCGTCGCCCACCATCTGTGGGCACAGGACACGCTGGCACACAAAGTACACGGCGCCCACAACAAACAGTGTCATCACTACACCGACGATGGAGCCGATGGTGTTGGTGGGCTGTGGAGAAGGCTCCTCTGTGGGGTCTGTTTATAAAAACACACACATTAAAGGCTGTGCCCATAGCAGTCGATAAATACTTTACACAAAATATCTAAGTATTAAAAGTTATCTTACAGCAGCCAATTTCATCAGAGTTGTCTGTGCAGTCCATGTTATGGTCGCACTTCTTGTGTTTGCCAATGCACTGGCCGTTATTACAGGTGAACTGATCCGGAGGGCAATGAACTGCAGAAAAGTGGAAACACATGGCTGTTGGTAAATGAAGCATTAATGCGTTCTCACGCTAACTAAATTCAGGCGGGAACTCGAGCCAGATTCTTCACATGTAGACTTGCTAACTGACTTTCAGTGTAAAACTTTTGATCACGAACACACGAGTAGATAAACAGATGAGTAAAATCACGTTTAAGCTGTCATGGAAAGACCAAACTCCTAAAGCAAGTGCCATTACAAGCACAAATGTTTGAGAATGTAATAAATTTATTGCTGCAAAATCTATATATGCCACAAAAACAAATGTGTAACGATTATACAAAAGCTATACTGCACAGCTGTATGTAGCATTTAGCTAGCTAGGTCAAGTAATAAATGTAACACAACAGAGTCTAAAATTAAGAAACATAAGCCGTACCATCGCACTTGTTTTCGTCTGAGCGGTCCTGGCAGTTGATCTCTCCGTTGCAGCGCAGCGAGAGGTCCACACACTGCTTGCTGTCGCATTGAAACTCATCGTCCGAGCAAACGGGGCAGTCGTGCTCATCGCTTTCATCTTTACATTCGACATATCCGTCGCAGCGCCAGGCCCGTGGGATGCAGTCCACCTCTCCTGAGGTGCACGAGAACTGCTCTGGGGAACACGTTGGAGGTTCTGGGAAGCACCAGCATGAATAAACTTGTCATCATTCACAGCTTTTCAAACTAATAACTCTGCACGATTCTGTATCTACAGCGATGACGTTCTGTACTTAATGGCAAATGTGCTGGATGATCAAACTGTCTGAAGACGCTGAGCTCACACCAATAGAAGAACTACATATTGCTCAACACTAAGTGCAGGTTTAAAGCTTTATAAAACATTACCTCCACAGGAAAGCTCATCTACCAGAAGGACCAGGTGAACAGGGCAGGAGCAGCGGGTCGTACCATCTCCTTTCACTATACAGATGTGGGAGCATCCTCCGTTGTCTTGGGTACAGGGGTGTTTATCTGGAACACACAGGAGGAGAGCTGTAAATCTTGCTCTGTGTGGCAGATTAATTCTAGTTTTTGAAACACACAATCTGGGGTTTCACATAGGAATTTTATTTCACTGGAAAAGACGCCTGAAACCTGTGGAGATGGGGCATCGTGTACGTCCCAAACTGTAAATCGTTCCCAAAAAGCTTGCAAGCCTAGTCTTGCACCAAGGTGATCTTTTTTTTTTTTATCAGGGATAAATCATTATTTTTTCCTATTTCCAGACAAGTCTACGTTAGGTCAGTTTGTCTTACAGCATGCATCGATATAGGCAATCTCCAGCATCCTGTTTATCAACATGGTGGCTGTTAGCACACGTTTCCAAATAAACTCAATGTTTGTTGAATGACTCATTCTTCCCATGAAAATGCCAAATAATGTGGTGCAGAAAAAATCCACGATCAAAGACAAAAAGTGCCTCGCTCAGACCTACCATCTCCGGCATTTCCCAGAAAGTGAGGAGCGTGACTTACTGTACTCGTCCATGTGAAGCTCGTGGACTGCATGGATGTCTGTGAGCGCGATAATGCGAGCTTGGATTTTGGTGCGACCCTCGCGCGTCGTCTTGTCAATACGCTCAATCATCTGCTGCTGCCGATCGATCCAGTAGAGGTGATTCCCGAACACCGTCAGCCCCACTGGCTGAAGTATGTTGGAGTCTTCAATCACAATCCGATTGGCGCCTGCAGGGGGAAAAAGTAGAAGGGAATGGAAATTAGTGAGCACTGAAGGGAAACTACACCAATTCTTTAGCGTGTGCGGGAAACAGAAAGGCACAAAAAAATGATTAACCGCCAGGGAAACGGGATATATTTGGACTGGGAAAAGTGATTGATAGTGTTTTGGCACTGCAGAGCATTTGCGTAACAATCTAATGTGGGACAGCAGAGGGGAAATCATTTTTGCGTGATGAGAATAATGGGTAAAATGTGTCTGAATCAGGGCCAGACCTCACAAAAAGCTTTCCAGAAGAAAATGAGTGAAAACACACATATATGGTGCAGTAAAAACAGACTCCACAGAACACTATTTGTTTCTTCATTAAAGCTAAGAGTTTAACCGTGCTTTGAGTTGTGCCTCGCATTTTTCCTGCTTTCCCTAATCTACATTACAGATAAAATCTGTTAGCAATTTTACACTTTCGTCAGGTTTGTGACGATTAAAAACATTTAAAAAGAAGTTGCTACGCTGAAATAATTGGAGCTGAAAAACAGAAAGGGGGAAAAAAAACTATTTAATTTGCATTACAGGATACACATCACCTGCTGTCACACACTGCTGTGATTTATGTTCAGAGAGATGTGTGGGGAAAAAAAAAAGAAAATATTTTCTTTTCATTTTGTTTGCTTTTCTTCCTTGGGTTTTGTGTGTGTGATCAGTCTAGCCAATCAATCTCCAGAGCAAGACCAGACTCGGTACTATTGTTCAGTTATTGCTTCACAATCACAAAATGCACATCTAAAAAGTACAAACTGGTCACGCTTGGTATTAACACTGAAGTGATCAGCACTGAATAAATACTTAAATACTCAAATACTTCCTGATATATGATCACTCGGGCCCTTTCCACACCTGGTAGTAACATCAGTCTCGAGTGTCAATATCACGAGAGGACAGCGGAGATGAACATACAGCTGCCTTTTTAATTGTGTCTCCGATAACCATTTACAAACGGATTTCATAAGTCACATATAAATGAATTGGAGATAACAGCGGAGTCCTCGGTCCATATGGAGAAATGTCATCTTGTTCCACAGACGTTCAAGCCACAAGCATCGCCTTTATCTATGAGCCTTGCAAGAACTCTACCGCAATGTTTATGTAACTTCCATGCTCAGGCAATGACGCAGTCCATTAGTCAAATCACAAGGCTCTTGCGTTCACTCAATGAATGTTACATGGTCATAAGCGTCCCAGACCATGTGGTTTGAGTGACTGTACAGCGCTCTCAGAGATGCACCGTGTTTCAATTCCGAACGGATCACCAGGACACATGTTCGAGCCGTGTGTGAAAAAGGGTCTCAGATCACATTCAGAGGTGCTTTGGGATTCACGTTATATTTGTAATGTGAATGTGTCCTGCTGTGTTCCTAATCTTATCATAAGACCATTTATTTATAAATGACAGCTGTTTATAAAAGCAATTTTAAGACTATATTTCTAATAATGAGACTGTTTTAGCTCTCTTTAATGAAACTCTAGTAGGTCAGAAGGTGTTGATTAATTTTCTCCAACAGTACAAGTTGATTTTTATTCAAATTGTTCTGGTATAAAAATAAATTTTTGGACATGCTGCTTTAGAAATTGAGATGCGGATTATGTTCCTGTAACTGCAATGCCTGTTTTATTTTATTCCTTAAATTTGTGATGTTAATAATAATCATTGCAATAATGGTGTTGACGCTGGGGTTTGGATTTTGGGTTTGACAGCATACATCTGGATGTCAGACGTCTTTGTTGAAGCAAACGTACCTCTTGGGACAGAGCTGCTAAATAAAAGCCTCTGAATGGTCATTCATTGTTTGTCTGAGAGCAGAAATGTGATTATATGAGCAAATCATGCACAAATTGCAAGATGACACAATGTGTAAAGCTTTTACCGACCAATCTAAGCATCCAGTGATTTAATTAGGAAATGAGATCTACATTGGTTTTAGCATTTTTTGGTCCGGGTTTTAAAGCGGCTTTGGGTGGTTTGTCAGATTTGGTAAGGCTCTACTAATGCTGACACTATAGTAAATTAGTATATTACTCACACTTAGTCAGACTAAACAAAACAATACAGTCAATTCTAGGCAGGAGTTTATCCACAGATTTCAAAACGCACCTGACAAATCACTGCTCTCGATACGACGCAGGTCCATGTCGGCCCAGAAGAGTTTACCCAGCTCGTTGTCGATAGCGAGGGCAGCAGGTTTGCTCAGGCCACTGAAGAACAGCACCTCTCGCTCAGTGCCGTCCAGAGCTGCTCGCTCGATCTTTGGAGAGCGCTCCTGCATGTTGGTGAAGTACATGTACCTGGAAATGACAGAAGAGGCAGTTTAACATTAACATCAGTGACCAGTGATGTACAGTTATGGTCAAACACAAATATTTTCCTGTAAATGTTTCACCTTTCTGAGGCATAAGCAGCTTAACATGCTCTTAAAAACATGTTCCATCATTAGAAAAAGCACTGCAATCTGAGGTCAAGCACACTTCACAACACAGCTTAATAGTAGAAGTAAGTCATGATCTATTACCCAATGCAGCTGAGCATTCAAAAGATTTATTTTAAAAAAGGAAAAAAAAAGAAAGAAAGAAAGAAAAGAAAGAAAAGAAAGAAGAAGAAAAAGGAAAAAAAAGAAAACATACCACTTTGTGCACTAGAATGGTGCTTAAAAAGCCAAAACAATCATTCTCTTTGCCCGAGTGTGAAATCACTCACTCACCCTCTCTCTGGGTTAACTACAATGGCCCGGGGCTTGTCATGCTCTCCACGGAGCACCACTCCAACGCGCGAGCCATCGAGACGCGTCACATTAATCACGTTGGTCACCTCGCTGGTCCAGTAGATGAAGCGGCTGTAGATGTCGATGCTCAGGTCAAATGGCTGTAAGCCCAGATTGTGGCCCCCCACTGTGTTGGACACCACAGTCATACTCTAAGGAGCCAGAATGAAAACGTATAATATAAACAAGAGGATGCAAACAAAACAGAACCACATGCACAGAAAGAGACCAACATATACAGACACACTGCAAACTAGCAGCACTTGTGGGTTTTTTTTGTGTGTTTGTTTGTGTGTTTACCTGGTTTCCATCCTCCTGGGCACGACGAATGACGTTCTGTTTCGAGTCGATCCAGTAGAGCTGCTTGTCGAGTGGGTCATAGTCGATGGCTCGCACATTGCGCAGGCTGTGAATGGGTAGGATGATGTCAGGGCTCTGCTGCTCATCCATTACCATGCGATTAATAGCTGATTTCTGGCTGAACAGGAGGAAAGAGGTGGGTGCTGAAAGAGGAAGAGAAGAAGATAAATTGTTTAAAAGCAACTATTTTAGCAGTCCTTCTGTTCAGGTACTAATAAGTTAAGACAGAACCTTTTGGCCAAATGTTTTACACAGACACCTTAAATACTGAGATACTACTGCTGAACAATGTACCAAAAATAAACAAATAGAAATTCCCATGAGATTTAAAAGGGCTCTTCAAAGTAACCTTAATGTTACATTGAGAAAATTGGATGAATTACATTAATTTAATTAAATAATGGTATTGGTGGCTCAGTGGTAGGTTTCTCGCCTATCGTGTGGAAGGCTCGGGTTCGATTCCCAGCCAATGCCTCAACCCCAGCCACTGGATGCAATGCTGGTCCCAAGCCCGGAAAAATAGGAGGGTTGCGTCAGGAAGGGCATCCGGCGTAAAACATTTGCCAAGTTGTTGTGCGGACCAGTTGGTCTGCTGTGGCGACCCCGAACAGGGAGCAGCCGAAAGCAACTTCTTCTACATTAATTTGATTAAATATTACATAGGACTAGGCATGTGAGGTTGTATGGAATATGCCATCATCTGTTTGTGAAGGGGGAGAAGTATGGGAATGACCAGACGTATATAAGGCATGGTGTGAACTTAATTACAGTGGGGAAAAAAACTACCAGAAAACCAGTTATGCTATATATAGCTGGTTTAAATTTAATTTAATGTCATTTAATGTCAGAAATGCTGCACAACTGAAGGCTAAACTGTAAATAAATGTAACAGGTTATCAGCTATAACTACATATACAACTACAGGAATAATTGAAGTTAAATTACATAAACTACACATGCAGGTTACTTAGTACTTATCCGCTGATCCTTTGGAATTAATGCAAATTAGAAACTAATAGCATTTAAGCTCTTTTAAGAATTCTGAAATGTAGAGAATAGTTCTAGTTCATCCATCTAATAGCATTTTTGGGTCACCCTGGTACTTATTACAACATGCACGCACAGGCACATGCACACCCCTCCCAGGCACAGACAAAAGCGTGCACGCCGTGCCTCCTGAGCCTCCCCCGGGTGAGCCTCAGCATGAGTCTGGAGTGTTTTACTATGTCAGACATGGCAAGGGAGCTGAGGACGGCTTAAACCAGGCTTTGGTTTCTCACTGCCTGCCAACTTGGCAGTGGCTTAGGCGACCGAGAAAGCTTTATAAAGCTCAGCGCAAGCCTGCAGCTGAAAGTTCCCCCTCTCAGAAGGCCTCGCTCAGCTCCAGGGCTGCACACTCCCCATAACTTGATCTCTTCAGGGCTGCCTCGAACCTCGCACAGCCTCACACTTACAGCCATCAAAACCAACAGGACGGAGTATGAACACACAAGGGCTGTGCTGTAAGCGGTCTGTATGCACAAAAGGAGTTGTGAACACATCTGGATTTATAAATAGTAGACTTTACATGAGAATGCACACATTGCATACTGCCTCTTGTGCATACAGTACACACATGATGATGATTTTTTACAACATTGCAAATGCTGTGCAAAAAACTTTTTTTTAAGGCCAGAAATTTTTGGTTGATTACAATGAGCTGATTTTGATTGCTAATCAGCACCCGCTTTGAGATATATTCTCAAGCATTAGAGAGATCATCAGGTAGAAATCACACTGTCCTGATTACATCTGTACAGGTACAAACAACTTTGGGAAATTTCAGTAAAAAGTATTTCCATCAGGAATTACCTGATTGGTCTGGAGTCACTCATAAGTGGTTCTCAAAGTGAGGTCTGGTGGCCCCCAGGAGACTGTAAGGCATAGCTGCATGACTTTTCTGATTTTGTTTGTGGTGGAGATCACAACTCACTTTATCAAAGTTGTTAATATTTAGGGGTTCAAGCACCAAAGTCAACTCAGACCTAATTGTGTTCTATTAGTAGAAGGTTCAGGAATAATAGTTTTAAAAAATATACTATTTGAAAAAACACAGAAATTCTACAGACCCCCTCAGTATGCATTTATTTCAGGAACATTATCTAAAAAAAAAAAAAAAAAGTATGCCAGAGACACTGACTTAGACATCCCTAAGCCACAATGAGGCTTGTGCATGTGTGCTTGATTTCACCCTGGCTCAGATTTATAAAGGAGATTGTGTGTAGAACACAGAAAATGCATGTTTCCATAAATATGAAAGTTGTACAATGAAAGCATGGCAATGGAAGAATTGGCTGCCCACAACTACACTTTTGGTTTATTCATATATGAGTTAATCAGGACTAAAATTGCTTTAGGTTTTTTTTTCCGACAACAGACCTAAACCAAGCTTTCAAGCCATTCTTCTAAACATGCTTAAAATAAGTCTTTCTTGAATGCGCTGGCATGGCTAGACATACAGATTTCAACATCTGTCCTCTCCAACCTGAGGGAAACCTTATAGAAATATATAAATATGTGAAAGTGTGTGTATGAAAGTGTTTGTATATAGCTCACCACTGCAGGTCTTGTTGTCGTCATTAAGTGAGTAATGCGCCGGGCAGCCACACACGTAACTGCTGACTGGCACGGCCAGGCACAGGTGCGAGCAGTGACCGTTGGTAGAGGCGCAGGCGTTCCAGCCTCCCTGACGTGACGAGTGGAACACCAGGATGTCCATGACGTAGTCCAGATGGTCCTGGATGAGTGTGCGGTTCTGCCCGCTGGTTTTGTTAGCACGCTCGATGCTGCGCTGGCTCCAGTCAGTCCAGTAAATGTAGTCTTGGTATTGCGTGAGACCAAAAGGGTGGGGCAAGTCATCTGCGATCACCTCACGCTCAAGACCTTAAGCAGGAGCAGTGTTTTTAGAAAGAAAAATAGAAAGAAAAAAGAGCATATTTAACAAAATTATTCAAAACAAAAAAGGAAGAAAATGGATTAATGGCAAACACTGAACAAATACACATCTATCCCAGGTAAGACAACATGACAAAATGTTCTCATCCTTCACTGAGGGTTCCAAAACTTGAGTCCCCCATCACGTCAGTGCTTGCTGAGCTGTTTCAACTCCAATTCCCACACTTCATCTCTAAACCTTATTAATGTACCAGTCTAAAGCACTAAAAAATCAGAAATATGACTGGAAATTTTACACTTCAGCTACAGTACAATACAAACAATCCAGATCATGTAAAGGTTTATAGCGAACTAAAGCTAGGTCTCACCGAGCATGTTGGAAGATTCAATAAGCGTAGTATCCAGGTCAGTCCAGTAGAGCCGTCTCTCAGCATAGTCAATGGTGAGCCCATTAGCACGACCCACGTTGGGCACCAGTGTGATGCGACCGGTGCCGTCCATGGCTGCGCGGTCAATCTTGGGTCTCCCACCCCATTCGGTCCAGTACATGAAACTGAGCAAAATTCAGAATTAGTATTGGACACTTTGGTCATGTTTACATTATTATACTCTGCTACTGGAAGGCAGTATATAATTTATAGAAATGTAAATATACTAAGATGTCACAAAGTGGCTCTCTGATGCTGTAGGAAGCATTTTACTGTGACTCCATAGCATTACAAAGTTATTCCAAGTTATCTAATCACACCTTTACACTTTGATAAAATATTTATATTCTGTTGGAAAACCAATATTAAAATACAAGTGAGGGAATATCTTTGGAGTGATCTGTTTTATTCATCTAGTACAGTTCCAGAGAACCGAGACACACTTAAGCTGTTCTGCTGGATTTTGATAACCAAACACTTTACCAAAGCCTACTGTTGATTTGTCCTTAATAACTTGTGACAGATTCGTATTTCCTAAGTCTGGATATATTCATACTTCTCTACTCTGGCTGCACAATGTCTGCCTTACCCTTCAGCAGGGTCCAGTGCTAGAGCTCGTGGACTGTCCAGGTCCTTCCACACCAGGACCTGCCTGTGCTGGCCATCCAGCTTTGCCACCTCAATGCGGTTCGTGCCAGTGTCAGCCCAGTACAGGTTCTTGCCCAACCAGTCCACTGCCATGCCCTCTGGGTAATCCAGACCAAACTCGACCACGTGCTCCAGGGCACTGCCATTCATGAATGCTCGACTGATGGTCTATTTAATGTGAGAAGGAAAAGACAAAGCATAAAAGCATGATGGCAAAGAAAAGGACTTGCAGATCAATATTTAGAATTGATGTGTGATCTTCAATGGCACCCAAGATATAAATATAATGAACCTTGTAGCAGATTTCTTTTAATTAAACTTCTTTTTATTGTCATGCCTGTCTATTTTCACTCTGATTAGAGGATTCCTACATTACCCATAGTGCCATTCAACCACCTACTGATGGTGGTTCCAGCTGGAATCAACTGCTGCATGGACTCTATCCAAAAGGACCAGTGCAGCGGCACTTTAATCATTAGGTCTATACAGTTCTCACACTTTCTCATGTGTAACTTAAGTGTGTTTTATAGCTACACTGCATTCTGGGGTCCACATTTGTGGCTGTCTTTACTACATCTACATGGGATTTCTTATTAATGACACTGATGTGGTTGAAAAATGGAGAGGGCTTTTTAGTAGTTAACCTGCTAAAACAATAAAGGGCTGGGGAAAAAAACTAGCAGACACAGAAATCTGGTTATAGAACCAGTGTACCGACAAAAACATTTTTGCAAATAATATATGCCAACGTGACGTATATTCATTCATTCATTCATTCATTGTCTACAGCTTATCCGAACTATTCTCAGGTACGTAACATATATAAGAAATATAAACATAAAAGTAATGTCAAAGCCTACCGAGTCATATGAGGTTTTTTATTTTTTTTTATTTTGGACATACCAGCCAATACTAACTACCCACAAACTACCACCTGGAACAGTCTGTGCTCTAACACCAGCATTCATGTTATTCAGAGGTGAATACTATTGTACATATGAACCCAATTCTGACAAATTGGCTAGATAATATGAAAGTAATGCAGAGGACTATGGGTATGAGTCAGAGAGACTGAGAATGAGGCAGATAAAGCAGAAAGAACATAAGGCATGAGAGAGAGAGAGAGAGAGAGAGAGAGAGAGAGAGAGAGAGAGAGAGAGAGAGAGAGAGGGGGAAAGCGAGAGAGGAGAAAAAACAGGCTATCAATTATTTCCAAACTGGTATCTCTGGGGAGTCCATTACTGCGCCATGCTTTAGGCAGCCAGCCAGCCAAGAACAACAGCAGGTAGGGGTAGGGGTGGGTGGGTGTGTGTGCGCGCGTGTGTGCAGGTACACAATTTCCTTCCTTCTCCTCACCTTTAGTGTGATATCGGTCCAGTAGATGCGATTATCAGTAACGTCGAAGTCAAGTGCTGATGCCTCCTTGACACCAGTGAGCGGGATGGCAACGTTGTTGTTATTGGTTTCAAGGGAGATACGGCGGATGTCAGTGTGACGTGAGAAGAGCAGAAAGGCTTCTGGCACAATGCATGTGCTCATGTCGCTCATGAGCTCCAGGCCGATTGGACAAGCGCACGACACACCCTGCGGCCTGTACAGGCACAGGTGACTGCAGCCACCGTTGTTGTCGGCACATGCGTTTGTACCTGAGAAAAAGAACATAGAGAACAAGAGTGTGAGAACTGGCTATCGCAAGCATTCAAAACACACCTGCATCCTCATTCCCACTCTTCTTAATACTCATCTATCTACGTACTTATGTATGTTATGTCAGCACTTCAAAGCTTCAACACGGATCGTTAACCTGTTTAGTCATTTTGTAAACCTGTGTTGGTCAAACAGATATGAGGCATCCCACTCACCGAAAGCCTGGTGGACGTAGGTGGCCTTCAGTCCCATGAGGTCAGGCAGTTGGTCAATGATGACTTCCCGTTCAGCGGTGCGCTTGTGCACACGTTCGATGCTCCGCCTCTGCCAGTCTGTCCAATAAACGTAGTCACCTAGGAGGGTGAAGCCGAATATGTGTGGAAGTTTGTCCTCAACCAAGATCCTGCGCCCAGTTCCATTCATGTTCATCATCTGAGATAGACATATTAAGAGAAGAAAAAAAAAAAGAAAAAGAAAAAAAAAAGAGTTTAGAGGTTTTGTTTTTTAGACCTGCGTGACTCTTAACAGCAAGTTATGTACAAATGAATACATTATTGCGGCATGCAGGTGCACTGAATCAAATGATAGCTCTCTGGAAGTCTCACAAGCCAACTACCCTGCATTAATTTGCAGCAGCCGGACATACAAGCAGCTGTGCACATGGCCACCACATTCCCTCTGTTGTGAATCACAACAGTGTGCACTTGTAGTACCTTAGAGAGAGTGTGCGTGTCAGGGAGCATTGCCTGTAGCGGCAGTGTTTTTACTTCCTTTGAATTCCACAGCCTGTGTTTACCTTTTCTCATCTAATCCAAACACATCTACAGAAGACACGTATTCCTGCTTTTTTTTAAGGAAAAAAAAGGAGAAGGGACTACAAATTCCAGAAATGACTTTTGAAAACGACTCAACAGCTTTCTATTTCCTCCCACAAATCCAATACAATAAGACCTTCTCCTATCAGATGTTTTAATTTGAACAAAAATGTTGGCCTATAGGACAGAAATCGTCTCTGTGGCTTCTGTGGGAATCACGGTCCCCCTCGCCACAAGCCCAGTCACGCCGCCAGGACTTCAGGCTTCAGAAATACTACACTCCGACATCCTCGCCCAACCAAGACTAACTGCATTTTTGTTTCTCTCTTAAGTTCATATGCAACTAATATATTCAAATTGGTTAAAACAATCCTAAAAATTCGAATGTACTGAAAAGATACAAAAGCAAAACCCAGGAAGCGTAAGCCAGCTGGCTTTCTGCATATTACATTTTCTGCTTTCTCCCTCTACTAATGTGCATATAAAATGGACTTTCCATCCTGAGTTCGGTGGCATCAGCCAAAAGGTCTCCAGTGGTTTGGGAGTTGTGACCACAGTGTGGTGTTGGTTTCAGATTCTGGGGCTATTCTAAATAGTGCAGACCGCAGATGGAGTAGAGGCCACAATCGGAACCAGATGTGGGCTGAAGCCGCAAAACGCCGCCTTTCTGAGCAGAGACGTGCTAGCCTGGGCTCCTCTCCCCTGCTCACACCCCCAACACACTCAGTCTTTCAAACCTCTGAGCAGGTACAAAAGCTACGGTGAGCTGTGCAAACAGCGTCAATGACATGTTTAGCCCACGCTCTAATGCGCTAATCAAATCAACTCAAAACCTACAGAAAACTCAGGAATCAGCACTACACCAGGTTGGGTTTGTTTGCTCTGGCAGTGAAGGTAGGAAGGTAGGAAGTCCAATTCATATTCAGGTCTGGGTCGTTACTTTCTTATTTAACATTTCTAAACAAGTGAACCATCAGCAGAGACACAGTGATGATCTGCTCATGTAAACTAAAACAAGTGAAAATGGTAGATTAGGTAACAGTCAGACGTCAGACAGCCACTGTACAAAAAAAAGGAAACGTTAACAGGAAATGCTAGTAGTATAGCCAAAGGACTTAATTTCTGTATCCATTCCTCTTCAGTGAATCAGCTTTGTCTGCCATGTGACAATGCTACAGAAATCTGTTTCTTTTACATCATGCTGTGATCCAAATGAAATCAAGAAAAGGACTCTCTGGAGGAGCAGCTGCTTAATAAGTAACGGTCACACTTTTTGGAAAAAACTTCTTTTTGTTTTTTTGCTTGCTGCACATCTGGGGAAACAGGTTATCAATATATTCTCTCAATAATTACACACACCAAACCTGATGTGAGAATTGGGGGGTATAACAAGATCCGTTTGTCTTCATGATACTGAAGCCGGATCTCAGAGGAAAATTGAAATGTGTAGCCAAAAAGGTGGAATGTAATGTATTTTACGTATCTGTATCAGTGATGTTCAGTGTGTCACCATCAGCATGTAGGCAAGCAACTGTCTTAATAAACATAATATTGAAATGTTTCAGAATTTCATGTTTTTATTGTAGACAGAGAATTTCTTAGATTAATTTAATATAATTTGTTGCTTTTATGTGTGTCAGGGATTATTAAAGTGTAAACAGCTATATTTATACTCTACTAATTATGAATAAGTCAGTATTATTTAGATAATTGATATTTTTTCTACGCCAGCTTGTGTGAACTTTGTGAAGAGACATACAGCAGCACCTCACACATGTGGGCATGGCCTAAGCAGTCTGGCAAATCTCCATTTTGTCTGCTGCCAGACTGTTGACACCTCACGAAGCGCCAAACTTTTACTATCGGATTTCCGAACAGCAGGGGGGCTATGATGTGGGGCTCAGAGGTGTAAGGTTAGAGGATTTAGACTCGGCCACTTGAGGGCAGGAGAACTGTGCCATCCAAACCGACAAACGTGAACGGAGACTAATCATTTAGATTAGTTAGGATTGACACGAGCAAAACGGAGCAGGACCGGCTTCATGCTGGGCAGTGGCAACCTACAGCACGACAAGCTGCATTTCATTATTACAGGCTCCGAGCGAACGGCTCGGGTTTGTAATTCAAGAAGCGGGGCTGTTTTTCTGCCGGGGTACATTTACTGGCTTCCCATTAACCATGTGAAATAACTCTGCTGAAATTCATGTGGGCAGGCAGAGGGAAGCTAGAGCATAACCTTGCCAGGCTTAAAATTGCTTTCTGTAGAGCAGCAGAGCAGTTCAGATCAAGAAGAAAGTCTAAAAAACCAAACTCAAAGCTAAATCTAGCCCACAAATTATAATGAGCTAACACACAATAGGAAAGTGAATTCCTAGCTCCGCACGGGACAACATCAGCTTCCTGGTGCTGTGACAAAGCCAGTAGCAGTGCTCCCAGCATGGGGTAGGACTGCTGCAGGCTGCCAGACAGTGGCAAAGCACAAAGGACTCCCTGCTTCACAAAAACACATCCTGTGCATCAATGTCATGTCTCACGCCCATCTACGATCTCTAATCAGAAAACGCAGGAAATGTTCACCAAAACTTCTATTCACAAATATTTTGTAAATGAATCAATATAGCTTGTATATATATGCACCAAGACATTTGTAAACAGTGTTTGTTTTATTTATTTTTTCCCCTCTCCCCCACTCAATGAGACACTCAGATATAAAATTGGTTTGTGAAGTACTGAACTGTGTTTTGTGGCTTAAGCAACATGCCAAATTCACCATCTATTGTGTGGAAGTGTGAAACTGTCGCCTTAACAATCCCAAGCAAGAACGCAGGACCCTGAATACACCAACATTGTTCTTATGACACCCAGTTTTAATGATTAAAAGCACATATAAAGCCTAAAAAGGCCACATATAAAAACTAAATAAAGTGAACATCTAAGCTTAAACACAATCTGTAGGGCTCAACGAGACCATGCCATGTCATGATGAGGGAAAAACCTGTCATGAAGGAAAAAATCTTTGTGGATAACTTCACCTGAAAATTTTAAAGAAAAAAAAATCTGTAAGATTTTAAATAAACAAACAAACAAATTATTTATTTATTTATTTTTAAAGTAGACTGAGTAGACTCTGCAGACCAGCCCCAGGAAAGGTCTGTGATTGGTTAGTAGCGATGTCAGTCACTTGGCTTAATGAGATGATTTAACCTGATCAAGAGGCTGCTCAAGTTTCTTTTCTTTTCTTTTTCAAGCAGCTGTGTTAGCATTAGGAAGCTTTTCTGGCTACTTTGAAGCAATTTTATTTCAGCCTATGCCAGCCACATTGAGTTTGCTAAAAATAAGTTAAGATGAACATGTTAGTAAGGCAGTGTTGTTCGTTATGCCGTGGATCAATAACACTTTAGAACAGTGGAGTGGAGATCTTAAAATTAAAAGCGAGTGATTTTTTATGTTGTTCGTTCATGCACAATGACTATACGTTTCATAGCAAAAATGTACAAGAAAGCATTTATATCTCTGTTTTGTCTCTCTCTCCCTCATTCAGAGTAAACTGCTCTTCTCTAAATAGAGAAGAGAAACATGAACTTCTGCCTTGTTTACATGATATTGAGGCACTGGGTTAAAACCCAAAGGGCTTCACTTATCGTTCTTTCAGTAAAGCTGTGTAATGTTTCAGAAAACGCTGATTGTCTTTGTACTCGTGTGCATTTGTTGGTCAGCCATAAAGGGCAAAGAACAAATCCGACACAGCTCATTGGCATTTAGTGAAACCCAAAAAACTGCATAAAAGTTTGAGTGCAAAGACAGCTGGGAGCATGAAATGAACAATCAGGGTAAAGCCTGAAAGGCAGATGTGGATGTTATTTTGACTTACGGCTATACCAAGGAAAATATTTAATAATGCACAATATATCATTGAACGCTAAATCATTTCTTTACAGTTTATGGCTCTGTGCAGTCCACCATCTGTTTATATGCCACCATTTATTTCTTATGCCTATTAATTTATTCGTTTTTATGTTATGCATTATTTAATTAATGACAATTTACAAATAAATCAGTGTTTGTATGCAGCTTGAAAACTGAGGCTAATTACAGTTAAACCAGTTTGCTCTGTAAAAGTATCACCAGCACACCCAGCGACAGCTTACCTCTATCTTGTCAGTCTTAGCATCTCCCCAGTAGATTTTTCTCTCTGCATAATCGAGTGCTAAGCCATTGGGCCATCCCAGGGAAGTATTCACCATCACAACTCGGTCGGTTCCGTCCAGAGTAGCACGCTCGATCTTTGGGATCTCGCCCCAGTCGGTCCAGTACATGTATCTAGTAAAGGAACAACACCATCAGAGACACAATGATTAGTGGAAATACTGAATACAAATCTAATATGAGATCACTCCAGTCCGAATGTACTACTGGGATTCAAATGAATTGTTATATGATGTGCAATTAAATTAGTCTATGAACAAAAAGAAGTACAAAATGCTTTCAGATAAATTAAATGCGAGTGGACTCTGCAAGACAAAAAAAAAACAGGAGGAGGTGAGAGAAACAAGGATTTGCAACTGAGCAGTGACATAAACCTTAACAAAAGTATGGAAATGGTTGGATCACTCTAACAAAATTTAATCTCAAATTGCATACAGTATATTCTACAGAGAGACAGAGATAGAGACAGAGAGAGAGAGAGAGAGAGAGAGAGAGAGAGAGAGAGAGAGAGAGAGAAAAGCGCGCTGTCCACTATAGCTAGCCATCATGACCTGACGCACTATGCAGCCATGGAGACTGTTGCTCAGCAACAGAGAGATGAGAGCCAGAACAAGAGAGAAACAGAGAGCAAGATAGAGAGAGACAGAGAGAGAGAGAGAGAGAGAGGGGCGCGAGTGAGCGAGCGAGCGAGCAGGAGTTCATAAATGATGACTGCACTCAATACCACCGCACTACAGGTGCAAAGTTACTTGAGTGAAGGCATTATTCTCTGCACTCAGTAATATAACCTAATAGAAAAGCACTACATGTATAAACATGTTCCTGAGCGACAATGTGCAGACAGTCTGTCTTTACTGACCAGAACATGCTCGTTTTGCACAAATAAAGAGACGCACCCTGAGACAGGATCCAGGACGATCGCTCTAGGCTCATCCAGCTCCTCAGAAATCAAGATCTTCCTCATGGTACCGTTGAGACGTGTCACTTCAATGCGATCGGTGCCGGTGTCGGTCCAGTAAAGGTTGCGTGCAATCCAGTCCACGGCGATGCCATCTGGGTGACTTACTTGCGAGGTGACGAGTAGCTGCGCGTCGCTGCCGTCTAACCGAGAGCAGCGGATCGCGTGCACTTCGTCGTCGGTCCAATAGACATGGCCGTCTACAGGGTCGTAATCGATGGCAATGGCATGCCGGATGTCTTCAGCATGCAGAACGATGTCAGTGAAGTCAGGTGTGTCCAGCGAGATGCGTCGCAGGTCTGTGCGCCGTGCCAAGAGAAGCAGCTTCGTTGCTCCTGAAAGAAGAGTCATGGGAGAAGTATTAATAATGGTACTATTACAGCGTCAAATATTCTTCCAGATCTTTCTAGCATCCAGGATTTCTTTTTTTGTTGTTGTTGTTTTACCTACAAACCCCTTCTCTAGAGAACATGCACATATTTTTAGAAAGATGCCTAAAGTAAACACAAAAACAGTAATTTAACTGGAAAACTAGTGTTCAGCCACCACAGCACAGCACAGCACAGCACTGTGAGCGAGCAGCAGCGCGAAATACTACCCAGGACTAGCTTAGCGGTTTAGCAGAGCTGTTATTTGAAAGCCAATGCTTTCTGCAACTCCAAAAAACAGCCTTCAATCTGCACTGGCTCTAAATAAAATGGAATCATGCACAAATGAAATCACTGCTCTCGTGGACATAGCAAGCGACAGTTTCTATGATAATACTTTTTAAATTTTCAGATCAATTTGTCCCGGTCACTTGGGAGGCCGCTGGCAGCATGCGACTTTCTGACGGATCATGTATGATTATAGGGGCTTGAGGAAAAACACAAAATGCACTGGATAGAGAAAACAGCTGGAGGAGGACTCACTGCTGTAAAAGTAGTTATGTGATTTCCAAATCTACCAAAATCTGCTTGTCATTCTATATAAATTGCTGTATAAATATACAAATAGATTAAAAAGGGGAGGTTAAAGGAGGAAAACGGCCTCCTTTATTAGACTGACATGCACCTGCAATGAGCCATGTTGCTATAGAGACTACAGGTCGACTCCACCATGCACCTCCGGCTTCCCGCATTAACCAGGCACAAAAGAAGAGGACTGGGAGAGAGACCAGAGATCAGTCTCTACAGCAGTAAGAGTATTTAACGTCATATATAAAAAACAAACACCCGGCAGCAATACAAAAGAAAAAAGGAGATCCAGAATTTTAGCAAGGAAAGCAACAATTTCAGCCTCGTTCTCACAAACGAATGTCTGTAAACCAACATCATTCGTATCTCTGCATGATGCAGTGCGAGGCAAAACAAAAGTTGCTGACTTGGAGAAATTCCTTCCTTTTCTGTTCTGTATCAAACAAAAAATATAAAACTTACTACTCATTGATTTCCACACTTTGTTCCCCCACAAGTTTCTCACAGAGCAATTTCTAAGGATTTATTAAGGATATTAACTGGAATGCAATACATCCTAATCAGAGAGAGTGGTGTGTGTGTGTGTGTGTGTGTGTGTGTGTGTGCGTGCGTGCACACGCGCATGCGTACAAGATAGATGTAGAAATCATCTCACCATCTCGGCAGGTCTTCTTGTCCTCCAGCAGCTGCACGCCAGTGGGACAGGCACACTGATAGTACGGCTTCACCGGAGAAAGCAGGCACAGGTGAGAACAGCCACCGTTTTTCACAGAGCACTGACTCGCCACGTCTGTGAGACAACACCAGACACAACGCACTCAATTAACGCAAGCAGGGATAACAGCTTCAGGGAACTATTTCTACTTGTTTTATCACTGAAACTGAGGCCAATTCATTTATTTTCCTCATACAAGATATCCTGCTTATGTGCCTAAAAGCATAAAACATATACAAAAACATTTGCAAACTTGTTTAGGACTATCTAAAAGCATATATGATTAAAGTGGCGTCAGTCTTAGCATCTCCCCAGTAGATTTTCCTCTCTGCATAATCGAGTGCATTGCAGTGTTTCCTGTGAAGATGACTTACCTGCCAATAAAACCAAACCTACAAAACACAGCTTTAATTGCTTTAATCCTAATTAAATTAACATACTGAAACAGCTCGTATTATGCTTCACTATCCAAGCTGCCTTAAACAATTTTTCGAACAAAGGTTAAACGATTGTTGTAACAAACTCCACTGGTATGCTTCCTGCAATCTCACAGCTGGGAATTTAATCACTACAGACCTATATGTTAATTACGCAGCAAGGAAAGCATTACAAACTAAAGGCTTTCTGTTAAGTGAGCGAATGCAAATCAATCCAGTGAGCTGTTAACACTTTGCAGACAGACGTATTATACCCATAGATCGCTTGTAAAGCTGAATGAGGTAACGCTATTTCTCCTGAGGTGGTCTAGGTTGAGAATAAACTGTTTAATTTCGCTCAGGAAGGGAAACATCTGAAATGTATTTCCTGGGAAGCATGTAGCAATGAAGCCTACATCCTCCGCTACCTAATGATACCCACTGTATTAAGGTTAGTTGGGTGAAAGGTTGCTTTGCCCAACATTAAGACACACTGCTTTAAAAACTATATGGACAAAACAATCTCCCAATAAATAAACTGTTACACTTAAAAATAATAAACATGTTTAAAATTAGATTTTTAAAAAATACTTGTGAGGTCTAAGTGTCTAAATACTTCATCAAGACCACTGTAGGTGTGTGTGAAGGTATGTCTAAGCCCTCTGTATTTTCTACCTCATTCCTTGCTAGAGCTTACACTTTGTTCCAGAAATCAGTGCTGCAGCTTTACAAGTGTTTGAGAGAAACCTGTGCCTGTAAACTCATTTAGTTCAAAACAAATACAGCTGGCTTACGAAGTCCAATCACCCCTCATCATGAACAAATAACCAAAGCACTAAAGTACTGGGTTGCCTGAAACTCCCTTCAAGTCCGACTTTTTGAATAAAGCAGAAACTCAGATTGGCAGGAACGTAATTATGTAAAGAGAAGTAATGGAAACATTTAGCAACGCATTTCTCATAAGGCGTATGTGGCACCTGGGAATGAACAAACACACACACACACACACACAGAGAGAGAGGGGTGAGGGAGGGGTGAGAGAGAGAGAGAGAGAGAGAGAGAGAGAAGCATTGCTCTGACAAGTGCTATGAGCATGTCCCTGGCTTTTCTCTCAGCCATGAGAAATTCTCTGCATTCAATCCAAACAGGGCCTCCATTGTGCGGCCGTGGCGCAGAGAGGCATAAAGGTAACTGTGCCATAATCATCTCTGCAGAGTTGTATTACCAAACAAGCCATGAGAGCTTTGTGCATTGTTTCAAAAGACGCCGCTAAAAGATCCCACATGCTACAGTGAGCCATGGCTCTTGAGACTGCTTTGTGTTACATTACACTCCTTTATTAAAAGCACTGACTGCTGTTAAATTCCAGTAGTGTGTTCAGGAAGCTCACTGTGTAAAGAACTCCACAAAAGTTGTTAAGTATTTACCCATGAGCTGTCTCTTTTGGCTGAAGACATGGATGTCCATGGGCGAGAAGATGTTGGAGTGGATCTCGCGGTGCTCCTCCCCATTCTGCTTCTGGCACGAGTGGATGGAGTGCGTGTTCCAGTCAGTCCAGAAGAGTGTGTCTTCGTACAGCGTTAGGGCAAAGGGGTGTGGTAGAGCGCCCTTCACTACCACTTCTCTTTGAGTGACCAAACATCACAGCAGTGAATACACAAGCATACATCTTATTATATACATTATACAAGAAAAGAAATACAAATTTGATTAAACCCTGACTTGAAGGTCATTGAACGTCACGTGACTTACCTCCCTGTGCCATCCAGATTGGAGCGATGAATAAAGTTGTATTTGGCGTCGGCCCAGTAAAGCTTCTGTTGGGTGTAGTCCAACGTGAGCCCATTGGGCCAGTAGATCTCTGTATCGATGATCACGGCTCGATTTGTGCCATCCATACCTGCTCTCTCAATCTTAGGGATCTCCCCCCAGTCTGTCCAGTACATGTACCTAAAGGAAAGGAAGGAAAAAAGGGGCGATTTAGTTAAAAGAAATTACCACTCTGTGTTGCACCTGGCACCCTGCGGCAAATCCTGGCAGTGAGAACAGCCTGTTATTATCCTCACCTCTATGATGACCCTGCTTCTCATCTGGATTTAACCTACCTCCTGGCCTCACTGTATCTCCTCACCTTCTATGACTGTAATTAGTAGAGCTTTCAGTGACTTTAGTAGCAGTTAACTTGGCTGCTGGCCCTGCACACAGTTCTTGAATCTGTCCAACTCACAGAATTATTAACACGTTTATTCACTATTCATTAATTAACTGCTCCATTAGACCCATGTGTAGTTCTTCCTTAAACTGTTGTACAGAATGTCTCTGCATGCTGTAAAATTATAATTTCCCTTCACTGGAACTAAAACCTGTTCCAGCATGACAATGCCCCTGTGCACAAAGCCCCTGAGCTCCATGAAGACATGGTGTGTTAAGGTTGGAGTGAAGGAACTGGAGTGTCCTGCACAGAGCCCTGACTCTGACTCAACCCCACTGAACACCTTTGGGATGAACTGGAACACTGACTGAACCCCAGACCTCCAATAATGCTCTTGTAGCTGAATGATCACTAATCCCCACAGCCACGCTCCAAAATCTACTGGAAAGCCTTCACAGAAGAGTGGAGCTCATTATAACAGCAAACACAGGGGGGAATATATCTGGAACTGGATGTCGGGTGTCCACAAACTTTTGGACATCTAGGGTACTTTTGCTCAACTGTAGATGTATACAAGAGAAGAGAATTGTTGAAGCTAAAGACTACATTACAGTATGTGTAAGAGTGTATGTGCAGGAGTCTATACAGTGCCACACACTCCTTGAGTAATGAGTTTAAAATAACAAGCTGAAAATAGTAAAGGTTCAGATGTAAAGTTAGGATGCAATGCATTTCTAATCTCAGCTGTGGTTCATCCAGTAACAACCAAACAAAGTCTTGATTTAAATAGCAAAAAAGAGCAAAACAGTCCAGAAAGAGATAATATCTGCTAAAACTAATATTTCATGTGGGTATGTATTGCTACATCCATTGCAACATGCTATACTGGACGGACTATATGCTAACACCGTACACACTGCAGACAACACAAACATCCGTCTGTGCGTGTGTCTCTCTGTGTGTGTAACACTTGCAACTCTCACAGAGGAAAATTCACTAACCATAAATCAACATCATGGCCACAGGGGAACAGTCGACCTTTTACCTTCAACCACATAGGGGGCCACTATAGGCATGATTGTGGTCATGTGACCGTCAAAGACCAGAGGACGAAATAAACATGTAAATGACAGAAAAAAGGATTTTACAATTGGATGGGGAACTACGGACAGATTTCACTGGCATTTTATTATATACAATGTGCAGGGTTTTTTGTTGCTAATTAAGTGCTTGTAAACTTGTGCGTCATCCTGACAATCTGGAAGGAGTTTTTAGCTGAGCTTGGATTAGCAAAAAAATCATTCACCCTTTACAGGTACAATACAACGTGGAATAGATGTAGAACATTAAAAAAAATAATAATAATTAGGTCATGGCCTTAGCAAAAGTGCATTAGGTCTCCAGCTTGGAAAATTTACTTCTGGTGCAAAATACTCGTTTGTGCAATCGGATGTGCCTCCTGTCAGTCATTTTATAGACATTTAAGACTGCTGGGGTGGAGCTGTGTGATATATAGATTGGTCGTTTGATACAGACTTAATCCTAAACGGGAAAAAAAAACTAATCTTCCCTAATGCAACTTTAATGAAAGCTGAAGGCTGGCTAGTTCACTGTTTGGGTTATGAACTGTTCATGATGAGCTTCATGGCAGGTCAGTGACACACAAACACTGCTGCTGCTCCATCAGGCATGGCCATGCTAAAAGCTAATCAGTTGATGGTGGATAAAAGACAAGCTCTTGTCGAGAGGTTTTGCTCTTTCTTCTGGTGCTCAGTCACTGTGATGTGCACAATAAAGTTTGTAGCACTCACCCGAAGGGACTTTGCGATGGCAATTTTGTACCAGAAAGGATGAAATTCTACAACCCTTGCATGCCCACAGGGAGAAGGAAAACACTTCAGCGTGCATGTCTACTCTAGCTGGCTGGCCTAAAGCCACAGGATCCACACTACACATGTATATTTAGGGCAGCAGACGGTTCCTGAGCAACTGGGAGTTGTAAACAAACTGACACAAAGCAACAAAAAGGTTATTAAGAGTTCAAATATTCTTGGTTATGCCAAGTTCACCTCCCTCGACACAAAGCCACTAAAAACATTCCCTCACATTATAAACACTAACAGGACAAATCCTTCTAGATGCTCGACAGCTGTTGTTGGCTCAGCACATCGAGTCTCAATGCCGGGTCAACTCTGAGGAGTCACGGTTAGTGGAAGATCAGCAAACATTAAAAAATATTTCCTTTGTGTGCAACAAAAGACAAGAGTTGTGTTCAAGCTGTTGAGCTTTTCATGCTGGAAACACACCTTACACTGGAATTTATTTCTGGACTTTTAGATTACAAAATAATTTTGAATGTGATGTTTGAGACACAGATCATGAAAACAATCATGACGACAGCTGGAACTTTTATAGACTTGAGAGACAGAGCTTGTTGGTCTCTTTAAGGTCACAGGGCATGAAGCTGTTATACATTAAGAGTTCAGCTTGGAAAGCAAATGGACAGAAGGGTTTTGCTTTTAATCCTCGAGGTGTCCATAAAGATACACAATCAACTGTTGTGAACGATGCCACTCACATAACTGGTTGCACTTGCAGCCCAGATCTAAAGGTGGTTATGGTGACTGGATCACAATGTGTTTATGAGACACACTGGACCCCACTGACACCTGTACCTAGTGCGGTCCACTTACAATCAGATCACACAAAACCCAGACACAACAACCTTTCAATTTAGCTAATTTATTCAACAATAGTTTTCAAAACCTGCTGCCATGTCCACATGCATCCAATTCACTGAAATGTAATACACAAAGTACTGTAATTCACAGAAGAAAGCAGTAACTGTACACCTTGAAAACAAAAACTGGAAAAGTGCTTCTCCGGAAACAATTCTGCAAAAAATAAATAAAAAAAACACCTTCACCAATCATCTCTGCAAAATGTCTCTAGCTAACCCATAGAGGAGGTCACCTCATGCATCAGCACTGATCACACAGGTGAGAAAATACACCAGGCTAGGGGCGCTGAGTGTTATTGCGTGCAGAGAGAACGTTTAGGTGTGGGGAGGAAGGCGGACTGAGACACTTAACTGGCTAACTGGACAAGACAGTGAGTGAGCAGGATAATTAAAAAAATAAAAATAAAACCACCACATTATTCTTCTGTAATGGTCCATCTGACAAAATAATGTATTCATTTATAGAAATTTCTGTGCTATAACTTAGCTCAGGGTGTCAGCTAACTCTTACATAATGAAAGGTGAATCTAGACACTGTTCAGACTTAACGCTGGATCCTTGAATGCTCACGTGTACGAGAACTGATGTGATGTGATTGTTTTGTTTTTATTTTTTAGTATCACTGATAAGTTAAGGTTCACAGAAAAATACTTGTTACTGGGTTGCAATTAAGTCACTGTGTTGGCGTGTATCTTGTACTTATGATATTGTTGAGAGGATGGGGCTGAAGTGTGCTCAAGTGCTAGCTGAGGCACACAAAAAAAGGTTTCATCCAGAGAATAAAACAAAACACCAGGAAAGTCTACGGCCAATCAGTGCCTCATTAATATCAATGTATACTTGATGTTTATTTGATGGGTGGAGGGGGTAGGAGGGCCATCACAAAGGTGTCCGCCTTTATACGTAATGTGAATGTGTCAACAAGGGGGCAGAAAACAAAAAAACTACACAATACTCTTGCATTTTACTGGTAAAGACAGGAGATGTAGAAGAGGAAGAATAAGAACAATGCTCTGTTTAGGGCAGTAGACTGTTTCTGAGCATGTGGGAGTCACAAAGAATAACAGAAAAGGTTATTAAGATTTTAAATATTCTTGGTTGCACCTATTTCTTCATCACGCCCCAAGACACAAAGCCAATAAAAACATTCTCTTGCATAATAAACAGTAACAGGACAAATCCTTCTGGACAGTCAGCAGCTGCTGTTGGGTGGGCAGATCGAGTAAAAAAAATTGAGAAGACTGAAGATTCATGCCAAGTGGAAAATGAAGAAACATTAAAATATTGTCTTTTTGTGCAACAAAAGATGGGCTTAACATCATATTAACTTCCTCCAACACTTTAGCTAGCTAAAAGACCTGAACAGCATGATGCTCACACGACCATGCCTCACTATGGGGTATTGTGTTTTTGTGATGGGTTTCTACCAAATATAGAGGTGTGTTCAATTTGGTCACCTTGTCCACATGTCCTGCGAGTCTCCAGAATGCCAACTGTCTCCAGTACGCATTCCGCATGCTTTGGCAAGCTTTCATAAACCCCAGCTTTCATGCTTTTGTTTGTCCAGTGATCAGTTTCTCCTCTGAACAGTCGGTTCATTCAGAGCTACGCTTGACTAGATCAATTTATTCTATGGCATTTGCCATACACTTTCTATTGTGTGTTCATAAGATGAACAGCTACCTAACTGGAAAGCATTTAAGAAACAGTGAACAAAAACGTCACTTCTAAATAAGCAGCTAAACAACAGTTCTCTTTCGTCAGTGACCTGGGTTAAGGGCATTAGGCAGCATGGAAACCATCACTTTCTGCAGAGCATTACTTAATCTTAAATCTCACGGGTCAATAAACATCAGGATGAACAAGAAGCGACTCATACAAGTCATGCATTGTATTCGGTACTTAAAAGCGGCCCAGTGATACCTTCCAGATTGGACCTGTTGTGGAGCAGATTTTTCTGTTTTTCTGCCAGTTTGCTTCAGCTAACCTGAATATTTTAAAAGGTATCCGAGACTCAATTTTCTCAGTCACGCATTCAAAGATTTATTTACCCAAACATGTCAGAACCAACCATATAAACCAGGTAAATGGGACTCCTCTGTTTAGCCAATCCTCCTCAACCCTCTGTGGATTTTGTCTTTGATAATCTGGCTTGAAATTTCTGCTACAGACCTTCCTATTAGGTGAAACAGTTACGAGGTACATTTACAAACCGCCGTCTCACTGGATCACTGTGAGCTGAAACGGGACACATCAGTACACTAGACATTTCATTTGTTTACTGAAAATGTTCTGTATTAAGCACTTTCAGACAAACACTCTTTTTGATGTGGAGTTATTAAGGACAAGTCACTGTCTTGCTAAAGTAAAACAATACTACTGGAAACGTGAGAGCAGCACTGTTTGAAGTGCGTCACAGCGCTGAAAACAATTAGCCTGTTACGGATATCAGAAAGCCAAGTATTTAAAGTTCCTTTGCTTTCTTTTACTTTTAAATCACCTAAAAAGGTTTCACTGCAGCAGCCCCAAGCAAAGAGAAAAACTTTACAATTTTACACATGCTTTATGACTGTGAGAATCTCATGTAACATTATCTGGTCCAATCACACAATCATATAATCTCGTTTGTTAAATGTGAATGTAGCCATGCATTTGCACATTAAGGTATGGTAAGTGTGTGTGTGTGTGAGTGAGTGAGAGAGAGAGAGAGAGAGAGAGAGAGAGAGAGAGAGAGAGAGAGAGAGAGAGAAAGTGAGAGTGAGAAAGAGACCCAGTGTGTACGAGTAAGTAAAAGCAGGGGGCCAAGCTGCAGGCCAGCTCCTCCAGCAGATGATCAAACGGGTGGCACACGTGTGAGCCAGACACCCACTGAGAGCCATTAACACACACACACACACACACACACACACACACCCCAATGGAGTGTTTGCTCTCTTTCGCTCTTCCTTGCCTTCTCCCACTCACTTTATGAGTAGTGGAAGTCAGCCATATAGAAGATGAGCGCTGAGAAAGTGAAGTGAAAGTGAGAAAGTGAAGTATTGGGTCTGTTATAAGTAACTAAGAATGAGGCCCTGTTCAAGAAAAAGTGCAACAGTAGTGGGGCAGTGAAAGCTGTTAAGAGTTGTGCCACCTTGCAGGCTAGTAGAAGGACAGCAACAGCAACCCGCTTTGCATTAAAATCGTCCTTGAGACAAACGACCTGGTGTGATTGTGAACCTGTGTTTACATGAACTCTACTAACTGTCACCTGTTATTCGATCCTTACAGCAGTCATGTACACAGTACAGTATTATACTGCATTATCTGATTTCTTCAACACTCAGATTTTAGCCCAACAGTTGTTATTAATGCGACTCACAAACCTTATATATCTATCCATTTTCTACATCAGCACAACAGAGGAACAAGCTCACATCCTCAATAGATACAAAAAATCTACACAACTCTGTTAAAAACAGCAGCTTTTTGTGATGTAAACCTATCAGGCATAACATTAAGACTGATTACAGGTGCATCTCAATAAATTAATTATCAATTAAATGTCGTGGAAAAGTTCATTTATTTCAGTAATTCAACTCAATTTGTGAAACTCGTGTATTAAATAAACTCAATGCACACAGACTGAAGTAGTTTAAGTCTTTGGTTCTTTTAATTGTGATGATTTTGGCTCACATTTAACAAAAACCCACCAATTCACTCTCTCAACAAATTAGAATATGGTGACATGCCAATCAGCTAATCAACTCAAAACACCTGCAAACGTTTCCTGAGCCTTCAAAATGGTCTCTCAGTTTGGTTCACTAGGCTCCACAATCATGGGGAAGACTGCTGATCTGACAGTTGTCCAGAAGACAATCATTGACGCCCTTCACAAGGAGGGTAAGCCACAAACATTCATTGCCAAAGAAGCTGGCTGTTCACAGAGTGCTGTATCCAAGCATGTTAACAGAAAGTTGAGTGGAAGGAAAAAGTGTGGAAGAAAAAGATGCACAACCAACCGAGAGAACCGCAGACTTATGAGGATTGTCAAGCAAAATCCATTCAAGAATTTGAGTGAACTTCACAAGGAATGGACTGAGGCTGGGGTCAAGGCATCAAGAGCCACCACACACAGACGTGTCAAGGAATTTGGGTACAGTTGTCGTATTCCTCTCGTTAAGCCACTCCTGAACCACAGACAACGTCAGAGGCGTCTTACCTGGGCTAAGGAGAAGAAGAGCTGGACTGTTGCCCTGTGCTCCAAAGTCCTCTTTTCAGATGAGAGCAAGTTTTGTATTTCATTTGGAAACCAAGGTCCTAGAGTCTGGAGGAAGGATGGAGAAGCTCATAGCCCAAGTTGCTTGAAGTCCAGTGTTAAGTTTCCACAGTCTGTGATGATTTGGGGTGCAATGTCATCTGCTGGTGTTGGTCCATTGTGTTTTTTGAAAACTAAAGTCACTGCACCCGTTTACCAAGAAATTTTGGAGCACTTCATGCTTCCTTCTGCTGACCAGCTTTTTGAAGATGCTGATTTCATTTTCCAGCAGGATTTGGCACTGCCCACACTGCCAAAAGCACCAAAAGTTGGTTAAATGACCATGATGTTGGTGTGCTTGACTGGCCAGCAAACTCACCAGACCTGAACCCCATAGAGAATCTATGGGGTATTGTCAAGAGGAACATGAGAAACTAGAGACCAAAAAATGCAGGTGAGCTGAAGGCCACTGTCAAAGAAACCTGGGCTTCCATACCACCTCAGCAGTGCCACAAACTGATCACCTCCATGCCACGCCCAATTGAGGCAGTGATTAAAGCAAAAGGAGCCCCTAACAAGTATTGAGTACATGTACAATAAATGAACATACTTTCCAGAAGGCCAACAATTCACTAAAAATGTTTTTTTATTGGTCTTATGAAGTATTCTAATTTGTTGAGAGAGTGAATATATAAGCAGATCATAAGGGTAGGTCAAGACTGACAGCCTCCCTGACCAGTTTTCTCTGTAATCTCATCAATTCTGGAGGTGTGTCCTCTTCTTGGTAAATGTCACTGTTGTGGCATATTTTGTCAACTTGTTGATGAATGTCTTCACCGTGTCCTGTTATGATATCTTATGCCTAAATTGCTTTTAGCACTCTCCTGAGAGATACCCTGGAACAACAAGATCCTGCTGATGCTTTGCCAGCTCTTAGTGGCCCGTTGATCTTTCAGTAGAACAGCTGAGTCACTTCAGTTGAATGCAGGTATGTACTAGATACTATTTCTCATGAGCTGGATGACTGGTTGATTCTCAACTTAGCCACATAGCCAAATATTTTTAGTCACTTTGGATTAGGTTGCATTGCACAGGTTGCAATTTAAACATTGACGTTGGAAATGTTCTGATATGATTCATCTTTGTTTAATTTTTTAGTTTAAATAGGAGTAGAAATTTTATATCCATTGTAAACATTCGTCTCAGTTACAATTACTGACAGTTTGAAGAAGGGAGCGTGGTCAAACACGTACGTTACATCATTATGTAAGCTTAAGAAGACTGGAAGCAGGCTTCAAATCTACAATGAGCCAAATAAAAATCATCTAGGTTTAATTGATAATCTCATCGCCTTTTATCATGATTTCCTTTTACCTGCAGCATTCGAAGATTACAGGCTGATGAATATATTGAGAATATTTCAACTAAATAATCATCTAAGTATACAGCACATACTGCCATATAGCACATTCTTTCACAGACAACAGGCATGTGCTGTAATAACTTTCTTTTTTCCATTTACAGTGAACGTCATAGCTGGCATCCTGCATAACAAGGCCTAGCTGTAAAAGTGCTTTCACTTTTACTCGAGTTGGTTATTCAGATCAGTTTTACTCAATTCATTCATTTATACTAGTAGTAGTAGGAGTGGTAGCTACTTTACTAAAAGTAACCCATATTAAGTAACTTGAGTAAAAGAAATAATTGAGTATTCAATCTCACAGATGTGCTAATTAACAGGTTAACAACATCCCAAACAATAGTCTGGCATTCCCAAAAAAGCGGTTTGGAGAAAACAAAAAATCATTACATGGCACAGTGTTTAAGCTTTACACTGTTGATGCGGCCATGTTGAGTTGAAGTCACACTCTGAGGGGGGAAGGAACAGCTAGTTAAGGAGACTACCTCATTTTCACTAGTTCTCTCAGCCTGAAGGTGGAGAACCTTGTCTTGGAACTCAGCATTATTACTGCATGCTTGCGAGACAAAAGAAGCAGACACATCTGAGACATTGAGCAAACAGGCGGATACACCGTCACAGATTAAAGACAAAGAATCTAGAGATGCTCACAGGACTATAAGAAAGATGTTTTCGCTTCCTGCAATCTCAGTTGTGACAAACAGCAAAGTGGATTATATCACAATAGGGGAAGAGCTTGAGTGTAAGAGAAGCGCCAATCTGCAATGAACAACAGCTGGCAGAACAACAATAGTGCTTTGTGGAGAACACGCAACCAATAAAACTGGTATTCTGGAAAAGAAAATGAGGAGGAATTAGGATGTCAAGTCACAAATAAACAAACAAATAAAGCAGATCTCATTTAAGGGTGGTTGTGTGTGTGTGTGTGTGTGTGTGTGTGTGTGTGTGTGTGTGTAGTGCACATTGTACCACATCTAATTTTTGCAGTTTACAGTATCTGAGAAAAGTTTAAGCAACAACTCTAGCAGCTTTCACAAAATATCTAAAAAAAAAACCCACACAAGCAGCCATGTTGATTTAACATTCTGAGAAGGAATTTCTACTTGAATGGGAATTTTCTTTTGGTTTTTCCAAGTGGTAAGTGGGAAACTTACTAGCGTTAGAAAAGATTATGGAACCTTGGCATCAGTTTGTCATCAACCCCACAGCAAAAATCAAGCCTCACAAATATATACCATCTTAAGAGGCTTACAAGGCCAGGTGCTGGGAGGTTCACAGCTCAGGCAATAAATCTTCTTAAGGCTGTTTTGATTTAGTTTACTGTTTCTTGTTCATAGTTTTGATTTGTTTTTTCAAATGCTGTTGAGTAAACCTTTTAACCGGTATTTCCCAAAACTTATACGAGATAATGACGACCTCCCAAGTGCAGTTGCTCTTAATTTTGCTTGTTAATCTTGTCCAGAGAAAACAACACGCCTTATTTACAGCTAGAACTCCACACAGGGTTGATGGGAAGAGATAAAGGGGGAGGGGAAGAGATAAAGGAAGAGAGTGGAGAGATAAAGGGGGAGGGAGGGAGAGAGAGAGAGAGAGAGGGGTGGGGGAATGGGGGTGAGATAAAGGAAGAGAGAAGAGAGATAAAGGGGGAGGGGCAGAAACATTAAGGCTGTGGTGGCTTGCAAGAGTTAATTTGCAAGTAATAGCACTGTTTTCAACCTCAGGAGAAAAAAACATGCACGATTACATGAAAGAGTATCTTCTGTTTGTTATGTTAGATTATGTAAATCTCATGAATAGCTATTTCACCCGAGCGGCCACGTTGATCTGATATTAGTCTGTACACGGTGATGAAACTGCTAGTTGAGAAGTCTACCCGGAGTCTGAATGACAAGCTGAGAGAGTATTTTTACTGCAGCATGGAATTACAGGTTGTAACTTTGTCTAGGACGCAGCAGGATGCCTCAATCAGCTAAAGGTCATAAGTCATAATTCCGGACATTACAACAAGGAAAAACAGAAGAAAACTCCCCCTCAACGTGGGAATCCTACTCGGGAACTCTGGAAGGTCTCCTCCACCTCTGAATTCAGCAAGTGACATCAAATCAGCGTGATTGCTTAAATCAAAAGTAATGGAATTATTTCTTGAGTTATAATGTATAAGCAAGTATTAGATCAATCAAATGACATTTACTAGAGGGCTAAATCTGATTCGAGACGGTAAATATGCATCACTCATCACAATGTGCTGGATAACTCATTAATAACAAGACAAATGTGAAGGAGTCCAGAAATCAAATAAAATATACAATCCCGAGTTCCCATTTCTGAGTCCAGCTGAACTGCAGCATAAATTGTCTAACTGCAGACTAACTGTCTTTAAAAATGTGCGTCCCTGTCTCTGGACTGGATAAGGGACGTTTCCATCTCAGACAGTTAGCAGGTAGGCTAAAGATACTCCAACTGGCCTGGTGATCTGCAGTGACTTCAGCACCTGAAGCTTTAGGAAGAAAACAAAGAACTGATACATGGAAGCATTTCTGCTTTAATTCCTCTGAAAAAAAAAAACATTGTGTGCCATCACAGAAAACAGAGAGAAGCCCTGTGTCTATAAAATAGGTGGAAAGAATACCACGCATCTTAAGAGGCATCTGAAGGCGCATCACCCTGCTATTTATGCAGCTTCTGTCACAGAAAGTCAACTATTTAGTCTTATTTAAGTATTTTTTCTTAAGGTTAGGTCAGTGTTACTGGATGTGTCCACAGGGAAATTCGCTAGCAAGTTTTACGTTTTAGCTTTCTGTTAGCTAATGTCAGTTAGCTAGCCTTACTGCAAAGTTCTGAGCCAGACTTTCATAAAATGTACAATGCTTCATTATATATTGTACAACAGTTCGGCTTTTCTGCAGAGTTCAGTTCTGTTTCTAATGAAATCTGCATCACGTGCTGTAGCAAGATTATTTAGGCCATAGGCTATTTGTTGTACTAACTTAATAGCATGCAGATAGCTGTTTCTAAAATGATGGATGTGGAAGTTGCTTAAGTTACTGGCCATGTATGTATGCTTAAGGCTGGAATACACTACATGATTTCCCCCCCTAATTTTTCCCTATTTACATTCTGGAGAAGTTGACGCTCCCATATCTGAGTTGACAGATTTCATTAAAAATGTTATTTTGCCTCCAAATGTACCCCCTTAATGGTTATTACACAGTAAATACTGTTAGCCGACAAAGGTATGTTAGTAATATATGTTCAGCTGCTTTTGAACATCTGTCTGTTTATTGCACTTTTGTTCCAGAAAACAAATGCTGTTTTTTTTTCCATAACAGCTAAAGAAAACATTTTTGTTTTTTACTTGATACTTGGACTATACACCACTTTTACCTATCCTTAATGTATGACCCTACCTTATAAATTAGCAAGAGCAGCACAGCAGGCTGATCTCCAACTAAGAAAAAGGGATATGTAGAGCTGTACAAGTGTTAAGAGTGCAGTGTCGATATAGCTTGTTATCTTCATTCAAATCTCTCATAAGCTTAACTGGTCTAAAGAGAGAAAGATTATAATGACTATTTTTGTCTAAATACTACATAGAAAAGTAACACAAATTAAAGCTGGAAACTGCAGTTTGACTAAAATTAATGACTAAACCTTGACAAAAATGCAATGATTTTTGTCAGCTAAAACTAGACTAAGACTATTTAAGACATCTTCAGACGAAAATGGTTATTAGTCTTAGTCACATTTTAAAGACTAAATCAAAAATGGCTGTCAAAATTAACACTGGACTGCAATCACTGCAGTGTCTGTAAACAATTATTCCATACCAAAGATCACATGAGAATGAAATGAACGAGCATTTGTAGATTTATTTAAGAGGCAGAACATACATCTGAAGCTAACATCTGTTATCTGGCAAAATGTTTTTGATAAACTCAGTAAAGCAAGCAGTGTGAGGTACATGATACTCCACATCACGACTACCGCAAATATCATGACATCACCGTTTAAACGTTTTTAATAACGATTCTAATCACAGATGATTACGTTCATTCTGGACCTTTAAAACTGTACACAAATTGCTTGCAGAATACATTGTTTTATTGTTTAGTCATTTATTTTTGTTGCCATTCTGGAAGATGCAAAACTACCATTTTGTTAGCAGATTGTGAGTAAACCTATGATCTGCAAAAGAAATGGGTTCAATTCACGCGATGAAGCTCTCAGTTCAGGATGGAACATGTGGTTCTTGTGAAAGGTTTCTGGATACAAGGCTTTACCTCTCAAAAAAGCATAATCCAGTTTGTACAGGCACAGATCCAGTACTATCAAGTCTGAAGCCAAACTGCAACACAGAGACCTAACAGACCATTTAATCGTCTGAAATAACTAGGGGAAAAAATAAGGGAAGCGATCTGAATAGACATCTCAAATTAGTGGCTTTCTGACCAATGAGCTGTCAGGAAAGTGATACAGAGCGGGTAACATCCCACATTAGACTTTCCTGAACAGAGCTTCATTTTCGATCTCAGCGCGTTAAAACTACAAAGCTAAAAAAATCAACATGGTTTGTGAAAAAGTGTTTACTACAGATGTTGAGTTGACGTCACTTTAGGTTGACGAGACTGCCTGAGTTTCTGAATCCTGAGTTAAGACGACGTTTTCTTTCTTCTTTACTAGTGAGATGCTTCACAGTTTTGAGTTTTGCAGCAACTTCTACACCAGCGTATCTGGATCTAATACAAACACTTGACTGTTAAAGAATGCAGCTGACCCTCTGTTAATGTGGGGTTTTTTTTGCTGTTTCCAAGAGAAAAAATGAACAAAACCAACTAACTGGAGTCCAAATAAACAGCTAACGCTAACCTTGAGCAGTCAGCTAAACAGCTAATATTGTCTACAAGGAATCCACTAGAGATGAACGACAGAAGGCAGCTAGCAGTGTAAGCTATTAGTGAATGAAGAGAGTGACTAGTGATTCATCATCTTTTCAGATATCAGAGGATAAAATGAAGCGCTTTCCTGTTTCAAAAGGTTTACAAAAACTTTATTATTTTTTTCAAGCTAGCTCTAGATTCTCTCCTAATTTCTGTCCTCGTACTTCACCGTCGAGAGAACGTTTTATTTTTCCTCTCCTCTAACATGCATAGCCTGAAGTCAAAGCTAAGACTAATATATTTTGATACACTTCTCTATTAAATGGATTTATTTTTAAAATAAGGCTATCAAATTCCTCTTTCAGGTTTTAAAAAAAAAAAAAAACCTGCGTACTTACTCTCCTAACAAAACACTAAGATCTTGTAAACAACTTCCTCTATCTGTCCTGCGTCATCATACTTAGACAAAGGGTGACCGAGACTTCTAAACATTCTACTCTTTCCCATGAGGGCCGCTCTGTATTCAGTCATTTTTAAAGTTTATGATGCTGTTTATTTATGTGTTTTATGATATTATGTGCAACACTTTGGATCAGATATGTTTAAATGTGCTTGATAAATAAAATCTGACTTGACTTTCCAAACTTTGATCTCTGAAATTTTCCCCAAAATACAGAAAAAACAACGTACTTCACCTGCTCACACAAACTGTTGCCATGAGGTGGAAATATTTATGTAGTGTACATTTATGTTCATTCAAAAACAAAGGAAAAAAGTCCTTTCTGAAATTTATATGAAATATACTCAGATGAACAAACCGCTCTAGTCGCTACTCAACCACACAGAATTCTGATTAATCTCTATAAGATGCAATAAACCACTACTAAAGGCTACACTCCCATCCTCGAGAATCACGTGGTTATTTTCAAACTGTGACAAAACCCGAAGAGAAGGGCCAGTGCAACGGCGTGTGCTTTTGTTTAACGTGTTCCCTTTCACGCGTGCACAAACACCGCGGCTTCGAATTAAATCAAACTAATGAATAGATTAATGGTGGAGAGAGCCTTTCATCTGCATGCTCGCAAATTTAAATGCAAATGCACCTCTGGCTTTGGAGATGCGAATGAGAGAAAACTGAAAAGGTGGACATGGTCACTGGGAAACACACACACACAGCCAATGATGTAACTGTACGATTTTATCAATGGATGGGGTTCAGCTCTCATCTTCCATTTGTTTGAGAGGTTTAATTTCCCTGCGTGCAGCCTATTCATGTGTTCATGTCGGAGTGGGCGACGGGAACCTCTTAGAAACTAGAGAGCGACTCTAAAGTATAAATCTGATGAGGAAACCCTGTCTGAAACTGATTTCTGATTTGGATTGCTCGGCTGTGTTTGGATGTGCTTCCTATCAGCCTCCTGGGGGCGGAGCTTCGAGAACATGGGTGGGAATCAATCATCCAAATGAAAGAAAAGTCACATTAGAAACCTAATCTTGGAGGACTAAGCTTACATAATGCACCTTTAAACAGTCAGATTGATTTTAAAAAAATCAATTACAAATAAATAAATAAATAAATAGATAAAGCCACCACTCAGACGTGGCATCCTAAGCACTTTAGGAACACTGGTTAGGAAACTCAGACGTTACACAATAGACAATAAACAGCAAGATCGGCACGTCAATGAAACACGAGGAATTTGTTTAACCAGCGACGAAGGCACTGTAAAGAGTCTGTGGATTTCTAGAGAATACATAGCATGCATGTGAACCGCAGCCAAAAATGGCGCTGAAATAAACAAATGCGCTTGGAAAAGGCAGACAAGTAACCACTGGAAAGACATCACTGATGCGAGGGTCAAGTGTATAACACACATCAAAACGAAAATACTTTATCTTTGTTATGACATTTACCCCCAGTCCTTACTGTATACAGAATGCTGACACAATCACAATAACACACAAGACCCTGTTTAAAAATGTTCAATAGAAATGTAAAACCAACTCAGCTTATGTATTCAGCATTTAAACACACACTCATTCGTGTCGATCATAGTTCCCTTTACTGCAATTTTAAATCCTGTGAACACATTATTAGCCGTGATGAACTTTATCTAAAGCGTCCATGCTTCATTAGCTCATCTTTAAAAAGTTATACATCATATTTCTTGCCAAATCTCTTTCTGGTCCGAGTGATTTTTTGCAAGAAAAATGATCAGAGTCTCCAATGTCCGTTTTGTTTACTATAAAAGGTGCCATGTGTACAGATACAGGAAGCACAGTAGTCCTACACACACAGCGTTCATTACGAGTTCAAACACAGGTCAGCTAGTCTATAATGACGTGTTGACATGTCCAGCCCAAAGCTACCTCTACAGGATGATTGATACTTGCTTCTAACTATGTGCTTGCATACACAAGATGGCTGCCATGCGGATAAACTAAACTTGAGCATCGCTTCAGAAATGTAAAAAAAATAAAAATCACATACTTCTGTACTATCCTAGGCTGAGCACTAACACTAACTAGGTTTCCTTTTACAGTTAGCGGTTTAAGTTTTAATTAATGTAGCCTTTAAGCTTTCAGAAAGCCCTGGTTTGTGTATTAGTTTTCTGGATTTTCAAGAATAAATATTAATTCCGTTTATTCATGACAACAATCACGACAACAGCGGCAATCTTTAAAGAAAGACAGCCCTCCAAATCACCAAACTGCAGTCGCCTTTACATCTTCCGGACACACGAGATATGCTGGCGAGTGTGTGAACAATGCCACTGCCTCTTTAAAGTCACGCATCAAGTATAAACTGGCATTCGTAAGCAATGGAGCAGCATTTTGGTGTGTGCGTGTGTGTGGGGGAGGTCTGAGAGGACCACTAGACAGGAGTGTCATGTTACCCATCAGGCTTTTGTTCTGCCGTGGGGGGTGGAGTGGAAGGGAAACACTCGGATTACATCCGCACTCATCCGGTTCCCGAGGTTCGCAGTACTGCTCACAGCTCAGGTAAATCACAGCTCAGAAACAACAGCTGCTTTTAGGAGACGCTTAAAAACGACTAATCTTGAGTTAAAAACACATCCATGAACTTATGCTTTCTGGGAAACTTTGTCATATTTATTCGGGCTTTAATGATTTGGTGCATCATATCACTCTATACGTTACTCATCATGAAATACTGCTCATACTTCCTCAGGCTTACTGAATAAAGCCCAAAATCCTTCCTCTGAAAAATCACTTCCTCTTTATCTAGAATCAGGACGTTGCAAAAATTTAAAAAAAATATATAAATAAACACAAAGTAATGAATTTACTTGAAACTCGTCGTCAAAACACATCACTGAAAACGTCTTCTTAAGAATTACAGCACCACTGAGATTTTCACCCAAAACAGACAACAGCAAAGTATTAACAAAGAAAAGACAACTGTACAGCTGGTTTTTTCCTTTGAAGGGAAATAAAGAAGCTCCAAAACAGCAGCATAAAGGAAAGCTGTGCTGTTCATCCACGACTCTCCATCCTGGTCAGGGTTACAGTGAAGTCTGATTTCACCTTACTTTTTAAAAAAAAAAAAAAAAAAAAAAAAAGAAAACAACAGACACGTTTACTACTTTTTAACTCTAAAGGCTAGTAAATCTGTAGCCTGTGTCCTCTTCATGCTCGTTTAGTAAACAAAACAATTTCCATCACTCTTTTTCCACCTCAAACAGACTTCCTCCTGTGCCATACAATGGAGAATTACAGAAAGCCTTCAGAAAAATACACTCAACTTATCCGCTCACACAAGACTGACCCTTTTTAAAACTACTTTTAAAACAGTGCTATATTCTCTCAAAAATATCTACACCAAAATTGTTGACACCCCCTAAAACCGTAACTCTTGAACAACTTATTTTATCTTTCTCATCCCACAGGACCGCCGTTACTGCCTTTACCCATGCCCCTTATGCCTGGGGTATTAATATGAGGTTGACGGTGTAAGAAAACCTTATGACCTTTCAACATAAGAGACATCGGGATGTTGACCAGCACAAATCAGCTTGTGGATCTCTATCATTTATCTGCAATTGAATCATAATATATGACCAGACCAGCTGAGTGGCATGTATTCTGTGTAAGGAGGGTTACAAAAACTAAAATAAACACTTGTATAAGTTCCACTCAAAAATACACCAAAGTGTAATCTTACTCACATATAAACTAAAAAGATGGAAAAGCTCTTTTTCCAAGGTCTGGGTAAGTAAATAATTTATTGTGACAGGTCTCACCAAATTTGAGACTGTAAACCTGGGTTCACTAAGACTGTACACAAGTCTTACATCAAGTAGGACTCATTTCTAAGGCGACACTGGGGTATGGGTGAATACGAGACAGGCAAATACCTGTAGCTTCCTGGAAAAACCAGAGAGAAGCTCATGCTCTACACAAAAACGTGGTTTTCAAGCACAATGGAAAAGCTAGACAAGCAAACACAATTCCAAGCTAAACAACGAGTACTGATTTCCTTTTTGAGAGAGCATACAGCCATGCTGAGTGGTCTACATTCTGCTCTGTCGGGCTGTTGAGGGTAAACTAGCAGCTGACAAGACAAAACACGCAGAACGTTCAGCTCTTCCTGAGCGCTCGGCACACTCCGTAATCACAGCGGCCTGCTGGTCTAATCCAGCATAAACCCTATCTAGGACTAGAACTTTACTGCTCCCGCTTCTTACAGCATCAGAATATTTCATTTGTAAGCAACAAACAGAGCTGCAGCATGAATACAAAATAAATAAATAAACAAACAGTAATAATTTGCACACTCACCCTCTGCTCGGATCCAGAGCGATCGCTCTCGGCTGGTCCAGGTCCTGCCAGAAAATAACTTTCCTGAGCGTACCGTCAAGTTCAGCTACCTCGACTCGGTTCGTTTCTGAGTCTGTCCAGTAAAGTTTACTCCCCAGCCAGTCGCAGGCCAAACCGTCAGGTGAGGCCAGACCTGACACCACTGTGTTCTGGGCTCCAGAGCTCGAGCCATTGAAGACGGTCCGTTTGATGGCCTCCTCGCTCACATCGCTCCAGTAGATCAGACCGTGGCTGTAAACGAAGTCCACAGCCGCCGCATCCTCCAGGCCGCTCACCACCACTGTGGCGTTGGCGCTGCGTCCCAGGGCCGCATCCACCAGCCGCAAGTCGCGTCTGTTGGCGTACAGGAGGAGAGGCACGGCTGCAGGAGAACAACACAACAGTGGGATCACGCTCTGAACTACACACACACAAAATTTCCTTTCTCTTCCTTATGATGAAGAAAACGTCAAATACCTCAGAAAGTCCTGACTGTTTAGTAAAGCGTTGCTTCTTTTTCTTTTATTCATTTCTAAGAATTAAACCCCTTATTAAAATAGCAATTACAAACAGTGAAAGCAGATCTGATCAATTACGCTAGGATATGAATCTTTAAAACTGATTATAACGACACCTTTAAACAAAACAGTTAAGCTGGCAGTTCGTTAGGAGCCTTACATCCTGAGATGCCAATCATGAACAGCAGAAATTTCTAGAAAATTGATGATGTAATAGTTTTATTTGTCATATCTTCATATCAATCAAACTGCACAAAACCTAGTAAACAAGCACAAATAGTTGTAATATTAAATATCTACACAGCCCTGGTGTAATCACTGACACATCTCCAGGTTGTTGTCCATCCGACGTTCAATACATCAATTTTGATGCTTATTGAATGCAATTTTTTCTTCATAATTTCATTCACTTCTATTTAGCTGAAAAATGGATAAAAGTTGAGGTGACCCCCATGATCGACATCTACAAACACGTGATAGTTGTGTGATGCAACACTTCAATTCATGTCACCATTTTCCATAACACTTTGTAAATTCTCACATCATCACTATCTATCTATCTATAGTGCCATCTGTATTGCTGTCCATTTATCGAGAGCACTTATACACAATGTACCACAATAATGGAGGGAAAAAAACTCTCTGCTCTACATGACCCTATAGATATTTATACGTTTCCATTTACACAAACAAAAACCACTGTGATGTACAACATTACACTATATAATAATGTAATAATGTAATTTATATGTAATAATTCTAAGCATTATCTACCATATCTAAGCAACTCCTCCACATGACCTGAGACCTGAGTATGAGGAACATCTGAAACACGTCACGCAGAGTTGAAATGAGAAATGCCTATGAGAAGATGTAAACTAACAATAGCCAAGGTGCGATGCCGTGCAGATAACATCGATTTGCTTGGTATTTTCTGACGAGTGGCGACAACACTCAGGTGTCAACAAAGTTCCAACACACGCACACACCTGCGGAAAAAAAGTTGTACTCAACTAAAGCAGACACATTCCTTCTTCTAACCAGTTTTGGCCTCATCACCAATAACTAAACTACCTGACTTCCTGTGAAAGCCTTTTCTGGCCCATTTATTTCCTACATCTATGTTTTTTTTCCCCGGCTCGTATTTATTCAGTCTGACCTCAAGAACTTCCTCAGCTCTGTGGCTCGTACCTCCGCAGGGTTTTTGGCACCGACTCAAACCTCAGTTTGACACATCGACCACTGCACACCGGTGCGTCGCTCTCCAGGGCAAACCCTCAGCTCTTGGCCTCCGGCTGCCGGGATGTGTGTGTTTTTTTTTTTTTAAACACGGGGGATTTCCTTTTCCAAATATTTAGAAATTTGCAGAACAGCAGGACAACTCACTGAAGTCTGTCCAACACTCTTCACTCCCTCTGCCAGAGTGTAAATACAGGGAATGCGGACCTTTTTTAATTTTTTATAGATATTATATGTTTTATATATATATATATATATAGGTTTCTCAATGCCTGGCTGTTGATAACATTACATTTGAGACACTCGTTACACATTTGTCTCTTTTGAGGTGTGATGTTCACATAAAGGTAGTCTGGGTTTCTCTTTAGTGAGAAGTAAAAAGAAACTGTGTATAAACTATCATACAGTAAATACAAATGGATTTATGGTTAGTGAAATATATATTTACTTCCTTAGCTTCATTAGTGCCTTGACCACAAACAGGGAAGCCTAGGTGTCATGAAAACATGCACAAATAAGCATTTTATACGACTAAAGCATCATTCTGTGCTCATTTCGGTTAACAAATGACATAATATTAGAAACACACAACTTTGTACTCAGGAAATATTTACACAATTTTTCCAAAAAAAAACAAACAAAAAAAAATCCCCTCCTGTATGCTGACTTTCGGGTCTGTTCAGGGGTTGGTTTGTTTGTTTACTTTTTATTTTATTTTAAGAAACTACACCTGACTGTTGTAGTTAAACATATAACTAATGAAACTTTAAAAAAAACAAACTTTTAACTTGAACAGGAAAGTTTTCTTTCTTCTCTTTTTAGGGAAAGCCACGCCATAGTTTTAACCTCTTCAAACCACAGGCCCAAATCTCTCTCACACACACACTCAAACAAACAAACAAGAAAGCAAATAAATAAGTAAATAAATACATGAGGCCCAATGCTACATTATTGGGTAAACAAAAACACTTTATAACTGAAAGACGAGGCGGTGAGTGTGAAACTAGTGTTTAACTCCAGCTAAACACTGCTAGCTAGCTGAGTAGGAGCAGGCTAGCAGTTCACAACAATGCAGCGCGGCTAATGAAAACTAGCACTTCCATAGAAAGCAGACAGGTATAAAGTGTCAGTGGAAACCTTGAATATCATAATTGGTTAAAAAGAATAATAGTTCACACGTGGAGGAAAAGTAACAGCAAACAAAAATAAACAAAGTAATAAGCGAAATGCTGTTTTAACAACACGAGATAACACGCCAACGAGCCTTAGAGGAGACGCAGACTTTTTACTGGGATACTGCAACTCTTCTCCTCATACAGCTCCAGCCAAGAGGGGGATAATGGTGCATGCTAACTCACATAGAGCCTCATTCTCACTCTCACACACCTATCAGACATTTCTGAACTTTCCCATTACAACAACCAAACAAGCCAAGTCCAAACTCACCGCGTATTTGCAAACAAAAAGTACACAAAAAGAGAGTCCGCAGCACTGCGCCCATGTTTTTCCTCCCGTTTTCTCGCCTCCGGTGCTCCCTGTTCTTCATCGCATGGCTGCGGTTTTATTCTCTCTCTCCTGCTCTGTGATGTATCACTCGGGATTTGGTGTTGTCTTTCCCTTTCCAGTTGTAGGAATTCGCTCTAGTTATAACGAAAACGCGATTATTCTCCGCTCCATTCTCTCTCTCTCTCTCTCTCTCTCTCTCTCTCTCTCTCTCTCTCTCTCTGTGTGTGTGTGTGTGTGTGTGTATGGTGGCGCTACGATTCCGAAATGGTTCCCTGACGCTACGCCGCTTCCGACTCGTATCCTTCCGCCGGGAAAGAGGGGGGGAAAAAATGGCTTCCTCCGCCTCCTCCTCCATTACTATTCTTTCTGTGTGAAAACACTTGCTATTGTTGTACAACTGAGTATATGTATTTTTCAATAATCCAAGGATTTCCAATTCTCAATAATACTAACAGTAAGTGTGCACCACAAGGGAAAAAAAGGCGTTTAGTTTTTAAGAAACGTTTTAGAGACGTTTCAAAAAAAGCGCGAGACGCATTCCAGAGGGACTACTTTTTCACGGAATGAGCGGTGATGCGGCGCAGCTCAACTAGGCTTGCTGATAGAGAGAGAGAGAGTGTGTGTGTGTGTGTGTGTGTGTGTGTGTCTTAAAGTGAGCACAGCAGCGCTATGGGATAAACCACTGAATTATGTTAACTGTGTTGGATAAATGAATGAAGGAATGTCAGCCATAGATATTTCCCAAAGCAAAGTTCTGTTAAGTCCCAAATCACAATCATTACATTGCTATTATAAGCAATTTGACCTATTCACCTAGTTCAAATGTACAAATATAATAAATAAAGTCATTAACATCTTTTAAAAGAGCATGGAGATTATTCTTTTTCCCTTAGCTGTGCATTATGGTATACAATATATATACAAAAGTATGTGCACCCCTGACCATCACACCCGTATGACCACACAACACATATAGGATGTCTTTGTCCGCTGTAGCATAATGTATTCCCTTCAGTGAGACTCAAACCTGTTCCAGCATGGGCGAAGCCTCTGATCTCCATGAAGACATGGTGTGTTAAGGTTGGAGTGGAAGAACTGGGGTGTCCTGCACAGAGCCCTGACTCTGACTCAACCCCACTGAACACCTTTGGGATGAACTGGAACACCGACTGAACCCCAGACCTCCTCACTCTTACAACATCAGTGTCTGATCTCACTAATGCTCTTGTAGCTGAATGATCACTAATCCGTACTTAATTTGGAAGGGTTTACACAAACATTTGGGTATATTTGATGGAGTATAGACTACTGATATCTCATACTGACATATACAAATGATTTCTTAATAAACCATATACATGTGGTGTGAGATCCTGACCAAGCTCAGTTACAGGTCTGTTTGAAATATATCACAACCTAATTTACATACAAAATCATTGGTCAAAAATAATGTTGGTCAATTCTCAACAATATATAGTGCGAATTGATATTGTGGTATTTGTTTGTATCATTAGGTCTATATTGAAACAGTCCGAACACCAGTCATACCTACCTAGAAGTTAGAATTAAGCTTCCGTATATTCATGCTTTTTCAGATATTTTAATGCTGGAGCTATGTTGTGATAAAGTCAGTGCAAACAATATTGTAATAATAATGTAGACAAAATTGTTTTATCAAGACGTAGGGCTCAACAAGCCTGCACCTGTATATGAGTTTTGGATTTAGCCATTATCTCTACAATATCCTGTTATTTCATCTCATAAAGAGAAATGTGCTTCATCCAATATCAGTATTTAGCATTTTAGCATTAGCATTAAGACTGAACTGAACAATATTAATTAACATTGCAACTCATGTTAATTGTGAAATTGTGGAATTACAAGGTCTAACAAATTAATTTGAATGTTTTTAAATATCTGTATAATCCTATAATTCAGTATTTCGACTCACTTTCTAAACAATGGACATTGTCACAAAGCATCTTTAAAGAAATGTATGAAATCAGGAAAGAAACTTTGAATTTAGCAGTTTCTTTCTAAATAGCAAGCCAGTGTTAAATGTGGTGAGAAAAAACTCCCTGAGACATTACGAGGAAGAAAACTTGCCCCTTGATCCAGATTTAAAAGGGAAGCCATCATCATAGTGTGATTATAAATAATTTCTCTTCTATAACGGTGTACAATACTGTCAAAAAGTCTAATTATTCCACCAGGTAATTCATTCTAATTTTAACATGAAGTCAACAAATCTTACTGAAATTGTCAGCTGTTCACTGATGGAGACGTGAGTGCAAAACTGCTTGTGGCAATTGTAGTCCAAAGCTGTTTTCATGGTTTTTAATTGGTACCATCCACAGTAATCGCATGTACACCGATCAGGCATAACATTATGACCACCTGCCTAATATTGTGTCGGTCCCCTTTTGCTGCCAAAACAGCCCTGACCCATCATGCACTGTGTATTCTGACCCCTTTCTATCAGAACCAGCATTACCTTCTTCAGCAATTTGAGCAACAGCAGCTCGTCTGTTGGATCAATGAGCCTTGGCCGCCCATGACCCTGTCGCCGGTTCCCCACTGTTCCTTCCTTGGTCCAATTTTGATAGGTACTGACCACTGCAGACCGGGAATACCCCACAAGAGCTGCAGTTTTGGAGATGCTCTGATCCAGTCGTCTCGCCATCACAATTCGCTCAAATCCTTACACTTACCCATCTTTCCTGCTTCTAACACATCGATTTTGAGGACAAAATGTTCATTTGCTGCCTAATATATCCCACCCACTAACAGGTGCCATGATGAGATAATCAGTGTTATTCACTTCACCTGTCACTGCTCCAAAATGTTATGCCTGATTGATGTATATTATACTGTGAATATGACAATAATAACAATAATAACACAATTACCACAATAATAATAATAATAATAATAATAATAATAATAATAATAATAATAATAATAATATTATTATTATTATTAATAATAATAATAATAATAATAATAATAATAATAATAATAATTATTATTATTATTATTATTATTATTATTATTATTATTATTATATACCATTGTTTCTAGCTTTGCCATTTTTTACCAGAATCGTCAAACAATTCTTCAAAGAATTAATGTTTTATTTTAGCCAGAGAAAATAGCCTACAATAAATTCCAATTTTTGTTCAAAGCAACCACTCACAAAAACAAGACCAAACCATCACCATCTTATATATACACACAGTGATATTAAAATACAAAAAGCAATTCAAGAAAAACATTAAAAGATTTGTGCAACTAAACCGAGTTTCTTAAAATGGAGCACAGGAGCAGGAAGGTGGCTGTAGATTCAACTGAGTGACTGCTGCCACCTCTGGTCAAAAGTTGCAATTACAGCTAGTTTCAAAGTTTCGGTGTATGCCATATGTGTTTGAATACAGTTTGCAACAAGCCCTGGTTTGACTTCACTTCTTCATTCAATTCGACATCATAAGGCCTTCTGTAGTGCTTCATTAGCTGAAGTTTGTAAGCTGACTTTCAGCCCCATAATAGTTATGTCAATATCTATAAGTTACAGTAGCAGAACTAGTTAAGTTAGCTTTGCAAATTCCTTTAAATGGATGGAGTTGTTTCTAATAAGTATTAGTATTCTTATAAGTACAATATTAGATTTATACTTTAGTTAAACAACCACTGTCTAGTGCTGCAAGTGGAAGTCAGCATAGGCATGTTAAAAACTATACTGGAACACAGCAAATATTGCAAATGACATTTACCATGCATGCTCTTAGCAAGTGTTAGCGTTAACTACATTAGACCACCTCACACACATCTGCACACACCTTCACACTCACACACCTGCTCGTTAAGAAAGTATTCATGTGAAAATAGTGCACATCCCATGTAATTTACCACCAAGAAGTAGTATTTGTTTAGACACAAAACAGAACAATGCAGCACAATGTGAACAATGCATCAGAGACCTTCCTATGGATCGGTGTAATTAATGTAAGTACATCAGTAAAACATAGTGGAAAATAAAGTCACATAGATTCGATGTACAGCAAATTAATACAGTTTGAAAAGCTGCTGTTTTTCTGTTAGAAAGTCCTGAATGGATATAGCCATTTAAGGGTGCTTGTGAAGGTCTGAAGAACAAAGCATTTTTTTTTAATCATATCCTGTCTTTTATTTCTAAAAAGATTAATCACTTAAATTGTACTATATCCCAAACAACCCAATACCTTTCATCTGATTAATATGTTTGACTTGGTTAAAATGGTAGCGTACTGGTTTACCTTCATACTTAAGTCAAGTCATACACAAACAGGCCAAAGTGATCAAACAAATGAAGCCTCTGAAAGGAGTGAGTTGATTATGCAGCTGTTCTAATATCAGCTTAATTATTGATTGGTCTTACATGAAGGAAATGTTAATGACTAATGCATTGCCATAGCAAAGAATGTCCAACAGTATTCTAGTCCTAATTTTTTTTTTTTTAAACTTCCTGAGGTCTTTGTATTGCTTTTATTCCCTACAACCCTAAACTCTTCCTCAGTCTCCATTGTGGTACATCCCTTCAGCAGTTACAACATCTTATGAATGGGGAATGTGACTTTTTTTCAACCTAAAATGTCTTACATATCAAAATATTTTGTTTTAGTGAGCTGACGGGGGGGAAAAATACATTTCAAAATCGAATGGGATTGTCTCTGTGATTATCAAGGATTTGGTTGAGCTTTAGATCTCATAGTGAAGGTCATTGAGCTCAAGTCTAGTGTAGTGTCTCCTGTCAAAGGATTCCATGGCTCTGCGGCCCACGATGGCCAAGACAAACATGAGAATGATGAGTGTGAGCACGACCAGCAAAGCCAGGCTATTCTTCCACATCAAATGTGACTTCTTATTTGACTTATCTGAGGCAGAGGCTCCTGTTGGGTCTGAATCTCTGTTTTTCAGCTCATTCTCCATCTCTACGACGACTATAGTTGTCCTTTCAGTGGTAGTTGTTATTGGAATTGTAGTGGTTGTAGTAGTGGGAGTAGTAGTTGTGGTTGTAGTGGGAGTGGTAGTTGTGGTTGTAGTGGGAGTGGTAGTTGTGGTTGTAGTGGGAGTGGTAGTTGTGGTTGTAGTGGGAGTGGTAGTTGTGGTTGTAGATGGATTAGTAGTTGTGGTTGTAGTGGGAGTAGTAGTTGTGGTTGTAGTTGTAGTCGTTGTAGTGGTTGTAGTTGTACTAGTAGTTGTAGTAGTGATAGCAGTAGTAGGTATCATAGTTTTTTGTGTGCCTTGTTTCTGTAAGGTTGGAATCTCACCTACTTTAGGATTGGATTTCCCATGGGGCTCTTGCTTTTTTGGTGGCCTGATCTGCTTTTTCAAAGGTCTGACTGGATTTGGGGGTGGCTCAACTGGATGCGTCGTTGTTGTAGTGCTCGTTGTGGAAGGTACCTTTGTGGTTGTAGTTGTTGATTGTGTTGTTGTAGATGATGTAGTAGTTGGCACGATTTCAACAGGCATTGTAAGGAGGATAATTGCCAGCTCTGTGGGTGCTATGGTGGAGGTGGTTGTTGAAGTCGGACGTATGGTTGTAGAGGACTGCATGGTACTTGTCGTAGTGGTGGGCTGCGTTGTGGTTGTTGTGGTTGTCGGTTTCATGGTTGTTGAAGTAGACTGAGTAGTAGAAAGTTGTTTTGTTATCGTAATTGGCATTGTGGGTACTCTCTCCTTTCCTTTCGCAGCGGGGTGTGTCATACCTTATAAAAATAAACAATTAGCACCAGTTAGAAAGGCAACTAAAGCTCTATGAGCAAATGCAAGGCTAGCGAGAATCACCTGTGTATCTTGTACACACATATCGTAACCTTCCAACAAATATAAGTTGTCTTTATTTGTCACATATACATTACTGCACAGCGAAATTCTTTAAATTACATATGATATAGTGTCTACAATAAATACCACTGTCATTTGGCAATTCATTCCAATGGGCCTTCCTCATGTTGATGAATGACAGATGTCTGTAGTCATGCCCTTCTCACCGAAAAAAGAAAACATGTATATTTATAGCATTTGAGTTGCAGCTGTATGCTGATAACCAATTTCAGCCTTCAGAAAACCTGTAGTTCCAGAAAACCTGGAAAATTACAGTTGTGGCTGCATTGAGCAATTATGTCACACATAGCAGCCTGTCTAAATCTGATTAGCAAGCATAATAATGTCTGCCACATTTTGGATTGCCTGGGTGGCTAGCATTCTTAGTGATTATAGCTTCACTCTGATGAATGGTACAGTCTGTTTCAGTGTTAAGGAGCATTTTGACATAGGTGTTGTGAATAGATTTCTCCTTTGTGGTGGCCAGTCATCCAAGGACTGCTGCCTCTGGCCATCAGAAGAGACAAAAGTCTATTAATGCACCACAGTAACACCAATGGTATTAGAGTGAGGGAGAAAGGTAGAACCTTTAAGGCAAACCTTCAAATGATCCGTGTACTGCAGCAATGGGGACACATGGGGGAATGGGAAAAATAGGTGTAGCAAAGGTCTATTAACGTTAATCAGTCTTGTTGTTGCACACCATGGATCAAATCTTAACATATGAAAATATAAATATAAATTTAGGAACTATATCTGAACAGAACAAACACTCTTGTGATAAAGAGAAACAACTATGTTTGGGTTTGATAGTGATGAGGCCTTAAGCCCCTAGAAAGTTAAGGAGATAGTGTTAAAACAACATTTTGTACCCATGGACCTTGTAATCAGGACCCAGTGATTTGTTGTAGCTGCTGCTAAATGGCCAAAGTTTTTGTATACTCTAGGACCCTGTAATGGAATTTGCAGGAGGTTATATAGGACCTGCCCCACAAGATGGATGGGGTAATCAGATGTTTCCTTAATGTCCCTGCCTAAAACTTGTCCAATGTAGGAGAGCCCTTTGTGGGTCTTTCAGTGACCTTAAAGTGCCTAAAATGCTGGTTTTCTGATTCTGAAACCTGCGCTCTCCTCTCTGGGGTCTCTTTAGTGGCAGGCCCAAACGACAGCACTTTCAGAGTATTCGATTTGCACACATCCAGCCTCAATAGAAGGATAAACCTCTGCTGGAGTGAGTGTTCCAATGCAAGCAATAATCCAGCTAACGTTGGCATGTGGCCCAGCCTGACAGCTTGTGATCCATAATATTACCTAGAACACACTACAGGTGTAAATCTGCTAGCCAAGCATGCCATCTCAGTGTATTTGTAAGCCAGACACTTCATCCTTAAGATGGTCAATGTCAAGGCAGTGAGAAAATACCTCATGCTTCAGGGGATGTAGACACTGGCAACACAAGTATGGCTTGTTTAACCACTTTGTAAATTGTGATAAAAATGAGGGGGCTATTGTGTGGAATCAACTCCAGCTCCAGGGCTAAATGTTAGCAGAATTCTGGCAACTTAGTAAATTTAATAGTGAACAAGGCATGGGATAACTGCTCGGATAGATGTTTGGGGGTGTAAAATACCCTGAGCAGAATGATAACGCAGAGGGAGAACTCAACCCAGCTGAAAAACTGAGATGTTAGCCATGCTAACAAAGGAAAGCAAACTTGAAGCTATGCCATATGACAAGAGTTCCAAGTGCTTGCATTGCTTAAATATACCCTCACCACAGCAGAGGAGATAACAGTGTTATATTGCCAGATTTGGAGGACGGGTAACCTGTAGCTCTGACCACAGGCACTAGCTAGCTTCTTAGTGGATTTATCACTAATACTGGACAACATGTCAATTTGTGACTTTGTTAGAAGGTGTTGGTATGCACAAGGTATCTAGGTATACCATGGCGGTTAGCAGGGGTGAAATACAACTGCTTGTAGTAATCACAACCAATCATCAAAATCAAGAGATAATCTAAAAAGAGTTTATCGAAAAATTATATCATTGGTAAATATGTAAAGATTACTATGTACTGATAAAGCAAGGGTCCTCATCTCTATTCATAGGCATCCTGCACGTTTTGAAATTTTCCCAATCCTTAGTACAGTAGGGAAAACCTAAAACTGTGCAGGGTAGTGGGTCTGTAGGACTGGAGCTATGAACCAATGCAATTAATGTGCTATAATGGTTTTAGTGGAGAACGGTTACCTTTGAATATATCATAGGTGTTAGTCCCAGGTTTGGCTGACATCAGAGGGCAGTCCTGCTCAGTTTCACAATGAAACAGGTAGCAGTTCTCAATAGCGTCTTGGCTTGATGGCTTATACATCACCATGTTGCACTTTATACCTGTGAGAGAGGTAGAATGTTAGTTACTGCATGTCTAACTGCATGCAAAATGGCTGATCCCTAAAGTTTCCTACTTAGAGCATAGACAATCACAAACTTATATGTCCTGATCAAAAATATAAAGATTAACAACCATGTCCTCAGTGGGTGTAGGTTAAAAAACACCTAATCAATTTTATGGCCAATTTTAGGTACAATGCATGTTGAAACTCTGGAGGCAAAGGTCACGACAAACCTATCTGTCTAAGTCCATCAACAATCCATATTTTATGCAGTCAAATTAACTCTTGCTGTAGTTTTATTAGTTGTAGTTTCTTGTTATTACACCTTAGCTCATGGTGAAATCCCAGCAAAAGCAACTTACCTGGTTTCAGCTCCTCAGAACAACAGGCCAAGATACAGTCTCTTTCTGCCTCTTTCTTCCTAACATCCATTACGATCTTTTGGTGATCCAAAGCCTTGCGCACATTCACAATGGTGTCTCGATGCTGTCTGGAGTAACATGTCTCACCAGTGGAGCTCAAAGCACAACTGAAAGCCTGGAGAAAGATCAGAGCCCCGAGCAGCAGCTTAGCTGCGCTGAAGGAGTGTCGATGGGCTGGGAACATGGCTTTTAGAGCTCAGGAGATCCACGGGATTCTCAGAGTCCTGATGGGAAAGGATTAAGACCTGCTGGATGACAATTGGTAAGGTTTATTATGGAAAACCAAGGTTTCATCAAACACTTTAGCCACAGCTTGATCATTTTCATTTTATTACTATGGTGCCTTCCCAACCCCCAAAAGACTCTTCATGAAAAAGTAAATTAAAACAATATATTGTCTGAAGTCCTGCGTTTTTTTTTTATGGTTCCAAAGGACCTCGAGTACCTGCTGCACCCTAAACTTAATTTACTTCCTTTCATTAAACCAGTACACAGAAAAAAAACCCGCAAGCATACACACCACACAACAGTCAAGATATAAAGTGTTTGAATTAGCACAAGTACACATACAAATAGCATTACATTATGATATATAAATAATATAAATATTATAATTACGTTCACATTTAAAAAATAAAAAGGGAAATCTAAAGAAATCAGAGAAATTAGGTACTAACCAGTGCCTTGTGTGTGTATGTACAATGCCATTAGATGGTCTCAAGTCCTTTGGGTCCACAGTTCATGTGCAATCATCTATCGCTTGAGGAACTTTGCTCCTTTTCCAGAAACACATTATACATGTTATTGTAAGGGCTTGATGCCTTGCTGGAATCATAAATGCAGTTAATTATCACTTTGGATGTTTTAAAATTGTGAATAGAACTGTGTTGTATATGCAATTGGATTTCCTGACTGGTTGTAGAGTTGTATTACTGGAAGTTAACAGTGCTTTTGATAAGAAATGTCTTTATGCATTTGATCTGAGTCTATTACAGCTCAAACAGTACTTCAGTCTTTGTTGTGGTTGATATAGAAAATGGTTCTATGTAAAAGCTTTGGGCCTTTTATATGAAAAAGCTTCTATAATTCAGAGAATGTATCGTGAAATCAGTGACATTACTGTATGGAGTTTTATCTCTATTTAAAATGACGTGTTTATGAATGACTTTACAAAAAAAAGTTTGAATAGTTGATTAAATTAGTGAAATACATCGATCAGGCATTCTGAGCAGTGACAGGTGAAGTGAATAACACTGATTATCTCCTCATCATGGCACCTGTTAGTGGGTGGGATATATTAGGCAGTAAGTAAACATTTTGTCCTCGAAGTTGTTGTGTTAGAAGCAAGAAAAATGAACAAGCGTAAGGATTTGAGCGAGTTTGACAAGGGCCAAATTGTGATGGCTAGACGACTGGATCAGAACATCTTCAAAACTGCAGCTCTTGTGGGGTGTTCCCGGTCTGCAGTGGTCAGTATCTATCAAAATTGGACCAAGGAAGGAACAGTGGTGAACCGGCGATAGGGTCATGGGCGGCCAAGGCTCATTGATGCACGTGGGGAGTGAAAGCTGGCCCGTGTGATCCGATCCAACAGACGATCTACTGTTGCTCAAATTGCTGAAGACGTTAATGCTGGTTCTGATAGAAAGGTGTCAGAATACACAGTGCATGATGGTTCAGGGCTGTTTTGGCAGCAAAAGGGGGACCAACACAATATTAGGCAGGTGGGCATAATATTATGCCTGGTCGGTATAATTACAGCTAAAATAAGAGAAACAGTTTAATAAGAGGGAGAAGTTTTGCTGTTATCAATAAGAGATATATTCTGATTATAACACAATGTTGTTGTTTTTGTTTAAATTTATTTAGACTGTATATAAATTTGCTGTATTTTCTTGTATAAATTTGTTTCTAAAAACAACAACAGCAGCAACAACAGCAACAACAACAACAACAACAACAACAATAATAATAATAATAATAATAATAATAATAATAATAATAATAATAATAATAAATAATCATCCGACTTGGATTTGAAGAGCCCCATTTTGTTATTTTTAATGATTCTTCTCTTAAAAATTCTTCAATATAAAGAACCATGTTGTGGCTCCATATATGATGGAGTGATAAAAGCATTCGTTTTAAGAGTGCATGTGAACTACTGCATTACAGTTTCTGAGAGTAAAACAGCCGCTCATTCTTCTGTAAACAGTCATTTTTACAGAAGTAATTTTTACAAAGATGTGCCATAACACTGTGATTAGGGAATTGGCCAGACCACTAATGACAGCTCACGATCATGTATCTGACACCAATTGGTGATGATTCAGAGATTTGCTAGCAATAATTTTGCTGCAAAAGTTCATTCACCTAACCTGGTAACTTCTCTTGTGTCTGTTCGTTGATGCACATGTTGTTTTTCGTCCACAGGATTGCTGCTCATGCCACACTCAAAGTCATAAGATTTACTGTTTCGCTCGGTACAACATTAACCTGAAGTCTACAGACACCGGTCTGTCTGATTTATAACACGCAACTCATGAGGTCATATGACATGTGCGCTGTAAACCCCGGCAAGTTAAGATAAATCAAAAGTTTTGAGGTAATAAATTTCCTCAATTTTTTTTAAGTAGATAAACATAATTATTTTAAATTAAGTACACTTAATACATAAACTCATACATAGATAAATTAACTCAAAATTATTTATCTGAATAAACTTTTTTGTTAATAATAAATAAGCTTGATTAATTTAATTTATCAAAAATTTAATTTTGATAATTTTAATTTTGTTATATATTTTTAAGTATTCAATACTTCCATCCTCCATTCTCTATCCCTGCTTATCCTACTACAGGGTCACAGGGAACCTGGAGCCTATCCCAGGAGACTACAGGCACAAGGCAGGGTACACCCTGGACAGGATGCCAGTCTATCGCAGGGCCCGATCACACACACACAATTTAGAGATGCCAATCAACCTACAATGCATGTCTTTGGACTGGGGGAGGAAACCCCCGAGGCACAGACAACATACAAACTCCACACACATGGTGGAGGCGGGAACCCAGTATACAATACCTAAAAATTTTTAATTCCCTAAAAATAACATTTTCATTAATTAAAAGAAAACAAAACCTTAAGAAATATTACCTCAAAATTTACATTCAGTAACAAAATCTAATTCCTTAAACATTAGATCTCCATGCATTACATCTTGCCATTAGCTTTTGAAAAAAACAAACTTATAATTAAAATTTTTGAGTTGAATGACTTCAACTATTTTAATTGAGTTATTGGAAGTTGAATGAACTGTTAAACAATTTTAAGTACAATGAACTTATTTTTAATGAGTTCGTTATACTGTTAGGGCATGTTGGAATGTATAATTCTGTGTGTACGTTTGGGCTGTGCCTAATAAACTGCCAACATAGTGTGTATAGAATGTAGAGTTACGTCAGTGCATTGTGGGGGCAGTGTCACCATCCTGTGTGAAAAATGCCATTCATTAGTTGCTTATGCACGTACATAAGCAAACGATTTTTGGGAAAAATATATATATATAAGTGGTACTAAAGGAAACAACAAGAAGGACCTCTGCAATACTAAATACTCTAATGTGTTTTACACTTCAATACTGTGATATTCTTAGAAAATATTTACAGTACTAGTAATTTATGTTGTATCACAGGAGCTTGATTTATAGCTACAATAAATGTGCTGTAACTACTGTAATAAATCAGTACAACAATCAGTGTGATTACTGTGAAGCTGGAATATAGTAAAAAGGAAACTTGTCCTGTCAGGTGAAGCAATGTACAATATGTACAATAAAGTAGATCCTTACCAGGAAAATGTCTCTCAGATTCTCTCACTATTGTTCTCACTGATCATTTTTTATTGTGCACTTTCATATTTTACATTTTATTTATTTGACCTCATTCTATTAATGTTCACGTCTATTTCATTATGCTGTTAACTTTTGTTATTAATTTTTCTTTTATTACAAAGAAAGACCAACATTTTTGTCGGCATATTTCCTTTTATAAATACAATCACCATGTTAATATTATATTTTGTTACTTTTTTAAAGGAATTTTAAATGATAGAATTTACACTTGCACATAGTAACCATATGGCCAGAATTTTTTGGACACCTGACCATAACACTTGAACAACTCATTCCAGATTTATTCCCTGTGTTTGTGCTCCACTCTTCTGTGAAGGATTTCCACTAGATGTTGGAGCGTGGCTGTGGGGATTAGTGATCATTCAGCTACAAGAGCATTAGTGAGATCAGACACTGATGTTGTAAGAGTGAGGAGGTCTGGGGTTCAGTCGGTGTGCCAGTTCATCCCAAAGGTGTTCAGTGGGGTTGAGTCAGAGTCAGGGCTCTGTGCAGGACACTCCAGTTCTTCCACTCCAACCTTAACAAACCATGTCTTCATGGAGCTCAGGGGCTTTGTGCACAGGGGCATTGTCATGCTGGAACAGGTTTTAGTTCCAGTGAAGGGAAATTATAATTTTACAGCAAACAAACACATTCTATACAACTTTGTGGCACCTTTTTGAAGAAGACCTACATAAGAGTGTGACGGTCAGGTGTCTATATACCTCTGCCCATATATTGTAAATTACATGCACTGAGATTGAAAAGGAGTCATTCTCTACATTCGGGTATGTGAGCAGTGGTAATTTGGGATCCTGTATTCGGGACATGGTTAGTTCCTTTATGGAAAAAGACCTACATGTACTACTGCCATGTTATTAGTGCACAACAGACTCACATTAATAATATATGTGATAAATAAAAACCATGTCTTAAAAAAAAAACAACATACATGTGAAGTTTGTGACTTTTCTGGAAGTGTTATAAAAAAATATTTGGCCTTAGGATGAGTACGAGTTCTTTCTTCTTTGTCTCGCAATTTTGTAACTGAGCTACAACAAATCCTGCCTGCTACCGCCCCAAAATGCAATGCGGGATGATGTTGAGGGCAATCGAAGCTGTAAAAGATCAGCACAGAGAAATGAGGAGTTTGATGCAACAGCACACTGGTGCTGATGTTGACGCGTCGCTAGGATACAGAAGCCTCATCTGTTATAAGCTCATCTCCGTGATGCAATCATAATGAAATCGGCAAATAGCCAACTTACATGTTGTTTATTTCCAAACTGGTGCTTGCTTTTGTTCATTAAAATCGTCTTGAATTAACCCAGGCTTTTCTAACACCTGCTAGCATCGCTGCTGGCCTTCTGTAAAGCGAATAAATATCAATCAATCAATAAATAAATAACAACTTACCTTCACTGAAATCACCAAAATAGCACACAGGGGGATGAAATCGTCAGCATCATCCAACAAATGATCTTAGGCATCCTGGGTAGGCAGATTTGATGCGACCTGAAAAGCCTACATAAAGATCAGGTTTCCGTTGAGCTCCTTAAAGATGCTCACAAGGACTGTGGTCTAAAATGGTGTCTTCACACACCGCATCACACCGAGAGCTCTCACAGGATGCAAACAGCACGTAGGTAACACGTAGATTTGTGGGTTTTTTACGTTATCGGATCAGAAAAACAAAACAAAAACAAACGCAGGGCTTCCCGTTGTGCACACAAAAGACGGAGAGAGGAAACACAACGCGCCGAGCTATTAGTCAACACTAAGCAGATAAACACACACACACACACACACGCACACACACACGCACACACACGGTAAAAGAGCGCGCGTTTAAACGGACAGCGTTAATTTGCGTTAGTGAGTCGGTCCAAAGATGCTCACGGTTTCATCATGACTCTGACCCATTTTTTTTTTTTAGATCTTTTGTCCCCCAGTGAGAGAAGCTGAGCGATGACACGTGTTTACTGCAGAACCCGTATGTTAACTGAAGCAGTCTGACTGAATGAAGACAGCACACAAAGAGGTGCTGAAGGAGGAGAATATATCCACCAACCCCCCCACAAGTACAATTATACAAGCACAGAACAACAGAACATACCAGTGGTGTTTTTCATGCAGTGTTTTTTAAGCATCGTCACTCATGTCAGGTTTTTCATTCAACTATCCAATGTGTGTAAATGATATGCAACTGTAACTGTAAGTGTGTGTTATCTGGTACACAGACATCTGCCATCAGTTTGCATAGAGCAGATGGCATCTCCAAACACACTTGTCAGTACACTGATACACAGCTCATCAATGCTCAAAATTAAAAATGGAGATGTTTCGTCATTTACGTTAGACTCCAATACAACAGTATATCTGGGGGCAATAAATAAATAATGCTGGGAAGGCAAAGAATGTACAGGACATGAAGGATTGGGCAATGTAACTGCTCAGGACAAACAAGGGACTCATGAAGAACTTGGCACATAATTGTGAAGTGGAAGGAAAATGATAAATGGTCAAACACCCACCCAGTCAATACTTTGTAGAACCACCTTTTGCTGCAATTACAGATGCAAGTCTTTTGGGGGTATGTCTCTACCAGCTTTGCACATCTGTAGAGTGAAATTTTTGCCCATTCTTGTTTGCAAAATAGCTCAAGCTCAGTCAGATTGCATGGAGATCGTCTGTGAACAGCAATTTTCAATTGGATTTAGGTCTGGAGTTTGACTGGGCTATTCTAACACACAAATATGCTTTGATCTAAACCATTCCATTGTACCCCTGGCTGTATGGATAGGGTCGTTGTCCTGCTGGAAGGTGAACCTCTGCCCCAGTCTCAAGTCTTTTACAGACTCTAACAGGTTTTTTTCTAAGATTGCCCTGTATTTAGCTCCATCCATCTTCCCATCAACTCTGACCAGGTTCCCTGTCCCTGCAGAAGTAAAGCATCCCCACAACATGATTCTGCCACCACCATGTTTCAGAGTGAGGATGGTGTGTTCAGGGTGATGTGTAGTGTTAGTTTTCCGCCACACATAGTGTTTTGCATTTAGGCCAAAAAGTTAAATTCTGGTCTCATCTGACCAGAGCACCTTCTTCCACATGTTTGCAACATGTTTGACCCCCCCACCCCCGCATGGCTTGTCACAAACTGCAAACGGGACTTCTTATGGCTTTCTTTCAACAATGGCTTTCTTCTTGCCACTCTTCCATAAAGGCCAGATTTGTGGAGTGTACAACTAATAGCTGTCCTGTTGACAGATTATTACCCACCTGAGCTGTGGATCTCTGCAGCTCCTCCAGAGTTACCATGGGCCTCTTGGCTGCTTCTCTGATTGATGCTCTCCTTGCCCAACCTGTCAGTTTAGGTGGACGGCCATGTCTTGGTAGGTTTGCAGTTGTGCCATACTCTTTCCATTTTCAGATGATGGATTGAACAGTGCTCTGTGAGATATTTTTTTTATAACCTAACCCTGCTTTAAACTTCTCCACAACTTTATCCCTGACCTGTCTGGTGTGTTCCTTGGGCTTCATGATGCTGTTTGTTCACTAATGTTTTCTAACAAACCTCTAAGGGCTTCACAGAACAGCTGAATCTGTACTGAGATACAGTATTTATACAACACACAGACTTCTGAAGGAAATTGGATCCAGTGGATTTTAGTTAGGGGCATCAGAGTAAAGGGGGGCTAAATACAAATGCACGCCACACTTTTCAGATTTTTATTTGCAAAAAATTTGAAACCCATTTATCATTTTTTTTTCACTTTTGCAAGGCACTGTAAGGGGTGTGTAAACTTATGAACTGTATATTGCTAGTTAACTTAGGCTCAAACATATACGGCATCATTTCAAAATTCACGTCTTCATCATGTAGAACATTGTCCTTGTTTAAACTGGACAGGTGTGGGTGAAGGTGGCGGTGAGAAATCCTCTGAAGTTTGTTTAGATTTTGCAGGCGGTGTGGTGTTCAAGCTCAAACACAACTAAATCAAGCACACTGTCACTCTGACTTCCTGTCTGAAAAGGAAGCACAGCTCATTCCATGGTGGTTGTAACTCACACTCTGTTCATTATCACAGCATAAATCTGTCCCCTGAAACAACAAACAACAAACCCAGAGACACGTGAATTTTATTGTGTCGGCACACCACAGGAAACCAAACAAGAGAACAAAATAGTTTTGAGAAAGTGGAGTTTGGTCAGAAAACAAGATTTGTAAATCTTACTGTTCAAATAAATGCTTCAATACACTAAAGTCATAAAACTGTTCATCTAGTCAACATCAATCAACAAAGACAGTCTCCAAAGAGCAGCTCTGACACACAGAGAGATTTCAGATTTAAGACTTCTGAATGGTTTTAAAGAATTTACCAAGACTGAAATCCTTTCAGTTCACCTGAAGCTTATCACGGTAATTACTGCAGGACTGATATTTATATTATCAGCATTTTCAAAAGGCGTACATGTTTCATGTGCAGATTCTGTACAGTCTACATGCGGGGGGGGGGGATAGCAGCTTTCAAAATGTCCATAGAGTTTGTCTTATTGCAAATCCATCATCTCCAGGTCACCGCTGCTTTTCTTCTCTTTCTTCTTTTCAGCAGGAGCTGCTCTCTTCTTTGGTGCTTCTTCAACTTTAAAAAAAGAAGTAAAGGAGTTATTTGTTACACCAAGACATAACCGAATATACTATACCATCGCTTTTAGGACATAGTCTGATCCGACACGTTCCACTTTAACTGGACAATACCGACATTCAAAGCAAATCAGCGTTTTAGAACTTATATCATTGTCAGAAAGATCATCATGAGGACAAAAAGTTTGACTAAGTGTGTATTCTTGGGGTCCACAAACCTTTGGCCATACAGTGGATATGTAATAAGGTTAATGTGTTGAGGAAATTATATCATTGCTGTACAGTAATACGGACTGGTTCAAACTACCAGTTGTGTCCAGCTGAGGAAACAAATGCATCGTGAATGTTTGAATAAACAATACACGTTGTTAGTAGGTCTGATGATTTGGTCTGATTCAGATTGATGGACTGAAAGCAGGTCAGCTGTATGTTTGGCTCATGAAGTCTTGCCAAAACACAAATACCCTCTTTGTGTTGTATAAACATCTTTTTCGTATCTTGTCTTTACTGATGCACCTTTTCCACATCCAGCAAGTGTATTTCTGTGTGATATCTACAGAAAAATTGCTTTGAAAATGACATTTTCAAATTTCACATTGATGTGCTGGACAAAACACTGCACATAACTACCATTCATGGCTGCTTTCTCTTTCTCCATGTGTCGCAGCTGTTTCAGCAACTTTCGTCTTTTCTTCCCAGAAAGGGTGATGTTCGCTCTGGAGCTGGTGCTAAAAAAACAACAAAAAAACAACAGTCTTCTTACAAAACTGTACGGGCAGTATCTTAACCCTTCTGCTGTGTTCGGGTCAAATAGACACATTTCATATTTTAACTAAAAGTGTTTTTGCGTTTGTTGTAAATCGTCTGCGAGAGAGGAGTTTGGTAGCAAGTCTAAAATCTCTTTATAAAAAATTATAATGAACAAAAATTCTCAGAAACAGGACAGTCGTTAGAATAGAGGATGGTTCCTGTGTAATTACCTTCAACTTTATCCTTATTTATTTTAGCAGTAAAGTATTGATAGGGTTGGAATGCTGCTGTGGTGGAAGAGGAATAAAACACTTTCAGGATGCTCACTGACAGAAAAATAAACCACTCTGTAGAGCAGTTTTCTCAGTTTGGTCACTCAGGTCTCCATCAGTGAACAGACGATAACTTCAACAAGATAGACTTCATGTTAAAGAACGAATGAATTTCCTGCTTATAATCAATCGAATTGCACTTTTTTGATCATATAGGACACAGGTTATAGAAGGGAAATGATTTATAATCACGCTCTCCAGATGGCTTTATTTTTGAGTCTGGATCTCCTCAAGGTTTCTTCCTCATATCGTCTCAGGCGGATTTTCCTCACCAGCTTCACCTCTGACTTGCTTATTAAGGATAATCTGATGCATTTAAAATTTGTATCCTGAATACATATAGCTCTGTAAAGCTGCTTTGTAACAATGTCCGTAATTAAAACCACTATACAAATACAATTGAATTGAAAAAATTTGTTTTTCCAACAACAGGACGCACTGAAATGATTTATTCCTAACACTATTCAATAATGAGAAAGATGGTTTCCTTTATTCAAGGTGTAGAGATCATGTGAGATCTGACTGCAGCATGAGCACTCCTACAGCGCAGGGTCAATTCATCTGTTGCTCTCCAGTGTGACTGACCAACCTCCTCTTTTTCAGGTGGTGTTTAGTTGTGAGCCCTTCATCCACTACTGCTCCAACAATCTGGTGCTTCTTCCTCTTCTGCTTTGTCAGAACCCTGCGCCTCTTGAAAAGCTTCTTCCCTAATTCCTGCAGAATACAAAATAGACACACAAAGCACAATGACTGACTACAGTGTTTACTACATGGACTATCTGTCCCTCCATCTCTCCATCCATCCATTCTTCCATCCATCCCTCCCTGCCTCCATCCATCCATCCATCCAAAACTCCCTCCCTCCCTCCCTCCATTCATCCATCCATCCTTCCCACCATCCATTCTTCCATTCTCCCATCCATCCTTCCATCCATTCATCCATCCATCCCTCCCAGCATCCATTCTTCCATTCTCCCATCCATCCCTCCATCCATTCTTCCATTCTTCCATCCATCCATCCATCACAGGGCAAAATCTCTCTCACAGACAATTTAGAGACATCAATCAGCCTACTACACATATTTGGGCTGGGGGAGGAAACCAGAGAATACCCATGAAGCACAGGGAGATGTAAACTCCACACACACACACACACACACAGGAAATGGGAGTGAAACCCTTCCCTGGAAGGGGTGAAACAAACCTACCAACCATGAATGAACATAAGTATATAAATAAACATTAAGACCTTCTGGTGTTATTTGATTTGGTCCTCATGTTAGTTGTGATGTGATGTGATATTTATGCAGTGTCACCCTGATCAGAACACTGAGGTTATCACAAACTGTATGTGTGTGTTTATTTGTAAATCAAAAATATTCATACACTCAGTTGACTGTAAACACGCGTCCATGACGGCAATTTAACCTTATGACATTCGGTTTTTAATGAGATGAGGAATGATTACAAAGCGTGAACCCTGTGTCGTGTCAGGTAAACAGACGTAATGCTGCTCTTTATAGTTTTTTGTTTTAATTTGAGGATGCAAGAAGACGATGTGATCCAAAAGACGATCACATTGATGAATTAGACATCAGAAACAACAACATAGTGAGCTTCATAAGGTCTAGTGTGCAACAGCTGAGTGTTATTGAGGCACAGCACCAACAGGCTGCAGCTTTCTCCCTTTTAACGAGGAACAAGAAAATGATTTAACTGTAAACGGCGCCCCCCTTTGGAGACAATTCATCCCTGTAACACAAGCTGAGGAAGAAAATACAAGCCAGCTCCAGCTCCTTGGGGAACTGGAATAGCATTTAGGAACTCATTTTAAATAAAAAAATCAAAAGAAAAAAAAAAAAGACAAAAAATTTTCCAAATATTTTCAGAAAACAAAAGTCATAATATTTTTAAGAATAAATTTATTAATAGATTCATTTATTTTAAACTTAATAAATAAATTAGGGATAAAATTGTAATATTTTAAAGAAAAAAAAACCCGACTATGATATGTTTTTTTTTTTATTATATGATGAAATATTTTGAAAATTTTAAAAAAAAAATCATAGTTTGAGGAAAAAAAAAGTAAGCAACGTGTTATACAGATCATTTTAACATTATTCTCATAATATTGTGACTTTTTTCTCCAAATATTTCAGCTTTTCCCCCAATATTATTATGGCTATTTGTCCTCAAAATAGTATGCTTTTATTCTCACAGCCATGACAAATAAACAAAAGAAAATCTGTAGCTATCAAACTAGCACAAGGATCATTTACATCTCACATTTATACACTGCACTGCTACATGAGAGGAAAACTGCATAAATGAACAGGAGTACAGTGTACACAGTCACGTTATATTTTAGATGCTTGCTCATACTAACTGATTGCTCTGATTAAGTCCAAGTATAAAGCTGTCTAAAAACACCAGATTCCGCACAAATCAGCGGGCGACTGTATCTCTCCTGAACTAATCTTCAGTATCTGCACTGTACAGCTGTATAATATACACGCGTCTGATATAAAAGACTAAAAACACGTACTGTTTTCGGTCTGTTGATCTTCCCACCTGGAGCCATGCTTATAAGCAACGTGCGTACGAGTCGATAACATTCACTTCCGGGTCAAATGCGTACAATAAAAGTCCTTCATAAGGAAGTAGATCAAAAGCGTAGAATGTATTATTATTTATCTCTCCATTGTAGCTTTTATATTTAACCAGTTTTGCTGTGAATTTATCAGTGTATTTTTTTTTTTTTTGCTAATTTCTTCGTTATATATTGATTGTAATAGTGTTTTCTTTATGAATGATATTTTGAAAAAAGATTAAAGTGCATGGTGTGTAAAATAGACTATATTGCCAAAGGTTTTGGGACACCCCTCAAAATCATTGAATTCAGGTGTTGTTTTTCAGGGGTTGGGCTTGGCCGCTTAGTTCCAGTGCAAGGAACTCTTAATGCTTCAGCATACCAAGACATTGTGGACAATTTCATGCTCCTAGGTTTGTGTGAACAGTTTGGGGATGACCCCTTCCTGTTCCAACATGACTGCACACCAGTGCACAAAGCAAGGTCCATAAAGACATGGATGAGTGAGTTTGGTGTGGAGGAACTTGACTGGCCTGCACAGAGTCCTGACCTCAACCCGATAAAACACCTTTGGGATGAATTAGAGCGGAGACTGCGAGCCAGGCCCAAATAACTGGGACGTTTGCCTTTACATGCACATGAATGTAATATGGAGTTGTCCCGCCCTTTGCAGCTATAACTGCTTCAACTCTTCTGGGAAAGCTTTCCACAAGGTTTAGGAGTGTGTTTGTGGGAATTTTTGGCCATTCCTCTAGAAGCACGCTTGTGAGGTCAGACACTGATGTAGGACGAGAAGTTTCCGCTCTAATTCATCCACAAGTTCCTCCACACCAATCTCGCTCATCCATGTCTTTATGGACCTTGCTTTGTGCACTGGTGTGCAGTTATGTTGGAACAGGAAGGCAATATAGTGTATGTAGGGTGTGTAATATGATCCACAGCTTATACATTGCTTTTGTATTGAAACTTATATGGAGCCATTTGAATTGAGCTAAACGTCTAAAAACAGACGCTTTTCTGTGCTAAGATAATATAAAATATATGTCTGGTTTTATACTCAATTAACAACTATATTCTGAAAATATATTTCTTTCTCTTTAATTTTTGCTCCTTTTGCTCCTTCAATACTCCTCAGTTTCAGTCCTGAAGCCTGGTGTCCAGGAGAGTGTGAAGTTCAGAGAAACCTGACCCAAACCATTACCTAATGATCAGGTTTAATCTGTGTGATAATAAACAAAATCATTAAACTGCGTGAGTACAGCTGATTTTTACTAAAAATCCACGAGAACCCTGCACTAGTGGTTTATTATCGACTGGCAGACCACAAGTCCAGTTTGTTTCTCCAGCTTCACCTCTAGAGGGCAGGACTGAGTATAACTACAGTAATCCACAGTATTAAACCCTCAACATAACCAATCCTCACTTAAAGGACTTAGAGGACACTTTTGATAGATACTGACCACTGCAGACCGGGAACACCCCACAAGAGCTGCAGTTTTGGAGATGCTCTGATCCAGTGGTCTAGCCATCACTTGGCCCTTGTCAAACTCGCTCAAATCCTTACGCTTGTCCATTTTTCCTGCTTCTAACACATCAACTTTGAGGACAAAATGTTCACTTGCTGCCTAATATATCCCACCCACTAACAGGTGCCATGATGTGGAGATCATCAGTGTTATTCACTTCATCTGTCACTGCTCATAATGTTATGCCTGATCGGTGTGTGTATAACTAATAATCAGTATAACTAGTCTTCAATATAACAAGTCCACAATTTAACTAATCCTCACTATAGTTAATAACCAGTATAACTAATCCAGGGCAGATTACTAACATTTAGTTTATTTGCGGACACAGTAATAATACTCCAACACACTTAAAGTCACAGAGATCAGACTTTTTCCTCATTTTAATGTTTGACTAGCTGAAACTCTTGACCTGTATCTGATTTTATCCATTGTGCTGTTGCTGCATGATCGATTGTGCAGGTGTACAGGTCTTCCCAAGTGGATGGGGAGTGTAAATACAATACAGAAGCACTGTGAGAAAAGGGAACCTAATGGAAATCTGTAAAGGAGAGGAAGGAGCTTATTTCTAAACACAAAATATCTACACTCATCTTGTACATCTCATTCTAGATTTATTCCCTGTGTTTGCTGTTATAATGTGCTCTCCACTCTTCTGTGAAGGATTTCCACTAGATGTTGGAGCGTGGCTGTGGGGATTAGTGATCATTCAGCTACAAGAGCATTAGTGAGATCAGACACTGATGTTGTAAGAGTGAGGAGGTCTGGGGTTCAGTCGGTGTTCCAGTTCATCCCAAAGGTGTTCAGTGGGGTTGAGTCAGAGTCAGGGCTCTGTGCAGGACACTCCAGTTCTTCCGCTCCAACCTTAACACACCATGTCTTCATGGAGATCAGGGGCTTTGTGCACAGAGACATCGTCATGCTGGAACAGGGGTTGAGACTCTTAGTTCTAGTGAATGGAAACTATAATGTTACCGCATAAAGAGACATTCTATACAATTGTGTGCTTTTAATATTTCTGACAACAGTTTGGGGAAGAATCATATATGGGTGGGATGGTCAGTGGTACACATGCATTTGGCTGTATAGTGCATAAACACACTTAAGCACTTAGATGTTGAACAAAAGGTGACTGAAGAAAGTGTCATGAGGCAATTCTGTAACTTCTACTAATAGGCTATTATTAATAATAATATAATAATAAAATAATATTATTAATTGTTTACTACAGGAAAATAATTTTATTTTAGGAATAGAGTATATTCTAAGTGTCTTTGCATGGCAAACGTTAGCATTGATCTAAAGGTTGATTAGAAAGTGATTATTATTTGCTGATATTTGTTTTTACCAAAAACACAAAATAAACCACAAGACTGTTATTAAGAATAAACTCCAAACCAAGCGTTTCCTCCGTTTTTCACACTAGCATAACATTCATTAGCAGTGTATTATGCAGTGTTTGTGTTTGTGGTAATCTGCCATTTTAACCCTTAAAGCCTGCCTCTTCTTTCTCCCCAAACCCACCTCCTTTAAGGTTGCTGATGATCACGTGACCGTGTCCGCCAACCGCTGATAACCGTGTAGGACAGGTCTCTCTCTCTCTCTCTCTCTCTCTCTCTCTCTCTCTCTCTCTCTCTCTCTCACTTACTCGTGTATACACGGTATAGGGAATAAAACCGACACCGAGTATTTAATTCTAGGAAACACCAGTGTCCGTTGATCACTACGTGTACAGATAACAACCTTGCACAAGAGCATCTCTGCTTTGGTGAAGGAAAGGACACGGATAGAGGACACCGTGCGCGACATCTTTGAAAAAGGAGCATTTTTTACCATTTCGGGTTATAATATTTTTTTCCATTCTCCAATCTTTTCAGCACGCTTCGTATTCTAAACTACGTGCAATAATAATAAAAAAATCCTTAGAATTTGTTTCATTTTTTTTTTTTTTTATAAAGAGATCCGGAAAATCCGGTAGCCTACGTCACCGACGTAACCTCTCGCGTTACGTAACACCGAGGAGCGCAACCGTGCGCCAAATCCCTCATGTCAAGACGCACACCTATGAAGCACTGTGTTCATTACAGGATCTGAAGAAGAACCGCATATCTAGTCTTGTAATATCTGGTGCTTTTGTTCACCTTTATATAAGCTGTTTGGTTTGCGTCCAGTTTTTTTTTTTGTCGGCCAACAGCCTATGTTCTTGCGCCGCTGGTTCACTCCTTAGTGCGAAACGGATTGGTGAGGGAAAAAAAAACATGTCGGGCCAGACGCTGACGGATCGCATCGCCGCCGCGCAGTACCAGCTCACCGGCTCGGACGTGGCTCGGGCTGTGTGTAAAGCGACCACGCACGAGGTGATGGCGCCTAAGAAGAAACACCTGGACTGTAAGTGGACATTTTGAGTAGCACTGTTACTGCGTTACCAATATGGACCAAAAATAACCCGCGTAATGTAAGATGTCTTATCCGGGAGAAAGAGCGTGTAGTGTTGAGCCTGAGAGCTTGGCGCTGTCCATTTCAGCACCACACCAATGAGATGTGGTGTCCTCTACATATTCTCGTGTGTGTGTGTGTGTGTTTGTTGGATGGGTGGGTGGTTGGTTGGAAAAAGGCCTACAAATAGCCACATACACACGCATACATGATGTAGAGTTAATCAGTAGCCGATGAAAGAAGAGAAAGCCTTTATTAATCACGTGAATTACAGCACACTGAAATTCTTTTCTTCACATACACCACCTTGTTAGGAAGCTGGGATCAGAGCTCAGGGTCAGCAATAATACAGCAGCCTGGAACAGACAGGGTAAAGGGCCTTGCTCATGGGCTGAACCTTCTGATTAGAGCTTTAACCACTGAGCCTCCACTGCTCAATATACTGCAGCCGACATGTTTATTCTTTTAAAATGTTTACTGTTCTTCAATAGGAATGACAAGTATTAAGTGTCTCTGAATGTTTTGTCACACAATGTGTTCATATACATTAGCAGGTAATTTAATATGCACTATACAGACAGAAGTATGTGCACCCCTGTCCATCACACCCATATGTGGACCTTCTTCAAACTGAGTCACAAAGTCTGAAGCACACAGTTGTCTAGAATGCCTTTGTATGCTGTAACATTACAATTTCCATTCACTGGAACTCAAACCCTGTTCCAGCATGACAATGCCCCTGTGCACAAAGCCCCTGAGCTCCATGAAGACATGGTGTGTTGAGGTTGGAGTGGAAGAACTGGAGTGTCCTGCACAGAGCCCTGACTCTGATTCAACCCCACTGAACACCTTTGGGATGAACTGGAACACCGACTGAACCCCAGACCTCCTCACTCTCACAACATCAGTGTCTGATCTCACTAATGCTCTTGTAGCTGAATGATCTATATGATCCATATGATGAATACAGCCAAAAATACCAAAATCTTGTTGGCTGCTTTCCTAGAACAATGGAGGCTGTTAGAGCAGCAACTCAATTGTAAGGCCCATAGTTTAGAATTGAGAAGTTCAATAATCAGGAGTCCACATATTTTTAGCTATATATTTTATTTATATTTAAATACTTTAGTTGAGCCAATTACTTTAACTCTTTAAATATAGTCACATACTTCTTCAGCACAAATTAATTTAATTAAACTGTTTAGATATTTGGCTCATTATTTAAAATATGTGCAATAATATTCTTGGTATTTATTAAAGCCCTAGAGCCTTTTTAATTCCCGATCTTTCCAATAACAGAACATTAATTATCCACCAGATAATCAGATTTATCAGTTATTGAGATTTGGATTAATCCCATTCAATTCAAGTGACTAGTCAAACAGATTAATAACTGCATCACTTAAACATAAATAACCTTTACTGGTGATGGCTTGTTTTTTCCACTGCTTTAACAAAATTATGAAAAAGCTATGCTTCCTGGACCCCTGGGAGTTCTGTGCCTTATTTTGTCAGCTAATATGGGCTATATTATAGCCTATGACTGCCAAAATGAAACATTATGTAGAAATAATAGTGCCATCTGTAAATATGCAAACTTTTTATCTTTATATACCATTAGCTATAAAGTACATGATTTTCATTTTATCAGTTGGTGGTAGTGGTCTTTAAAAATGGTTTTCCTAACACTCTTTTAGAAAAACAAATATTAAGGGTTCTCACGTTCTTTGATAGATACAGTTTTTTGAACACCAGACTTTTCTGACTGAGAAACACTCAGTTGTGAGATTTCACAAAGAACTCTTATATGTTATAGATGAGCTCATTTCTTCCCCTGAAAATCTTTATCATGACTTACATCATATAATCTACTATGAATTCACTCACTATTCCACAGGCTCAGGTTAAACCTGGAACCCTTCCATTCTTTGGTTTGCCTTTTCATGTGAACCCCACACAGTGTTCCCTTTCCGAGAAGGGGAAGTGGAATAGTAAAAGCTTTAACTATTTAAGACTCCTTTAGGACCCTTTTATATCACATAGTACTCAATTATGTATTTCTCTTCTGGGATTTTATGTTAATGTGCAGTACATTTTGATATCCATATCTTTTAGGGCTGCGGTATTTATCCCAACATATGTTCAAACATCATCCCTAGTATTGGAGAATCAGGAGCACTATGTAGGACTTTTTCAGTCTGCCACAACAAATAGCTAGTCATATGAACTAATAGCAGTTACAATTAACAAGAATTATAAGGACAGTTGATGTGAGTATTCTCTCATTAACGCAGTGGTTAAGCTCTGGGTTGTTGATAGGAAGATCAGGGTTCAAGCCCCAGTACTACCAAGCTGCCACTGTTGTGCCCTTGAGCAAGGCCCTCAATCCCCCCAAAGGGGCACTGCATCATGGCTGACCCTGCGCTCTGACCCCAACCTTCTGAGACAGGGACATGTGAAGGAAGAATTTCACTGTGCAGTAATGTATATGTGACAAATAATGGCTTCTTAACTTAACTCTAACTGCTAGAGCACATTCCTGCAGAAATAATTGTGGGAATTCTTCAGTATTTTTAGGCTCATGTACAAAAAATATGATTAAAAAATATACATTGCTGTGTAATGAATAAGGCATGTGTGATAGGAATTAAGTATTGCCTCAAAACAGATTGGTGTAACGTTAAAAGAACAGGTAAATAACTAAAGCCGATGAGCCCTAAGAAGATAAAGATGAGGGTAAAGCCAGCTAAACAATATTTAGAGAGAATTTTATGTTGAGAAGCAATATGCAAATGAGCTTTTTGTTGAGTTTTGTTGTGTAATCTGACATTTTTGCATTTAAACTAAAACAGAATCTCATGATAATCTTCGGCTATTTTGTCTTTAATCAACCGCTGCATGCGTTGGTCAAAAATATGGCACAATAACAGAAACAAACTGTACAAAAAAATGACATTATTTCTTTTGAGTTTACTAAAACTAACTTCAAAATATTTCAGACGGAGATAAATTTTTCCTCAAATCATCTTAAATTGTATACAATCAGTTGAATTAACTGCTACTAACTTGGCAGTGTGCTGTTTTATACAATCCTAAAAATATTTCAGTATCCATGAATGGGAACACAACAACCTCTTAAATGTAATGCTGTGTTCACACATACAGTGACTCGAAGCGACTAACTGAGCCCAGATCATTCTTTTTCAATGAGAGCTGCAGACTTCCAGCAACATGAATAACAGCGAGTGTTTGTGACTAGATGTGGGTGTTAGAACTTCTCTAGAGTTGAGAAGTTCAACTTTATGCCAATACAGAGCGACTCGGTGTAGTGTCTACCAATGGGAGTGAAGACAGTAGAGCTCACACACCGCTTCTGGTTCATTTAGTATGATATGATGCGGATAATCACTGCTGAATTTTATACACAAACACCAAATCTCCCTCCAGAATGTTATTTTAGCTGCAAGAAAACTGATTTGTAATGTTAATTCCACCACCCACCGATAAACATTTGTTACTATGGCAACCAGTAGTAGACTAATAACACCTACTGAAGACTTCATAGTACCATGACTGTATGTGTGAACGCAGCTTTAGAGACTGGGACTCATGAATGCTGGAATGAAAGGGATGAAATGTCAACCTTACCATGGACAAATCAAGTTATAAGCACAGGAACTAAATTAATCATGGAGATCTTTCACTGGATTTAACATTTCTGGTTGTGTAATAGAGAAAATTGCTTTGTTTATATATCAGATATATGTAGCGTACAAATATGTGGTGTCTAGAAAATGTGTAGCTTCCCACAAACACAAGGTTTGTCCATTCGATGTCGATGCCGTCACTGCCATTACACTGGAATTGCCCATAAGCCAAATTAGTGATATCGTGATAATCAGATCTGAGTAAAATACGCATTGTCTCTATGCATGACGGTGTCGATATTATTTATAGGAGGACACCTGTTGAGACAGATGACCTGAATAAAACACTAGATCCAGAGCTTCATGCTTCACAGCAGTCATATCCACAATCTGAGTCGATTTTTTAATAGAATTAAAAACAGTCTGTATAATACAATGCGGGTCAGACTGATTCTGCAGCAGCAAAAGGTAGCGTCTTCACGGCTGTAGTGGCCACTGATCACTGTAGCCTACAGGGTAAGACCTGCTGAATTATAAATCAATCAGCCAAAGCTTCCATGCATTATTTACACAGCTAAAGATGAGGGCACTAATACTGGGACAGAGAGGGACGTCAAGCTACGTCCAAGTGTTTATGTCACTTCTGGTTTTTCCAAAAAAAAAGTGCTGCTAGGAAACTTATCAGGAATAGTCGGCAGTTTTATGTGCACAAATATGGAAAAGTTTTACAGTTGTCGAAAACAAAGAAGTAGAGGGAGAAGCCTAGTACGTGCAGCTCTAAAAGAGTTTTTTTTAAGTGTGATTGTGTCAAATGCAACGTGTGAGTGCAGACAGAGTGTGTAAGATATGCTAAACCATTAATATATAAAATAGTAACTTAACTTTAAACTTTAGCATTTTTTTCTATGCTCCTATATGTTTATAAAGCCGACTTGAGACAGTTTCCATTCTATTTTGAAAAAATTGAAATATACAGTGGTGTGAAAAAGTGTTGGACAAAATCCAAAACTACATGGCCCTGTGTGAAAAGGTGTTTGCCCCCTAAGCCTAATAACTGGTTGGTCCACCCTTAGCAGCAACAACTGCAATCAAGCGTTTTTGATAACTTGCAATGAGTCTGTTACAGCGCTGTGGAGGGATTTTGGCCCACTCATTTTTGCAGAATTGTTGTAATTCAGCCACATTGGAGGGTTTTCGAGCATGAACCACCTTTTTAAGGTCATGCCACAGCATCTCAATGGGATTGAGGTCAGGACTTTGACTAGACCACTCCAAAGTCTTCATTTTGTTTTTCTTCAGCCATTCAGAGGTGGACTTGCTGGTGTGTTTTGGATCATTGTCCTGCTGCAGAACCCAAGTTCACTTCAGCTTGAGGTCACAAACAGATGGCCGGACATTCTCCTTCAGGATTTTTTGGTAGACAGCAGAATTCATGGTTCCATTTATCACAGCAAGTCTTCCAGGTCCTGAAGCAGCAAAACAGCCCCAGACCATCACACTACCACCACCATATTTTACTGCTGGTATGATGTTCTTTTTCTGAAATGCAGTGTTACTTTTACGCCAGACGTAATGGGACACAGACTTTCCAAAAAGTTCAATATTTGTCTCGTCAGTCCACAGAGTATTTTCCCAAAAGTCTTGGGGATCATCAAGATGTTTTCTGGCAAAACTGAGACGAGTCTTTATGTTCTTTTTGCTCAGCAGCCGTTTTCGTCTTGGAACTCTGCCATGCAAACCATTTTTGCCCAGTCTCTTTCTTATGGTGGAGTCATGAACACTCACCTTAACTGAGGCAAGTGAGGCCTGCAGTTCTTTGGATGTTGTTGTGGGGTCTTTTGTGACCTCCTGGATGAGTTGTCGCTGTGCTCTTGGGGTAATTTTGGTCGGCCGGCCACTCCTGGGAAGGTTCTCCACTGTTCCATGTTTTCACCATTTGTAGATAATGGCTCTCACTGTGGTTCACGGCAGTCCCAAAGCTTTAGAAATGGCTTTATAACCTTTTCCAGACTGATAGATCGGTAGGTTTGTGACCTCAAGCTGAAGCGAACTTGGGTTCTGCAGCAGGACAATGATCCAAAACACACCAGCAAGTCCACCTCTGAATATCTGAAGGAAAACAAAATGAAGACTTTGGAGTGGCCTAGTCAGAGTCCTGACCTCAATCCGATTGAGATGCTGTGGCATGACCTTAAAAAGGTGGTTCATGCTTGAAAACCCTCCAATGTGGATGAATTACAACAATTCTGCAAAGATGAGTGGGCCAAAATCCCTCCACAGCGCTGTAACAGACTCATTGCAAGTTATGGAAAACTCTTGATTGCAGTTGTTGCTGCTAAGGGTGGCCCAAGCCGTTATTAGGCTTAGGGGGAAAACACTTTTTCACACAGGGCCATGTAGTTTTGGATTTTGTTTTCCCTTAATAATAAAAACCTTCATTAAAAACTGCATGGTGTGTTTACTTGTGTTATCTTTGACTAATATTTAAATGTGTTTGATTATCTGAAACATTAAAGTGTGACAAACATGCAAAAAAATAAGAAATCACACCACTGTATTTCAAACATTGTTAAAGAGGAAATGAGGATTAAGGCGTGTGCCCTACACTACAGTGGCCTTCTTTCCATGCAAAGGTTGAGAAAAAAAGACAAACGTGTTTTTCTTTACTAATCACTGAATTTAGCTGGAAATTTTGCTGAAACCTGGCAACCCTGGTTAATGGCATTATTGCAAAAAAAGGTCTAAAACCTGTATGTGGATTCACTAGCATACAGCAGAAGTGACTTTATTCTGTTTAAGGCTATGTCCTTATTAATGTCGTTCGCTGGTGAGCCGCCGCCGCTGGTTCAGCTGTAAATGTTTCGTTGTTCTCACAAAATTGATGCCTTTTTGTGGTAGTGGTCATTAGAATAATGCCTGGCTGTGTTAATACTGTGTTTCCATGGAAACAGGACCCACAGTGCGAGTGTTAAAGGTTAAAGGGTTAAAAGTGTGTAAAATAGTGACGGCCTGATTGAAAGGTTTGTGTACTGACGTGAACATCTGTTCACTGTGGGAGAGACCGTGGTCTGTGGTGTTTTAAAATAAAAGTGCATTTTACATCATTAATAATTAAAAGTTTACAGAGGTGAATGAATTCAATTCTGTCCCAATAACACACGTGGTTTTTATCACTTCATATAAACAGGATAGTCCCCATCTGGGCAAATGCTGCTTTGTGTGTGTGTCTGTGTGTGTCCTGACTATAGGAAATTCAATAAAAAAGCATTAACCTACTAGGACCAGGTTATGGTTATATGTAGGATTAAGTATAGAAAAATGTTTATTATGTATAGGTAGGTGATTATTTTCCTATAGCAATACATCCCACAGGTTTTTTATCACGTCACATGTCATTCCTGGCAGACCCCCCCGACCCCCCCACACATAGACACACACAGACACACAGCTTCCCCCAAAACACAACCCACCCTACACACACAAACACACACACACACACACACACACTCATACACACACACATCCTCCCCCAAAACACACAAACACACATACACACACAAAACACAACCCCCCCCACACACAAATACACACACACAACCCCCTACACACAAATACACACACACAACCCCCTACACACAAACACACACACACACACATACACACACAAAACAACACAAACCCCCACACAAAAACATACACACACAAACACACACACACACAGACACACACACACACACAAAACACAACCCCCACACAAACACACACACAACCCCCCACACAAATACACACAACCTCCTACACACACACACACACACACACACACACACACACACACACAGACACCTCCCCAAAACACAATCCACCCTACACACATGAACACACACACACGACCCCCCACCCCCCCACACACAGACACACAGCCTCCTCCAAAACACAACCCCCCCACACACGACCCCCCCCCTCCCACACACACACACACAGACACACAGCCTCCCCCAAAACACAACCCACACACTCACACACACACATACACACACACACAATTCTGTCAGTAAGGACACATGGCTCAGTAACAGCTTCGAGTGTTTGCTCCTTCGAGCCCTGATGCACTGTCTGAACACAGACCACACAGATCAATGACACTTTGTAGTAGTTTCTTTGTTGTTATTTCAGCACCTTTCTCAGTAAATCTGTTCTGTTCTTATAGTGCTGATGTACTCAGCTTCTTCAGGAGAATGGTTTAGAAGTGGTGCTATTTCTCAGAGTTGGAGTTGATGGTGAACACGAGTCACTCCTGACCAAAGCTCTGAAATGACTGAGGCTTGGGGAGAGGGGATTTCTCTGTGCTTTATTTTGCACGCAGTATTGATCACTGGGTGCAAGAAATTCATTTATAGTTCTCTGTGGTGTCCTTTGTGGCTGAGATGATGCTACAAGACCTCATTATTTATGCTCCAGATTACTTTGCAGTAGAGAGAGAGCAATGCTCTAGTGTACATAAACCAATATAATTATAACATGCTCCCTTTTTTCTAATACATTTTCTCTGTAATGAAGCTTTCCCTAAGGGTTTTGACATAAATACATTTACTAATCTCTGACCTTTCTGTCTTCATTCGGTACAATTCGGCTACAGGGATGTGCATGCGCTTTAGGTAAGGAATAAAACACTTCAGGAAGTGCTGATATATCTGTCCCGCCTGGATTTGGTGGAGTTTTCTTGTGATCAGTTGAAATAGTTTTCAACAAAATGTCTGCAATTTGAACCACAGATTTTGATGAAATGCCGCTGCAGAATCATTTAGGCCACCAAGATGATCCTGATTAGAGCTGATGAAACCTGTTCTGTCCTGTTTGTTTTAATTGTGGTTCCTTTTGATCGATTAAGTGTTGTTTTCGCTGCTTGAATGACTCAGGCTTTAGTTCAAACCTAACAAAGAGGTACTACACAGTAATTATACAGACAGTCTTACTGCGCAATCCAACGTGTGTGTTACGGTAATTCAAGCGCAAGAATAAATCTAAGCCTGGGAGTGTTTCATGGTCTTTGATTATATATTTTCTCTCCAGATCTGATCTCCGCCACCAACGAGACCAACGTGAACATCCCACAGATGGCTGACACTTTGTTCGAGAGGGCTATGAATGCCAGCTGGGTGGTCGTCTTCAAAGCGCTCGTCACCACACACCACATGTGTATTCATGGCAATGAGGTCAGTGGCTGGAGTCGACAGGATTTCTCATAACAAGCGAGAATCTGATTGATTGACAAGTACAGAACAAGGCAGAGAACACTCTGAACAGGAACGGTTTAATCACTTGCTTCAGATATGGAACCCCAACATGGTCGTTTATATAGAAGAATTTTAAAGGCTTCATTGAAATGATTCTTTTCAGAATCATCAGGGTTATTATTATTATCATTATTATTATTATTATTATTATTATTATTATTATTATTATTATTATTATGAATGTACACAAGAAAATACATCAAATTCAAACACAGTGTAAATTAATTTCAACAAAAAACAACAACATGTTATGAACAAATAGTGTCTAGTACTGATTACACAAACCTCCCTCTTATTGAAGTGTTTCTCTTATTTCAGTTTCTTTAATTGTTTCACAAATTTAATCATTTAATCTTTTCTAAAGATCTGTTATTCATAAACACGCCATTTCAAAACACCTCACAGCATTATCTACATAGAGATAAAACTCCATACAGCAATGTCACTGATTTCACCTTCCACACATTCTCTGAATAAAAGTATTTTAATAAAAAAGCTCCATTGCTTTCCAAGAAATCTACACAGAACAATTTTTTAGTGGAAAATATACTATAGACCAATATAGCAGACACACACACACACACACACACACAGATACAGACACACACATACACAGTTATATATGCACACACCACACACACGCGCACACACACACACACACACACACACACACACACACACACACACACACATCACTGGTGGTTGTCACTATTTCTTAAAATAAAATATAGTTCACATCATGTATAAGATACGTTTATGTAAAAAATAAATTAATAAAAATCCAAGTATCAGTATAATATCTTAGATTTCTGTGCTTCCCACTGACAATCACACAATTTCATCTCTACATGTTAAACCAGTGGGGGGCACGGTGGCTTGGTGGTCAGCACGTTTGCCTCACACCTCCAGGGTTGGGCATGTTCTCCTCGTGCCTCAGGGGTTTCCTCCAGGTACTCCGGTTTCCTCCCCCGGTCCAAAGACATGCATTGTAGGTTGATTGGCATCTCTAAATTGTCCGTAGTGTGTGATTGCGTGAGTGAATGAGAGTGTGTGTGTGTGCCCTGCGATGGGTTGGCACTCCGTCCAGGGTGTATCCTGCCTTGATGCCCAATGACGCCTGAGATAGGCACAGGCTCCCCGTGACCCGAGAATAGATGGGATAAGCGGTAGACAATGAATGAATGCATGAATGTTAAACCAGTCTGCAGAGACACAAAGATGCACTGTGTTAAAAAGATTTCCAGTGTTCATGTTTCTGTTCGAATCACTCCAGAGGTTTATCCAGTACCTGGCCTCCAGGAACTCGCTGTTCAACCTCAGCAATTTCATCGACAAAACCGGGACTCATGGTGAGTGTCTCATCCTGCATGACACCTAGCAATCCACTTCTTTTTGATCTGCTTAGGTGCTTAATCTGAATCCTTCTGTCTTTTGGATAACAAGGCTACGACATGTCCACATTTATCAGAAGATACGCACGGTACCTCAACGAGAAAGCGTACGCTTACCGCGCAATGGCCTTCGATTTCACTCGAGTCAAGAAAGGGTAGGTCATGCTCTCCTGTTTCCCAACAGAAGACTAGTGTTTTAGAAACCTATCTGCTGAGTGTGTTGTGTAAGCGTGACACAGGGTCTCAGGCTAGAATGAGCTACACAGACACACCTCTTTATAATATAACCTTAATTGTAAAATAGCTTGCTGAATAAATATCTTATGGATGATCCATGGTTAGACAGTCTATAGGAAGTGGGACAGCAAGTAAGAGGTTTATTTGGGGTTTTAATGGAAGTAGACTGAGAATTGAATTCAGTTCAATTCCATTCGATTTGTATAGCGCTGTTAACAATAGATGCTGTCACAAAGCATTTACATTTAAGTTTCCTCACCTTTTCTGTGTGATAAAATAATAAAAGATGGAAAAAAATGTATGAAAATTAAGATCAGCGATGTTGAAAGGCTGTTTGTATTTTCTCTTTTTTTTTTTGATCTCTTCCTGTTATTCTGAGGTTTCTGTGTTTATTGTTGCTTTCTTGAATGAGTGCTTTATGCCGTGCTGCCTGTAAGAATCTTAGACACACACACACACACACACACACACACACACACACACACACACACACACACACACGAAAATCATTCAACATTCCTGTTGCTTGTACATTTTGATGTGGGAAAAAGTTCCTGTGAAAAAGGTGAACTGTAGAAAAGGGTGTGATGTGTAGCTGTGATCACTTTGAGTTTGTTACAGCCCCCGCTAATGAAATAAACAGGTTAAATATAGATTTTTTTTGTTGTTGCTTAGCAACATTTTTTAAAGTGACATAGCTCTGACTTTACTGCATTATCACAATGCATATAATTATAGTTTCATGTTTTTGGTTAGTGTAGGTTGTTATAAAGTTTCTGTAGTGTAGTACAGTATCAGTCCAGGCTTTCCTCATTACACTCATATAGTGAAAAGACAATTTCTAAGGCTGGTAGCAGGAATGTTTATTAAAGTACATCAGGGATTGTTCTCACTCATATCCTGTGTGTGTGTGTGTGTGTGTGTGTAGTGCTGATGGAGTAATGAGGACTATGGCTCCTGAGAAACTGCTAAAGGCTATGCCGGCTGTGCAGACTCAAGTGGACACGCTACTGGAATTCGATGTGAGTAACTTCACCGCCCTCAGAAATGGATCGATTAATTACATCTAATCTAAAAGTCTAAAACTGATCCCTCTTACTCACCCTCTCTGTGAACTCTTCAGATATCTTCTGTGGATATTACAATGATAGTTTTTCTCACATACTGCAGATCTCTTCTAATTCAGTGACACCGCATGAGTGTGTGTGTTTTTTTGTGAAATATCATGCTGTAACATGCGCTGAGAATGAATGAGGGAGCCATTTCAATATTTGTCAAAGGGTGCTTATACGTCGTATTCGGTCATGTAATTGAGTCAGTGTGTAATGGAAACGAGAACTGATCCTGTTCCCAAACCGGTGAAATATCAAAGATTTTGTGAGCTGGTATTTTGAAAATGTTTCTGGGAGTCACATTCAGACAAATCACATTTAAATGAATCCTAATTCAGTTTGTTTTGCCATCATGACACACTGCACTAGCATAGTTCAGCAAAATAAAACCAATCTTGTGTCTCAAATTACATAGTAGTGCTCTGTTTTGTGAGGATGTGGTAGCTTAGTTGTTAAGGTGATGGACTATTGCTCGGGAGGGTGTGAGTTCAAATCCCAGCTCCACCAAGCTGCTACTGAGCAAGGCCCTTGTTGCTCAGTTGTATAAAAATGAGATAAATTGTAAGTCACTCTGGATAAGGGTGTCTGCTAAATGTAAATGTTTCAGTTTTATAAACCTCTCATATTGTAATTTACCAAAAGCTCTGTTTTAGAAAAGGATTTAGAAAATATTATTTTAAATAATATAATTTTAGAAATTATTTTCGATCTTAGATCCAGCTCATGACAACAATCACAAAGACAGCAGAATTTTTATTTATTTATTTTGAGCTGGTTAGAATGTTTAAAGTCTTTCTTCAAGAAATTGCTAAACATTAAACTTTTAAGAAGAATAAAGAAGAACTTTATTGTCATTGTGCAAGCACACAAACAAATGTGTCAGCTCTCATCGGTGCATTGTCTCACCGTCCATTTTAACCTGATGGACAGGGTTGTTTTGGCCCTGACATGTGATCTGGTTGCTTTTAAATCGTCTGGATGTTCATAAGACACACAGGTGAGTGTGTGAACAACAGCGCTCATGTTATCACTGCTTCTGAAACCACTGTACAAGGAAACTGTAAGTCAGTACAAGGAATATTGCTTTGGTTTTTGGTTACTTGTGTTACAAGAAAGTATGTTACTGACATAGTAAAATGTTCAAATTTGGAATTATAATAAATGTAGAATAATCAAGGCTCAGAGTTGCAGAAAACTCATAAACCTTGTGATCTATTCCATATTATTTGCTCAGATGTATCAGATGTAGTGCTGCATATTCAGCATATTAAATAATTCATATTATTCTCCAGTGATTTGTGTAATCATAGTCATTTTTTATTGACTGATTATAAATGTAATATTTTTCTCATATAATAATGGAACGCTTTTCTAGAAGTCTTTCTTCGCCACCGTGTCATGTAACGGCTCAGTCACACAATTCTCCGTCCTTTTCTCTCACAGGTTCATCCCAAAGACTTGAACAACGGCATCATCAACGCAGCTTTCATGCTTCTCTTCAAGGACCTGATTAAACTCTTTGCCTCCTACAATGATGGAATCATCAATTTATTAGGCATGAGACATTTTTATTCAAGTCTCAGTGTTGTTAATATTAAGCTAGATTTCGTTGGCTTCTAATTCAAAAGGTGATAAGCATGTACTCTGTTGTTTTTGCACAGAGAAATATTTCAAAATGAAGAAATCTGACTGCAAAGAGTCGCTTGAGATCTACAAGAAGTTTCTGACCAGAGTAACGAAGATTTCAGAGTTTATGAAAATCGCAGAGGTACGAAACAAACAGTTTAACATATAAGAAAATTCTTTCAATGGCTTTTAGATAATAATAATAGTAATAATAGTAATAATAATGTTATTTATTGATATATAAATCTTCTCTTTCAGCAAGTTGGTGTGGACAAAAATGACATCCCTGACATATCTTATGTAAGTTATCTATATTATCATTATATTAGTATTTACAGTAAGTGTTTACTTATCTTTTATCTCAAATGAATTGTATAAAATAAGTAAGTTTACAGAAATATTTGTACTTGTTTGTTGCCTTTTTTTTATAGACCTGATATTCTTTTTCAAACTGTTTTTTTTATACTCACTCATTTCAGGATGCGTAAATAAGTGTTTTACTTCTAGGTCTCCAATTTTAACACAGACCTGATAAGCTGTTATGTAATATTGCCTACTATAGCTAACTAATGCCACGTCCTTTCAAAACCTAATTATAACAAGGGTTGTAGCTTGGCCCTTTTTTACTGGGGCTCGAATCCCAGTAAGATTTTCCTGATAAATCACTGTCTGAGACACTAGATCCATCTGAAAATAGACTTTCCTAGTCATTGATCGTTATCATTTACATCACTGGAATGATTTAAAACATAAAAATATTATGAAATATATAGGAATACATAGAATTATCCTTCAATCCTAAGCTCCGCCCCCCTAATTGTGCCCCACCCCCTCAGTGTGCTTATCCTCCCTTTGCTTTTCACCGTGGAAACCTTGACATGCATGCAGATAATAATTTATAATACAATACTGTATCTGAGGACTGTGGAGAGGCAGAGCTACTACCAGGCTAACGTTTATCGCTGTGTTAAAGAGCAGTATGTTTATTTGTATTTAGCTGAATGAGAACATCCCTTTTTTCCAGATCTAATTTACTTGCCTCAGAGTTGATCGATAACATTAGCTTGTTAACTGCTAAATCGATTGGTCATTACTCAAAACTGATTGGTCATGACTCAAATGATGTGATTTATTCATCATCATCATTATCAACATCGTTGTCAGTGAAAGTTTTTTGAAGTGATTTGTGCATTTAGGTGACTAGTTAGTTAGTCTGTCCCAAAAATGCTAGTTGTGGATTTAAGAAAACAAACAAATACCAGTAAATACTAGTGCCCCAGTACTGATCAATCTCTAGAAACCGCCCTGATTATAACAGTGTTTAGATGATCATATCATGAAGATCAAATGACCGAAGGTCTAAAGATCTGTCCAAAGATCTAATAGATTCTCCAGTTGTCATGTTTCTGAACCAACTTCAACTTGCTTAATAGAAGTAAAGGGGATTTGTTGGTCATTTTTCATCAACCATTTAGTGAATTTACTAATGAAGGGCTTTGTCCTTCATTCTTGTCACCCTGATACTGGGCGTTCTCAGTGTCTTCACCCCGGGGTGGTGGCTGACCTGGCAGACTCGGACGATGAGGACTGTCAGTTTAACAACTGCCGGGAAGAGGACCCGGTAATCATGTGAACAGCAGAGCCACCGGGGCTGCAGCTTGATGCATTGCTTCTTTATGTTATTTTAGGAATCACAAAAGCAATAACAAAAATGCCTAAAAATGACTATTTCTAGCTTTCTGTTTAAATGTAAGTGAATACAATATGTGATATTGTCCATGTTAACTGCTTTGTGTCTAATCTCTTCTACTGAAGAGTGTGATCAGACGACAATCTCATGGATTTGATCCAAAATGGATCATCAGGTTTTATACAAATGTGTAGAGTTAAAGCAAAATGGAGACAAACAGAATACTAAAAAAACTAAGATTTTACTTTTCACAAAAGTTCTCAGTAATATAATTTGTAATAAAAATTCTATTAAATTAGAAAAGAATTCATAAACTATAAACTGCCAGATTTATATCTAAAAAGAAATTGCTTTAAAAATCCGAACAAATAAATCATAACTAATAATAAAAGTACAAGGGTGCGGGATAGCGCTTAACGTTGACGGTGATGGACTTTTAAATACCAAGACGAGGTTGAATTCTCAAATCAAGAGTTGTTGATTAAATTTATATAGCACCACAGATCTAAATATTATTATTCCTGTAATTACTACAGTTACTACATAACTGATAGCTCATTCTAATGCTTTATAATCGCTGTAGGCTCATAAAAAGGGAACCGTATGGCAGACGTTTCATTTAATCTAAACCTAATAAAAAACAGATTAAGTCCACCATGTTGTATAGCGAAGAAAATATTCTGGCGAGACGTTTGTGTAACATTTATGCTTTATGCTTACGCTTTGTAAGTAAGTCAGTGACTTTCCCCACATCACCTTCAGCACCTCAGCTTCCAACATCCTTTTTGTATTTAGAGGTAGATTTACAGGAACATTTACTTTATATTGCCACCTTCCCTAAATGCTACTGTGAAAACAACAAAGCAAACTATACAGCAGCGAGAAGAGAAACATTCTCTGGTGACCGAATACAAGGAATAAAAAGGAAGCAATGAATTAAGCGTAGCGTTGGCGCTGGGCCTCTGTGTGCACTCTTTGTGCTGGTGTGTGATGGTGTGCTGAACTGATTTGGAGTGTGATTCACTGTTGTGTAGTGTTCAGGGTGATTAGTGTTCTTAGGAATGACACTGACATGATGCACGGTAAGTATAAAGTCACTCTGGTGTGCTCTCTGATAGTGTGTTGAGAGTGTAAAGGATTTGTTCTGTCTCTGTGTGATAATGACCAAACACTGAGTGTGTGTGTGTGTGTGTGTGTGTGTGTGTGTGTGATGCGCATAGGCCCCCAGCAGTATTCTGGAATCTTTGGAGACACACATGAACAGTCTAGAGGGGAAGAAAGGGTAATTAAAATCTCTAACCTTGAACATTATATATATATATATATATATATATATATATATATATATATATATATATATATATATATATATATATAAAACATTCCTATGATTCTGCATGTGGGCTCAAATCAAATTCCTGCTGATTTTATGACCTTTTTTCTCTTTCCTTCACTCTGCATTCTCAGAGAGGGGTAAGTGTTTTGTGCCCTTTGCTATATTCTCTATATACTTTTATACACTCTTAAAATGAATGGTTATGTCACTTGCTTCAAATACCGAATCACAACGTAGTACTTTATACAGAATAATTTTGATTATTATTATTATTATCATTATTATCATTATTATCATTATTATTATTATTATTATTATTATTATTATTATTATTATTATTTTATTAAAATTTAGACAAGAAAATACAGCAAATTCAAATGCAGACCAAATTTATTTAAGCAAAAGCAACAACATTATGAACAAATTGCATTGATCAGAGCAAAACTCCTCTATCTTATTATTAAATGTTTTTCTCATTTCAGCTTTAATTATTTCACAAATTGAATAAACTTTTTCAAAACATCTCACTGCGTTATCTACATGGAAATACTCCAAACAGTAATGGTCCTGATTTGACCTTTTACACATTTTTTCCCTGAATTATAGAAGAGTTTTAATATAAAAGCTTTGTTGCTTTCCAAGAGTTTTACCTAGAACTATTTATTTTGGGAAAAGTTTTGATTGACCAAATAGTGAACCTCAGGATTCTAGAAAGTAAGAGTGTAATTGAATATGAAGTCTGTCGACTGAACATCTGTCTGTTCTTTCTTCATCCATCAGGTCTCCAACAAAGGCGAGTTTCCTTTTGGAATCCACTTCTAATGCGTACTCTATATAAATCCTCTATATAAAATCCGTACACATTCAAACCCTCTATTTCTGAATCCTATTGCAGGGATCACCCACCAACAACGTCTCTCCGACCTCCACTCCCTCCAAAACTGCAGTCTCAGTGCCCACCCTGGAGCCGCCACCCACCGAGGCTGCAGCAGCGTCTGCGTCTGCTCCGCCCGAGCCTGCCACTGAGTGAGTGACCGTTTCTCACATCAAATTTAGATTTTTTCCCCCAAACTACTAAATTTGTTGAATTATTCATCACTGACTTCTCTCTAGTTCTCTGCTGGATTTGGATCCTTTGTCTTCTTCAGGGCCACCTGCTTCAACCGCTCCAACATCCTGGGGAGGTAAAGAGTGCACGTTCAACTTATTATCATATTATTATGGGATGCTGTGATGCTTCCAGACGCAAGATATGTTTATTTTGTAGATGGATGAATGGATAGATGGATAAATTTCTCCTATACCATAGCAATTTGCCAACAATAAACATTTGTACTAATTAAAGAGCAACACGTAGTGTTTTCTATCCATTTATAATTACATTTAATTTGTGGAATGTCTTCAAAAAAGCTTTAAATATAAATGTTCTCTGATCAGTCTCTCTTTTTTAAATTATACATATGTATATACATATGTATATGTATAAGGATATTTTTAAAAATATACATCAGAGCTGGATCTAGTGTCTGAAATGCTGGTGTAGAAAATCAATCAACTTCATCTGAAACATACACTGGATATGAAATAAACAGATATGAAGCATTGCAGTCTGTATATTAAATTGTATTGAATGTTCATGTGGGGGCACGGTAGTTTGGTGGCTTGGTGGTTAGCATGTTTGCCTCACACCTCCAGGGTTGGGGGTTCGATTCCCACCTCTTGTGTGTGTGTGTGTTGCATGTTCTCCCTGTGCCTCGGGGGATTCCTCCCCCGGTCCAAAGACATGCATTGTAGGATGATTGGCATCTCTAAATTGTCTGGAGAGTGTGTGTGTGTGTGTGCCCTGCGACTCTGTCCATGATGCCTGAGAATAGATTGGATAAGCGGTACAGACAATGAATGAATGTTCATGTATAATACATCAATATTCATGATCTATACACACTGATGATATCTTCTCTTTTTGCTCTGTGCTTCTGCAGATCTTTTGGGGTCAGGTGAGTGTTATTTATTTGAGTGGTGTTATATTCTGACATTCAGACCACCAGTGGTCTGTAGTCTTCCACTATTGTCCTTTCTTCTTGCTTCCCAGCCTTGTCTTATTTCACCACTCTTTTTCTCTTTTCTCTTTCTCTCTCAAATGTGCGCCTTATTTTTTTCTCTTTGCCGCATTGTGTTATTATTTTGCGGTTTTGTTATGCTCTGACGGTGCCGTGGCGTATGTAGAATTCGGTTCCCTCACTACGGAGACTCTCCTCCCTGACCCTACCCCTGCCGTAGACTCTACCTCTCCTGCGACAGCTGTATCTAGTGCCCCAGCTGGTGAAGGCGCTGCTTCTGTAGCCCCTCCCTCTACCACCGCTGGCCCGACCCCGAGCTCGGCGGATCTCCTAGGAGGTCAGTAGAGAAGAAAATTTTATCCAGAAAGAAAAAAAAGAAAAAAGTTGCGTTTACATTCACTGATTTGTGGATTAATGGTCATCGTTTTCAGTACAATTTCAGTACATTGTCCTATTTTATCATGAGTGTGTAGAACCAAACAGTGGCTTCACACACCGCCTGAGATAAGGATATGTGAAGTCTATTTTAAAATGTGTGCTACCTGAGCTGACTCAGAAATCTATACCTTCCATGCTGTATATCCTGCTTTCATTTTCACTTTACTCTTCTTTCTTCTTTCACACCAAAACTACAAGACATGAATCTGAGTTGTAATTAGAGATGGCAAGATACAGCTGTTTGTTTAATCAATATCAATATTAATCCAGAAATTTCGAGCATCGGTCGATAAACCCAATCAATGTCATTTTTTAAAGTTTTTTTTGTAACTAAAACACTTCAATTATCTTCTTATACTTTAAATGTCATGAGTGTAAATACTATGTGATAAAATAAATTCTAATACAAATAAATAATAATCAGTCAGCTCTTTTTATACAGAAACATTTGCAGTTTCAGAAATAAATATTTTTTCCAAATCTTGTCTTTGGAATTTGTCACAGGATTCCATGTCTGATATGTCTCAGACTGAGACCGATACTGGGTTTCTCTAGTTAAAATGAATTCTCCTGCAAAAAGCCAAATTCTTCCTCTATTAATATTTAGAGATTATTATAATATTATTTAAATATTTCTATTAATATTTTAATTCCCTTATTCCCTAATTGAATTTGCTCCCATCTAATAAATCGATAGAAGAATCATATATTTTGTTTCTGTGATAGAAGTACGCTGAACAATTATTCCACTGTGATGCTGAAAACTATTCATCCACTTGGCAGAGATCCAGAGTACTGGAAGGAGATTTACAGACTCTGGAGAGCTTCTTCAGCTGAAAGTCTTTTCATAAGCAGTATTTTCAGATTCCACATCCAGGCTTTTCTTATTGAACTAATATTCTTTTTTCTTCCATTTATTTGTGCTTGTCACTGGGGATTTAGATGCATTTGGAAGCCCTGCAGCTGAACCAGCTCCTGCTGTGGAGACGGGGGGTTCAGCCACTGCGAGCGCTCCTGCCTCTGACGCTTCTGCAGCAAATGGTGGGTGCGGAGTGTGTGTGTCAGCATGTGCCTTTGTTTGTGTGTGTGTGAATTTGGTTAAGCCATGGAAGTGTATTAATGTGATCATTAAACTGTGTGCAGTGCTTTTATTGACAACTGGTTCGGATCTCCCTCTCAACTGGGACGGCTGTTGCCATGACGATCATCAGTCTGCGATGTCATGGCAACCTGTCCTGAGCGTTCAGGGTTGCACTCGCGTGTCATGTGCATGGTGTTTCCGATTCACACGGATAGTGTGAGGGAAAGATGGTTGCAAATGTTTCCTTATTTGGAAATCTTTCTCTTCATCTTTCCAGTTCTTTGTTTTTGTTGCTTTGTTTGAAATCTACAGTGTTTGTTCTCCTCTTAACACATTATAGGGTCCAGACGTCTGCGTACACTATCTCGTTTTATTGTCTGTGTCTCTGATCACCTGGTCACCTAATACTTTCTAAACTTTATCGTTTTTACCGGTTTATGATTAAAATAAAACTCTGTAGTGACTCTTAGGATGCATTTCAGCTTGCATTTGCACAGATATTTTTTCCTGCAGTGTGTTGTTAGTGGGTTTTTTTTTTTTTTACAGTTACAGTTATTTCCCTTTCTCCTCTCATCAAGACCTGTTTGCCCCAGCTGCGGATTGTGCGGCTGTTTCTCCTCACCTGGACATGTTCTCCATGCAGCCCGCAGAGAGTGGCGTCTCTTTATTCAGCTCGGTGTCACCCGCCCCGGTTCAGACCCCACTTACCTCCAGCATGCCCATCACTCCAGCCCCTGCAGCTCCCACGATAGATCTGTTTAGTGGTAACGTCTGACTGTGTGTTCCTGCATGACAGCCCTGAGTGCCACATGTTCTCTGAAGGAGGAAACATAAAAAAACAAGCCTCAATTTCAGGCTGCGTTTTTTTTTGCCTCGACGTGTTACACCACTGAACATTACAGGGAACTTTGCCTGGATGCAATTGTGTCCTTTTCTTCTAGCAAATCAGCTTACACATTACACAGAGGCTTAAAGGGCTGCCTATGAAAAGAAAAGGACTAACTTCCTGTTTGATTGCTAACTGAATGAATCATTCGTATGAGACTGATTCATGTGTTTTATTTCAAGTCCTAGTGTTTACACAGATCCACAGAGGTGATTGATGTGTTTGCTGGCTTGGTTTGTGTTAATCACCGTACCTCCTTTGCTCTCCTTTGTTTTGCACTGTTTAAAATCATTCTTCCTTTATCAAGTATTTTAACTTTACTTTAACAAGTATATGCTCATGTGGATATAGTATACAGCTCTGTGTCCTTGTCCCTAGGTTTTTTTGATTCCATACCTGAACCAGCTGCTCCCAAATCAGATCGTGCTCCCGGTCTAGATCTGTTTTCATCAGGTATGCACTTACCCTTTTCTCCCACTGACTCCTCTCCTTCGCTGACCTGAAGATGAGCTAAAAATTCTACCCCTCTTCTGAGCCTGGGCTATCCAAATGGAGCTGCTTCCTCTTCCTCTTCTTAAACTTTTTTCTTCTTCTCCGTTTCAGCAGTTTTCCATGACTCACAATTTACTCATCACTCTACCAGCTTAAAGCTGGCTGTGTCTCAATTCACTCCAGTTCAGTAGGCAGGGCACTGATCAGGGAGTGGGACATTTTAAGTGCTGTCTCTGGAACATTTGCTCCCTAAAAATCCCACAGAGCACTACAAAAACCATGGAGCATCGATGCTCACTTTGCTCCTTTACCGCAAATGACGTGATATTTTCTGAAACTTCTCTGACTGATAAAAATGGCAGACAAATTCTCAACCAACCTTGTCTACAAGGTAGCTTGTTATTGTTGTTGTAGCTCACAAATGATTTATATTTCATCATGATGATTCTATATAACATTTTTGAAGCGTTTAATGATCCTGCTTAAATGATCATGACAGACCTGTGATTAACCACAGACATTAATATGCCATATAAAATTTAAATATGAAATATTTGTATTTTTTTACAGTGACAAATGAGGAATTTAGAAAGTCACCATAAATCAAGACATCAGTGTCCCAATGTGTACTGAGCCAAGATCCTTATTAGTGCCTAAATGTGGACATGATACTGATTCACCACCTAGGGAGCTAGAGAGCTGACTGAGACACAGCCTCTTTCAGCTTTTTCTTCTTCTGCAGCACACATTCTCAGTGGATGTCCAATACATTTTTATATGTTTGTGTTTTAATTTAAATGTCCAGTTTTCCGTCTTGTATAATAATGAGTGATTTATAGAAAGTGAGTAGAAGTTGTGAATATATTCCCCGACCCCGTGTTGATGCTCCTGTTGCAGATATGTTTAGCCCGCCTCCTCCTGCTCTCTCGGCCCCTGTGAGCTGGCTGGACAGTGGCGCAGCTCGGGATTTGGTCGGGGGTGGGTACCGAGTTTCTAGGTGGAGGCTCAGGTGTTCCAGGTTGGGGTTCATTTTATTGCTGCATTCGACTTTCCTCAGAAGTGGGAATTCGGAATTGCGTCATTTTTGACCTCATTTGAGCTACAAAGTGGGGGGAAAATAGATAGATTTAACAAGCTAATATATCTGTATGCTTGTTGATCTAAAAAGTAAGAGGTGCTACTGTTGACACTCTGAGCAGCCATGTTGAACATTGCTTGCTGAACTCAGGGTTGAGCAGACTGTCCAGAGATCCTGAGATGAGAACGAGTTTTCTTTGTTTTTTTCTAATTGGAGGTCGGAAATTACGAGTTGCGACTTTTAGTCGAATGCAGCTTAACTGCTGGCTGCTTTCTTTAGCTTGGGGTTCAGATCAAACTGAATGAAATCCTTGATGACTGTGTGGATGGCAGTTCTAAAGTATCTAAAGAAAAATGTGGTTTGTTCAAGAGCTGTTTGCTTTGTGTGTGCGTGTGTGTGTGTGTGTGTGTTGGTGAACTGCATGTGTAAACTGTGTGTATATGTTTTGATCACATTAATGTTCTTTTATGTGATTAATGGTCTCCATTGTTTCAGATGCAAAAATAATATTTAATGTGACATTTTAAGACATTTACACACAGAAAAAAACTTTCAAACTGTTGCAAAAAATACAACAATTTGTGTCCCTGCTTTGTGATTGACACTTTGTCTGTGTGTCTCTGGGGTTTCCACTCAGTGTGTGGTCGACGGCTCATTCTTAACCGTTCTCTGCCCTCATGCTGCATGGATTCCTCCTTTGGCCTGATTGTTTGATTTGGGGTAATTCAGACTCCGCAGGTGGAGGCAACAGCCAACCCACAGCTCCAGCACCAGCAACATCTGCAGGAGGAGATCTAATGGGAGGTACTGTACATCTGCCACTTACTCCCTTGTGTGACATTCTTCCATTTTATGTGTTCTGTGAAGTATATTAGAGCTCCAGTGTCGTCGTGACTGTACTGTGCACTAACCGGTGAGATGTGCTGTGTGTGTGTTACATTGTGTTATTGACCTGTGTGGTGTGTGTTCTACATGTGGCATCACCTGATACTGTGTGTATGTTGTTTTGAAGAGCGGAGGATAGCGTGAGTGAGACATTTCAGTTGGTGTGTTGTGTTTCTATCGCGTAGTGTGTGAAGGAGTGGGTGAAGGCAAGCTGTTTGTTCACTGTCCATGCCAGTATATGCACCAGCATTTGTGTATTTAAAGTCTCTGAGTACTTCCTGCTTAATGCTGAATTCCTCTGTACTGCTCTTTCTCTCTTTTTTCACGTCACTCTTCCTCATGTTATGCCAATTTCAATTTCTCTTTGTTATTCATTGCTTTGATCATGTTTACTTTCTTTTCTCTGCCTACATTTCCGTACTGTTTGCTCTTTGTGTCATTGTTTTATTGATTTATTCATCTTTTTTTTATTGAATTATTCTATGCTTCCACCATGATATCGTTCATCTCCTCTAATCTCTCTCTCAATCTTGGTCTGGGTCATTGCTTGCTTCCTCCTGTGCTACGGTGAGTCCTGATGCTTCTACACAAGCTGTTATTCCACAGTGCATGACTGCATTGCAGTAAAATATTCAGCCCTGGCTCTGTGACAGAGTAGAGTGGAGAGGAAAGAAGGACTTGAAGCCTGTGAGCTACACTAGCCTGACTGTTCTAAACATGTCCAAACCTCTGTGTATATAACAGTCTCCTCCAGCTATATGCTCCACTTACTAGATTAGATGGGATGGATACAAAAAGCAGTGGAGGCAATCATGCGTGGATGGACAAATGGATGAAATGATGGATGGATGGTTGGATGGATGGATGGTTGAACTGAATGGGATGCATTTGCTTGGGAGGATGGATGAAATGGACAATGAATGGATGATGGATGGAAGTAAGGGATAGATGGATGGATTGATCAATCGATGGATGGAATGATTGATACATGGATGGATGGATGGATGGATGGATGTATAAATAGATGGAAGAAAGAATGGATAGATTGATGAAACAGTGGTTTGATTGATCAATCAATGGCTAGATTGAATGATGGATAGATGAAACAATGGATAGATGGATGGATGGTTGGGGAAAAATGGATTGCATAGATTTCAATGGAATTACAAATGGATGGATAGAATGGAAGGATGTTTAAGATGGATGGATGGATGGTATGGGATGGAAGGAAGGAAGGATGGATGTGTTGATTTAATAAATGTATAGCTGTATTTATTGGATGAACTTGAAGGACTGTATTAAAGAGATTAAAGGAGCACATTAGGGAAGGACTACATGTTTTAGCATACGTTTTAAAATATGACAAACACAAAATAGAGGACTGTAAAGGAAGATTGCAATAAACGAAATGTATCTTTAGAACGTGAACAATGTTGTATGTAATATGCTTAGTCTAATTATGTAGCAGAGTGTAGAATTTTGTGTGGTGTGATGGCTGTGTGTGTGTGTGTTGTGTGAGTAATGTGCTGTGATAAAGTCTGTGTTGTTGGTGCTGTACTTGGTTCTCTGTGTGATTTGACTGGTTTTGTACAGTTATAACATATTTTGATGACAGGTTATAATGACTCAGCGTCTAGTCTGGATGCTGTACTGGAGAAGTGTCATGGCTGGTGTTGAAATCAAATTCAGTTTTGAATCTGTTACAGATTTTTTTTTTTATTTCTCCAGCATTCTTGGGGGATATGCTCATGCCAGCCATGGCCCCTCAGCCAGCTGCAGCAGCTCCCATGGCAGCCTCACCAGTTAAACCAGTGGGAGGGGATCTGGACTCTACTATGGCCAGTTTAGCTGGAAGTGAGTTTCAGTACAGCACACCACAGGCACTAATACTAAAACTGAACATTAGGACAAAGGTTTATCAAGAGGGAGCTCTGGTGCTGCAAAGTACACCTTTAAAACATAAACTGAAAAACAAATTATATTGTAACCTTTAATTATTTATACCATAGTGCATTTTAATCCTCAATTCTGATTGGTTATAAGATATAGATTAATTTTGTATAACAGATGTCTATAAAAGATGTGAAGTTTATACACAGACTAGGCATAACATTATTACCTGCCTAATATTGTGTTGGTCCCCATTTTGCTACCAAAACACAACAAACTGTGTTGCACTGTTTATTCGGACCCTTTTCTATCAGAACCTGCATTAACGTCTTCAGCAATTTGAGCAACATTAGCTCGTCTGTTGGATCGGATCACACAGGCCAGCCTTCGCTCCCCACATGCATCAATGAGCCTTGGCCGCCCATGACCCTGTCACCGGTTCACCACTGTTCCTTCCTTGGACCACTTTTGATAGATCCTGACCACTGCAGACCGGGAACACCCCACAAGAGCTGCAGTTTTGGAGATGCTCTGATCCAGTGGTCTAGCCATCACAATTTAGCCCTTCTCAAACTCGCTCAAATCTTTACGCTTGTCCATTTTTCCTGCTTCTAACACATCAACTTTGAGGACAAAATGTTCACTTGCTGCCTAATATATCCCACCCACTAACAGGTGCCATGATGAGGAGATCATCAGTCTTATTCACTTCACCTGTCAGTGCTTATTATGAAATGACTGATTGGTGTATAGCAAACATGCTTTACATGTTTACAACATTATTGTTTCTATAGTAACAGCTTACTCATTGATGTGTGTGCAGGATGTGTCACATCTTTTAAAAGGTGATGCTGTGTGTCTGAAAATGATCTTTATAATTTTACCCATTGAGAATCAAAAATCATTTTCAGACATGCTGTATGATGATATTTTTTTTTGTGAAGTGAGATTTAGTATTGTAAGAAGGAGTCTCCAGTGTCAGGGTTTATAACAGTCAGAGATCAAGGTCTTCAGGTTTCTCAGTAACATGCAGTGCTATAGGAATGCAGAAAACTAACACACTTTTTTTCCTAAATAACATTTAGTTATGCTTTATTCCTTACACGCCACAAGAAAATATCTTTCAAGCACACATTCCACTACAGGCACAATAAATATGCAGTAACATGTAATGTATAAGCTACAGTATGTCTTAGAAATGTTGTAGGAGTTTTAATCACTTTATAATGTGTGTGTATGTTGCTCTATTTCAGATCTGGGAATGGGGACTCAGAAACCGTAAGTCAATTTATCATCATTTCTTTTTGCCATTTTCTTTCTCTCTTGCCCTCTCTTTTGTTATTCATCACTCACTCCTATTTGTTTCTTGGTGTCTCTCAGGGGTGAAGCAGCAGGAGGGGCGAACTGGCAAGCGCAGGTAGCAGCCCCTAGCTGGGGCATGCCCATGGTAAATGTTGTGTTGTTGTGTAAGCTCTGCAGCATGGTGTAGTGCAGCATGGCTTTGGGTGGCATAGCATGGAGGTCAGTCACATGACTTCTTTTCCTCTGAACCTTCCGGATGCTTCTACTTGCTGATTATGGTTGTGTCAGGCTGTAAAAAGCCTGAAACTGGTTACGTGAATCTGGAGGAGCATTTTATTAAATTTGTTGTTTATCTAGTCAGTGTGTATATGTATCATAATAAATAAGCTGACAGTTGACGAGTGTTACAGTAGAAAAGCACTGACTCGTTAGCAGGAATTCATGAGTTTGAATCATGATGATGTTGTATTATTAATTAAATATATATAAAATATCAGAGCGTGTATAATTATTTATACCACAGTGCGGTCTAATCCTCAATCCTGATTGGTCCAAAGGACTTAATTAAATTTTCTATAACAGCAGCTCAGGCAGCTGTTACCTTATAGAGAGACATGTGGTGGATGCATCGATTTAAAAAAGGTGATGCTGTGTGTGAAAAGTATCTGAAAAGCGCTCGCCCTATCACTATGATCATGAATCATGATGGTGCCATATTATTATTGGTGGCTTGGTGGTTAGCACGTTTGCCTCACAGCTCCAGGGTTAGGGGTTCGACTCTCCCCCTCCGCCGTGTGTGTGGAGTTTGCATGTTCTCTCTGTGCCTCGGGGGTTTTCTCCAGGTACTCCGGTTTCCTCCCCCAGTCCAAAGACATGCATTGTAGGTTGATTGGCATCTCTAAATTGTCCGTAGTGTGTGATTGCGTGAGTGAATGAGAGTGTGTGTGTGCCCTGCGATGGGTTGGCACTCCGTCCAGGGTGTATCCTGCCTTGATGCCCAATGACGCCTGAGACAGGCACAGGCTCCCCGTGACCCGAGAATAGATCGGATAAGTGGTAGACAATGAATGAATAATATAACTTATACTATTACTACTTATAATAATACTACTACGACGACTACTACTACTAATAATAAAATGTATACACACAGAGATCAGCACATCTTTGCCTGATTACTCAGACTTTCTCACTGCTGCTTAAACTAACCAAGATTTCTACACATCGGCGCTATTCCTTTATTCTGCTATTAAAAGCTTTATCCAAGTTTTCAGATCTCAGGTCTGCTCAAGCATCCAATTCCTCAGACAGGAATTAAGAGCTTTTGTTACACTGCAAAAAAACGATGTTTTAGCAATGAAAAATATCTTGACATAGTCAAATATAGTCAAATGTATTGAGTATTTGCTATTATAAGATTACAATTATTAAACCTATTTATAGCCATGTATTAAACTTAATTTAAAGCGTAATATTTTCATATTCTATTGGCAGATTATTTTTGCTTCTTTCTAGAAAATTCTTCTTCTTCTTTCGGCTTTTCCCTTCAGGGGTCGCCACAGAGACTCATCTCTCTCCACCTATCCCTATCTTCTGCATCCTCAACTCTTGCACCGACTAGCTTCTTTCTAGAAAATTCATTCAATATATTATTTTAATATAGATTTTATTAGAAATAAAAAGATCTGCTTATAGAAGAAGACTAATTCAAGCTTTAAATGAATAAAAATGGGCTTAATAATCTGTTTTGTTTACTGTAAATTTATAATATGAAATACTAGTTAACGTTTGACAATATTCAAGATATTTCCACTTTTCTAGTTAATTTTTTGCAGTGTACACATGACTTCACATGTTGCACATGTAAAGGTAGATTTTGGTGCTTAATTATTCACTCGAGGTGCTGATCAGACCCTCAGACAAGTTTGGCTTGCTCACTTTCCATTACTCTAAACTTTATTCAAGACGATTCAAATCTGCATGCACGATAGACTTAACAGATTAGTAGTCATGCATATACAGAAAAGCTCTCTAATTTGATGTAAATGATAAGGTAATGAAGTACATAGATAACCTCCTCCTCCACTGAATTAGAGATCAGTGTTCCCTTTTTCTTTTTTGTTAACGTGTGTGTTTGTGTTCTGTAGTTCATTTTTGTATTAATTTCCACTTCCCTCCCTTGTAATACACGTCCATTGTAGCCTGTGCCCTCCATGGTCTCTCCTCTCATGGGGTCCCAGTTGTCTTTTGGCATGGTAAGAATGTGTACGTGTGTCTTCCCGAGTGCTTGTGTGTGTGAAAGTTTACGTGTGTCTCACGTTCTGTTTGTCACACGCAGCCTGGTGCAACAGGTGCGGCTCCCATGATGTTCCCCCAGCAGCCAATGATGAGACCGCAGTTTCCTGCTGCAGGAGCACCTGCTGCACCGGTAACATAACGACACACACACACACACACACTATTACGTGCCTTACATTTAAATACACAATGATTCAAAATACAACTATGTGCCTCTGGTAGCTCATTGGTTAAGATGTTGGCCTATCAAAAGGTCTTGAGGTCAATTTCCAAATCACAAAGGTTCTACTGCCGGGCACTTGAGCAAGGCCCTCAACCCTCAACTGCTCTGATGTTTAAAAAAACAATAACAATGAGATAAATGTAGGTTAAAGCCTCCTGGTGGTCCTACGGCAGGATCTCGCGCTTTCATTGCCGCTCCGCTGGTTCGATTCCCAGGCGGAGCGCTAACTCAGCCACTGAAGAGTTAACTCTCAGTGCCGGTCCCAAGACCAGATTAAATGGGAGGGTTGCATCAGGAAGGGCATCCGGCGTCAAACCTGTGCCACACTGAAAAGTGCAGACTAAATGATCTGCTGTGGCGACCTCAAACAGGGAGCAGCCGAAAGAACAACAACAATGTGATAAATGTAGGTTGCTCTGGATAAGAATGTCTGCCATAAATGTAACAGGATTCCTCCACAGTGAGTAAGATGGTTTGTGATGCAGAGAGCATCTGATTCTGGGGTGTTCAGGTTTTTAAATAAATGCCACTTCTATAAAAACAAGCTGCAAACTGCAGAAAAGATTCCCTTCATGTGAACAAATGAAAACAAACACAAACAGTGTTTTCAGAGGGTGTTTATTGGAAAAATGAGGACTGCGTAGAAGGAAAAGCACCTGATACACCGCTGTAATATATGGAGGTGGGTGCTGATGCTTCTGTGCTGTTTTCTGGCTGGTGCTTCAGTTGAGGATTGATGCTGTTGTGAATTCTGCTATGTAAGAGGATGTTTCAGCTCAAAATTTGGTTGTGTTGACACTCATCTGTAAATGGATCTTTTGTCAAGGTAATGAATTAAGACAGTAATAGTCGCTGGAGTATCCACTGCTCGGAGTTTTGCAATGGAAGCTCAGTCTCTTGATTTGAGAACTTGTGGTTTATTATTAAGGAGCTTGAATCATTTTGCAAGAAGAATTTCACTACAAGGGCCTCCAGCCTCAGCTGGAGCTCAGGGGCTTTGTGCACAGGAGCATTGTCATGCTGGAACAGTGTGTGAGTCTCTTAGTTCCAGTGAAGGGAAATTGTAATACTATAGCAGCAGCTTGGGGAGGAAGCAAATATGATTGTGATGGTCAGGTGTCCACATACATTTGGCACATGTAGAGTTTGTATTTTTTTTTGTTTACAGATGTCTGGAATGACCCAGAGCCCCAGAAAGCCCCCTCCTCCCAAAGATCCCCTTGCCGACCTGAACATCAAGGACTTCCTATAGGTCACCATCAGGTACGTCTATCTGTATTTCTTTACTTACTCTGTTATTAATCATTACATTATCAGAAATAATATCTGCAAAACAGCTATAAAGTATGAAATCGAACTAAAAATCGAACTGTTTTCTCTTTCTGTGTGTGTGTGTGTGTGTGTGTGTGTGTGTGCTGTGTGTGTGTGTGTGTGTGTGTGTGTGTGTGTGTGTGTGTGTGTGTGTGTGTGTTTCATCCTAGCAAGTCATCGACTATGACCCCGAGGAAATGGATGTGCGCATTTCTTTCAGATCAGTATCCTCAGGCTCTCCTTCCGTCCCTCCCTCTCTCTTTCTGTCTAATGTTGTATTACAACCTGTGAAAGTGATAATGTATATGTGTGTGTGCGTATTTTAATGTTTCCAGGCTATATTTAAAAAGACAACCCGTTTAAAAAAAAAAAAAAGGTATTGATGGATGCATCCTTCCTTGTACATCCACAATAGCGGATGTGTACTCCTTTTTATCCTGCCTTGTTTTTTTTTCTCCTGTAAGGAATCCAATCAGCTGTGTAATGTTTTCTGTGGAGAAAAATAACGTGTTTGGTGTGGTACATATCACTGGGCTCACTGGATCCATTGTTGTCATTGAAGTATTAGTTGTCTAGCTTTTAGCCATACAGCTTCTGGGACCACAGGAATGAACATAGCATTAACGGACGTATTAAGGTTTGTGTAGCATCTCTCCGTTCTGTTTTCACTAATGACCTGCTTTTCTTCCTCTTCTCTCAGTGACTCGCAACATTGGACAAGGCCTATTAACAAACAATATGCATTTGGAATATTTTATCTTTAGTCTTTATTTTGAGATAAAAGAATCTATTTTAGTTATGGTGAAAGTACTTTATGTATTAAACGAGGTGGTACAAGATTTCTGGTTGTACAAATCCATGTATTGCTGCCACCTGAATGCAATCTAACTCTGTTTAATAGCACCTTGTAGTGAATCGTGGTAGAGCACAACAGTTTCTTGGATCTAAAACCTTAGCAAGATGGTAAGATTCAGAGTACATCTACGAAACTGCTACACTTTTACTATCGGTCCATACTAAGGACTAAACTGATTTTATGGTGTTTTGATCCATTGCAGTAAGGAAACGTGGAGGAAAAAAACCCTGGTTGGTAGAATGTTATATTAACAGTGGATGTGCTGGTTAGTTTTGTTTTTCTTTTTTTGGTGGATTTGAATTTGGATGTAATAACCCCCTCTCTGTCCCAATACTCTTCTGTGCATGTAAGTCCTGTTGAAATGCAATAAACAGTTACCTGGAAAACATTCAGTGAGTAAATACAGACTGTGTTTGTATCTCAGTTCAGTTATTTACAGCATTTTGTATTAAACACGGTCACACAACACCTCCACACTGTTTTGAAATTGAGTTTAAGTGTAACACAGATGACATCAACTTCATGCAGTCGGCTAAATTAATATTTGACCTTGAACATGTGGGTAATAATCATTCCCTGTATCTCAGCATGGAGAAGATTAGAAGTCACAATCATAGTAGAGAGAGAAGACATTTTATTTAAAATATCCCTCCACATCTCACTTGTTCTAGCATATACTGTATGTACACATTGCAATTGCTTATATGATGAAATGATGTTAATAATAACTAATAATTAGTGTGTGGAACATCCACAAGACAAATTATTTCCTGTTGTTAAAATGATTACCGTATGATGTCATTCATTAATCAATTAAAGTTTGTAATTGATGCCAAATCACTGGTATAAAAGGAATAAAACACTAAACACTACAAGACCTGAAGATGAATAAATCACATACTAATATTCACACACAGTAGGCAGAAATAGTCATCAAAACTATTATATAATTTAATTTTTTTTTTAAAAGAAGAGACATTTGGTATAATACATTTCCCAAAATGCTCCTTTATTAAAATATGCACATAATGTATATCTAATATACATTAAATAAAATAAACAGCAGCTGAAATACATATACAGTTTTATCAAAATTCACACGTAGTGTATTCTAGTGTAGCTTTTGGCACATGATGTCAATGATGTTTGTGTAGATCTTCATACGACATATTTGTCCTAATATGACATACATTGTATGATATACATTACACATGAGTGCAAAAGTTTGCACACCCCTATTAAACATGATCCTCAAAGAATACTGTGTGTTAAAATGTTAATAGATATACAAATGATTTCCCAACAGAATACAAAATGTTACATCTTACTTCACTTCCCTCTAATGACTTTTTTTTCCAGGTCTCTCGCCTTTCATTTTGGGTTTTTACAAATTTACATTTTTTTCTTCCACTCCATGTTTGTGTTCTGTAAAATAGATGAACTTTTTTTTCAGAACCCAGGGGCCAATACTTAAACTCAGCTCTATAAGATTTTATAATTATATAAATACACAGATCAGCGATAATATTTAAACCATCTGCCTAATATAGTGTAGGTCCTTTGTGCCAAAAAACAGCTCTGACCAATAGAGACACTGACTCCAGAGAACCTCTGAAGGTGTATTGTGATTTCTGACACCAAAATAATTAGGAGCAGAAACTTTTAATCCAGTAAGTTGTGAAGATCTGTGTTTGGTTCACTGGTTGTTCTTCTTTGGACCATTTTTGGTATGTACTAACCACTGCATAGCAGAAACATACCACAAGACCTGCTGTTATGGAGATGCTCTGACCCAATGATCTAGTTGGCACAATTTGGCCCTTGTCAAAGTCACTCATATCCTTACACACACTGTTGCCCATTTTTTCTGCTTCCAACAACATCAAACTGAGTGTTCACTTGCTGCCTAATATATCCCACCACCGACAGGTCTTACTGTAATGAGATAATCAATGTTATACCCTTCACCTCTCAGTGGTTTTAATTGTATGCCTGATATGTGGGTATATACAGTATACACATATATAGATTTTTTTTTGTGATCATGATATCCAGGATTAAGCCTCCAGTGAAGAGTCTTGCACTCATGAAGATGCATTGGTCTATCAGCCTTCTAAAAACAGAAGATGGATGACAGCTCAAGGCAGCGGTGTGGCTGCAGGTGTCCTCAATAAACAAAGGCATAATAGAAAAGAGCAGTGATGACCAGCAGTGCTACAGAGAGCATCATATTCCTCCTGTTCTCTCCTCGCAAATCTGCAAGCTCCTTCTCTGAATCAGATACAACATACACATCTAATCAACTCCACAGACCACATCTACAGCAAAAAACATATTTCACTACAAAAATATATTTTTTTTTGCACTACCATATTTCTTTATCCTCTCATTCATGATCTCCATTTCATCCTCAAGAGCCTGTCTGTGGAAACACATAGCGGTATTATGTCTCTCGTTGTAATAGTCACGACACTGAGTAACAATTTCTCCATCTTCAAAGCGTGCACTCTTACTTGTCTTCATCTGAGAGCTGCTCACGTCGATGTCTGAATTCAGCCCTCTCCAGACTACCCTGACACTTCAATCGCTGCTCCTCAATACGGTCAATCTAGCACAAAAAAAAAAAGCTTGGATTTGATATGATGTGTCCTGATGCTTGCTAGACATCAGAAGCTTGCCTAGTCACAGCACTTAAATGAGGAAAAATGTGCTTTCTTGCTATGTGTACTTCTCTCTAACAGCTCAATGGCACTGTTAGATACTATAATGTGGGACATATACAGTCATGTGAAAAAATTAGGACACCCCATTGAATATCCAGTTCTTTATTAAGAAATGTCAACATGTCAATTTCTGATCTTGTTTTAATTTGTACCTGTAGATGATGTAATTGCATGTAAACAACAAAATTTCACTTCGTTTTCACTTATTAAACAAAACACATTAAAAAAAAAGAGTATTTCAGCTGAGGAAAAAGTTAGGACACCCTATACCCTAATAGCTAGTGTTTCCCCCATTGGCTGAAATAACCTCAATGAGATGTTTCTTCTAACCATCTACCAGTTTCTGATATCGACTGGAAAAATGTTTCCCCCACTCCTCAATGCAGAATTCTTTCAGCTGTGTGATGTTTGGGGTTTCTTGCATGCACAGTTGGTTTCTAATCACCCCACAGGATCTCAATAGGATTTACATTGGGGCTTTGACTCGGCCATTCCTGAATCCTTGGTGGATTTACTGGTATGTTTTGGGTCATTGTCATGTTCCAAGATTCAGTTCCGCTTTAGCTTCAGTTTTTTTGCCAGATGGTCTTACATGTTCCTCAAGCACCTTCTGCTATAATGTAGAATTCATCATGGATTCTGTGATGGTGAGCTGGTCAGGTCCTGCTGCAGCAAAGCATCCCCAAACCATAACACTTCCACCTCCATGTTTCATAGTTGATATGAGGTTTATTTGCTGAAATGCTGCATTTGGTTTACACCAAACATGCCCTGTTATGGTGTCCAAATAATTCAGTTTTAGACTCATCTGTCCGAAGCACATTATTCCAGAAGTCTTGACCTTTGTCTCTGTGTTCTTTGGGAAACTTCAGTCTTGCCCTCATGTTTTTTTTATAGACAGCAAAGGATTCCTTCTTGCACACTTCCCATAATAATGAAAGTTGTGTAGTCTCGTTCTGATTGTAGATTCATGCACTTTGGCATAAACGATAGCAAAGGCTTGCTGTAGCTCCCATGATGATATTTCAGGGTTTTTGGAGACATCTTTAAGCATCTTGCAGTCTGCTCTTGGGGTGAATTTGCTTGGATGGCCAGACCTGGCCATGTTGGCAGTTGTTTTAAATGTTCTCTACTTGTAAATGATTTTCTGGACAGTGGAATGGCTGATTACAAATTCTTTTGAGATCTTTTTATATCCCTTACCAGACTCATAAGCATCAACAATCTTCTTTCTGAAGGCCTCAGAGAGCTCTTTGGATCTCACCATGGTGATACCTCTCACTTCAACAATTAAGAGCAAACCAAGCTAAATGTCTGAGGTTTAAATAAGACAAGCCTCCTTCAAAATACTCTGTAACAATGTTCTAATCATTTGCACCTGATGTGGTCATTTTATCCATTTTAAGTACAAATAGATATTACATGAATCTTTCAATATTGTTAAAATGAAGATCAAATGCTCTTATGTTTAGCTATGTTCAAAAAAACACAGGCTTTCATGGGGTATCCTAATTTTTTCACATGACTGTACACTATAAAGCATTTCTTTAAGTCACTTTTCAATGGATTGATCTTTAGTCTGTCTTTTATATTGTACATAATGTTTATTAAATATCTATAAGCTACATACTTAATCAAGACATTGCACTGTTGTGTCCCTGTTTCTTGAGTAGCGTGGTTAAATACCGCTAGTAAAACACATACAGTAGCAAAGGAAACACCACTGATTACATCGGGTTTATGATATAAAATAGGGCAAAATCGCTTTATTTCACGCTTTAGTTGGATGTAAATATAAAATCGTGGGCTGAGGAGTGACAATTATAAGGATAATTTCCGTCACAACACATAAACACATTCATACATACAGCATTGTGTCCTATTCAGTATAAATCAACATGGCTGCTCTGCCATGTGTTTGTCTGATAGTGGTTTATTTCACTCACCTCAGTCGCGACACTAATCTTTTCCCTTTTAATTTTCTTGGGCTTTGTCATTCTGATAGCCTTTGTGTGTAAGAGGTACTAGGATATAGTTATAATATCAATAATAATAAAAACAAAGCTCTGCTTAAAGCTGACGTGCACGAAAACTCTTCTTCCTTCTCCTGAGAGAGTGTTTACTGAGTGGTTACCGCCATCTGCAGGCAAATCTCTCAGAGTCCTCTCACACTGTCCACTTCTGTCCACTGTCCATTTATCAACATTATTAAGACGGTTTGTAGTCAGTTAGAAGGTTACTAGAAGGCTCTGAAAGGTTCATCTAGCATATTTCTTGAAATGAGGACAGTTTAACGTCTCCAGTTGTCCCTCAATTAGTCTTTTCCATATTTGTATGTATCTTTGTTATTGTCCTCTTTTTAAGTCCTCTAAGAGGGCTTTCAGAAACTGCATACACATTTACTGTCTGCTTTAATAGTACGCTTGCACATTCATGTAGTTATCTAAACAGCAAATCATGTGACAGACGCACAATGCAAAAAAAAAAAAAAAAAAAAGATCAGGTGATGTTAATGTTCACATCAAACATCAGAATGAAGAAAATATGTGATCCATTTAACTCTAACCATGACATGGCAGTTAGTACCAGATGTGCTTGAGTGTGACATTGACAGATTGGATAACTTCATGAAATGAGCAGGTGTACAGGTGTTCTTAGTAAAGTTGATGGTGAGTGTATCTTTCCATTGTCTACCGCTTATCCGATCTATTCTCAGGTCACGGGGAGCCTGTGCCTATCTCAGGCATCATCGGGCATCAAGGCAGGATACACCCTGGACAGAGTGCCAACCCATTGCAGGGCACACACACACTCATGCAATCACACACTACGGGCAATTTAGAGGCTCTAATCTGCCTAGAAGCATGTCTTTTGACTCTGGGAGGAAACCAGAGCACCCAGAGGAAACCCACCAAGCACAGGGAGAACATGCAAACTGAGCAGGAGCGAGACTCGAACCCAGGACGCGTGAGGCAAACGTGCTAACCACTAAGCCACCGTGCCGCCTTGAGTGTATTTTATTTGTCTTATTTTATTTGGAATAATGTCCAATCCGAAACATAGTACAGCAGTGTATGTGGATGAAGAAGCAGTTAGGCCTTCTCCTCTAGCTTCTGACAGTGGAGTGTCTATTTGTTGGTGGTCCAAAAGCCTGTTCATAACACACATGTAATTCTTTCCCCACAAATTTAGAAACACACAATTGTATAGAATGTCTTTGTATATTGTAGTATTAAAATTTCCCTTCACTTGAACTAAGAGACTCAAACAAAGACCCTGATCTCCATGAAGACATGGTGTGTTAAGGTTGGAGTGGAAGAACTGGAGTCTGACTCTGACTCAACCCCACTGAACACCTTTGGGATGAACTGGAACACCGACTGAACCCCAGACCTCCTCACTCTCACAACATCAGTGTCTGATCTCACTAATGCTCTTGTAGCTGAATGATCACTAATCCCCACAGCCACGCTCCAACATCTAGTGGAAATCCTTCACAGAAGAGTGGAACACATTATAATAACAAACACAAAGGGAAAAAAAAATCTGTGTTACGCTTCATGGTATGGAAATGGGATATACTGTAAATACATATGGGTGTGATGGTCAGGTGTCCACATACTTTCGGCCATTTGACATCACGACAAAATAAGACCGCGTCATCTGGACCGACTGACTAACTTGGTCACGTGCACTTAATCCTGATTGGCCCTCCGAAGAGGAAGTGCGTGTCATGTGAAAGCCTGCGCTTGTTGACCGAGAATCAGCTGATCCTTTGAGGGACGTCTTTCTCCGTCACGATTTTTTTTTTAATCTCCGGTGCGATTGATCAGCTCCGTGTCATTTGTAAAAGACCAAAACGGGAGAAATAAAGGTGGTTGTAGTGGAGCTGTAAACTCCGTGGTACATTTTCTGAATTTGAAGGAATTGAAAACCCTGTGCAGAGAGCAGCCATGGCGCTGAGCGACGCGGACGTCCAGAAGCAGGTGATGATGCGATGCAGAGGGAGGTTTTTACGTCATTAAACCTCACATTATTGCACTGAATATGGCGTTTGTATTGAATGAGCTTTGTTGTGTTTTTACTTAAAATTTAATACACTGTGTGTGTGCAGGTATAACCTTCAAAACGGTTATAGGGAAGGACACCGCCATTGTCCCTGGGGGTTTTTTTGTGTGTGTGTGTGTGTGTGTGTGTGTGTGTGTGCTGTAATGCATATACTGTAGCCGGCTTGAATAAACCTCTTTTACATGTTCAGTTAAAAAACAACACCTTATAATGTGAATGTTTTAATTGGATTGAATTAGGCACACGTATATAGTCTGTATGCCTGTCCTTGACTGAAATCCTGGCATATAGTCAGGTCAGTAAGTTCTCAGTCAAAATCAAGCAGCAGCACGTCAATGTGAAACACATTCTTTGCTCTCTGCATTCACTGTGGCTCATTTTTTAACAAGACAACACTTTGTTGATCATGTTTGTTGTTCAGGTGTTACTTGGCAAATCATCACATCAGCCAGTTGACTTGATTGATTTTATTATCACTTAATGTCTAATGTTTCTCTTTGTTTCTAGATCAAGCACATGATGGCTTTCATCGAGCAGGAGGCCAATGAAAAAGCAGAGGAAATTGATGCCAAGGTAAACATCCACGGTAGCTTGCGTGAAAAATGCGTCATATACTTTAAAATGTTTTAATCACTATACTCATTTGTTTATAGTGGTTTTTTTATTCTCATGTACAAATTGCTAGTCTAAGCCTAAACATGTTTAGTTGTTTCGTTGTAATTTGCAGCTTGACTTTAAGTAAGTTTTTCTCCACAGGCAGAAGAAGAGTTTAACATCGAGAAGGGTCGCCTGGTGCAGACTCAGAGGCTGAAGATCATGGAGTATTATGAAAAGAAGGAAAAACAAATTGAGCAGCAGAAGAAAATGTGAGTCATGTCTTGCAGAAAGGCGGGTCTCCAGGAATAGACTGGAAATCTTTCTCCGATGTTTTTTGTACTTCTGCTCTCTGTACTGTTTTCACTCTATTTCTTGTTCCACAGTCAGATGTCTAACTTGATGAACCAGGCCAGATTGAAGGTGCTGAAGGCTCGTGATGACATGATCACGGTTGGTAACGCATTCTTGAGTTAGATTCGGACCAGAAGAGGGGTGGGGCTACTAGATTCGGACCAGAAGAGGGGTGGAGCTACTAGATTCGGACCCGAAGAGGGATGGGGCTACTAGGTGCTGAAGATGGATGAGAAAAAATTTCACAATAGCTGACAATGCTCCAGTGGACAAGACATCTTACACATGTCTCTTAAATTATCCCATGCTGTCTGATTTTAAAAATTCAACATATTCTACTAAAGCTAGTGGCATCACATTAGGTGTGTTTGACGTCAGTAGTCCTCCATTTGAGATAATACTACACTTCTAAAATATATGCATTATAAATTAGAGTACATTGTGTAAGTCCATAGTGTGCATAATGTTTTATGGGATGCAGGTAAAGGTTGCATGTAATTAAATTTAAGTAGTTATTTAATGTCATTCTCAGTCAATACTGTGTTGTTTTATAGGACATGTTGAACGATGCACGTCATAGACTGGCTAATGTAGCCAGAGATCCATCCCGGTACTCAGCCCTGATGGATGGACTTGTGCTACAGGTAATATTCCTGCGCTGACGATCTCAGCCTCGATTGTGTGATTTCTAAATAAATTAATTTGTAAAAACTGATGTAAACAAGCATTTGATGCTAAGACCAAAAGTATAGCCATTACATTTACACCCTTGTTTTGGACAATATGAATATGTAGATGTAGAATAAGGATAAACTTTGTGTGCTATATATGCAATTTAAATATTTACATGTCTATTTGCTTTTACTTATTTCTACTCTAACTGTGGAATTTTTTTAATGGCATCAGTGAAGTATTCAGCCTGTTTTTATGACGTGTTTTTAAAGTAAATGGAGACAGAACGGTGCGTCCCAAATCGCATACTTGTGCACTATTTTATTGTATTATAAATAGTGTGTGTAGTGTGTTCTACAAAAAAAAGTGCACTTCAAGTTCCCAGATGAAGCAATTATTCAACCAAAATAAAAGAAAAACAAGTGTGAATGTTGGACACTTCATGCACTGAACACTCTCAGCTTTGTTTACGTACTGGAAGAGGGGTGGGGCTACTAGGTGCTGACGATGGATGAGAAAAAATTTCACAATGGCTGACAACACTCCAGTGGATAAGACATCTTACACATGTCTCTTAATTTATCCCATGCTGTGTGATTTAAAAAATTCAACATATTCTCCTAAAGCTAGTGGCATCATATTACGTGTGTTTGACGTCATTAGTCCTCCATTTGAGATAATACTACACTTCTAAAATATGTGCATTGTAAATTGTTGTACATTGTGTAAGTCCATAGTGTGCACTATGTCTTATGGGATGCAGGTAAAGGTTGCATGTAATTAAATTTAAATAGTTATTTAATGTCATTCTCAGTCAAATTGTATATCTCTCAGAAGATTTGATGCCATTTTTGTTCACAGGTTAAATTTGTGAGGATAAACACAAAAACCTTATGACATATTTTATGTTTCTCAGGGCTTTTATCAGCTGCTTGAATCCAAAGTGATGATCCGTTGCCGCAAGCAGGACTTGGCCTTGGTGCAGGTGAGGTTTAACTTCATGATATGTATGAATCTGTCTATAGAGTAATTAAGAATAAACTTGATTCAATGCTGGAAAACATCATATCTCTCTCTATTTAATATCAGGCTGCTGTGCAGAAGAACATCCCCATCTACAAAGCATCAGTGAAGAACAATCTTGAAGTGCGGATTGACCAGGACAACTTCCTCCCTTCAGATATGTGTGTATCACGCTGTTTAGAAGATAGCGTTTCTGTAGTCAGGAACCTGAAGCACTGAACTGCATGTGCTTTCTTTTTCTCTTTGTAGCTCGGGTGGGATTGAGATCTATAATGCAGATGGCAAGATTAAAGTGTCTAACACTCTGGAGAGCAGGCTGGATCTTCTGGCACAGCAGGTAGAGTATAAAGGGTTAAAAGTCTACCATGAACATGGTGTTACGTCATGATGTCATGAAGTCGTCATATACAGAAGACATCAGTAACATGGAGAAGCTTTAAAATCTCTGCAGTTTAATGATGAAAGCTTGCATACCGTACATAATGAATAGACAAATATTTCTTGAAGACAAACTCTTTTAATCCTTGGCTAATGTTTTGAAAAATGGACTAAACGAACACACCACCTGAATACCCGGAAAATCACCATGATGATTTCAAAATCTTTCAAAACTCCAAAGTAGTCATTAAATCCATGAAATAAATTCCATCTCAAAATTTCCTATTTTCTGTGGCAAGGCTGCCAAAATAATTTTCCAAGAAAAGACTGTTAAACCTGTAACAGCATTAAAACATTGAGCAGCTTGGAGTATTTGTACAGCTGACTTTTATCTGAATTAATTCATATAATGTTTTTCAGTAGTCAGGAGACCTGAATGCCTTGAAATATCAGTGCTGAATCTAAGTACAGAAGTTTTAGTTTCTTACATTAATCTGAGGCTTAAAGGCCAAAAATACCTTGGAGAATAAATCAGATTTCAGGTTAGATTTAAAAGTCTGTTTTAAGTATTCACTATCATGGAGCAGCAACAGAAAAGAGTTGGTCAGCTTTATACCTTTTTATAACAGTTCTCATAGTGCTGAGTAGAAGGTTCAAGGATAGAAAATGTGGCAAAGAAGGTCAGAGATGCAGCTTGGTACTGAACCATGTAGAGCTTTTCAAATCAACAACTTTCAATCAATTGTGTATAATTTGGTGTATTGGTGCTTTGAAGATTTAATCCACGTAAATGAATGACATTTTCTGACTGTAGGATCATTCTAGCATTCTTGGTAATAAATCCTAACCCAGGTCTTTCTTCGACTCCTATTTAGATGATGCCCGAAATCCGAGTTGCCCTGTTCGGCGCCAATCAGAACCGCAAATTTATGGATTAATCATGGACCAGAGCAGGAAAAAACCCACATTGTTTCTGTCTTTATTTTTATTTAGATGTAAAAGATTGAATTCCTGTGTCTAAGTATTTAACTTATGAATTGTATGTACATGTTCGTGGAGTATTTTGTGACTTGTTGTTGCTGTATGATTGATTTTAGGTTCTAAGGTTCATATGTTTACAAGTGAGTCTGAATGGTTACACTCGTGACTCCAAGACAAGTCTTATGTGGACATTCTTCAATATTTAAGACATTCCTTCATGTTTTATTTTATGTACTAGTACACATTACGCCATTACAGCGTTTTTGATCCGTAAGATTTTTTCCCCTGTTGTCTCATTTTGTCAAATCATGTGCTGTATAACTGAAGAAAACGTTTTTGTGCAAATTCCGAGATTACGTGAGTGTGGAAATAATCGAAAGAAATAAAGAATATTCCATGTCCTACCGACTGGTGTTGACTGTAAATGTATTGTTTAGTGTCTCTCTCTTGCTGCAGCTCAGAATAGAGGATGTTCACCTCAAGAATGTGCAACTGTGGAAGTTCTTGCAGACACTTTCAGGCTCTTATGACTTGCCCTGTTGTTCCTCTATTGTTCGTGAACTTGGGAGAAATAATGGAGAGCCTTATTCAGCTGACCAATTGTGCTAATCGACATTGGGGAAGTGAAGTGTTTTAAAACAGGGTCAGTCATGTGGGAAGTTTAGTCTCTTGTTCACATGCTCAAAGGTAACCAGCACTCCATGGCTCAGTAGTGAATGAGGATTTAGTAGAAGAGACTCATTTCTCAGGTAGGAGTCTTTGTATATTTTAATATTTCATTTTAGATTTTTTTTCTTGAATCGTATTAAAGCGGGTGAGACAGTGTGGCTATAAGGAAACTGAGCAGTGGTAATGTTATCTTAAATCTTATTTCATGTTGTCACTTGCGGTAAGTGTTTTGTTTAGCTCTGCATTTGAACAGGTGTGTTTCATTCCAGTAATTCAAATACTTAATGACCTCTAAAGTGTCACTAGACCTGGGAAATGCTGAGCTAATTAAGTCCTTATTGCATTAAGCAGGAGAATCAGATCTAATGAATTCCACTTCAGTTATGACTCTCTCGCTCATTCCTCCTTACAGACCATGAAGAGATTTTGCTATATGCCATGCGCTACTACAGCTCTGTTGATGATGCTGGTCTTAGCCTCTGTGAAAGAGAGCAAATGTCTACCAGACCCTCATCAGAGAGAGCTTTTACTCCAGGAGGAAGCCTCCATGCAGATCGGTGGCAGAGTGGAGCTCAGTGCAGCAGAGCGTCGACTTGACTCTTTACTGCATAAACTGAAAGAGCAGGAGATGAAGGCTCCACATTTCCCTCCAGCTATGCACTTCTTTAAAGCAAAGCCCTACATCCAAAAGAGTCCTGTGTTTAAACTTCTACAAAAAATGCCAAAAGGTACTTCTTTAAATGTTTTCCATAATCTTTATTTAAATTTGCCAGAGATTCCTTGAGGACCCTCAACAAATCTGCACTTTGGTTCTTTATACTGTATCTATCTATATATGATAACTGATCCAAACTGAAGGTTTCCTGACAACTGAGAATTTCATGATCACACTTCTACTACCTGTTCTTTTAAGGTGCAATCCTACACATACACAGCTCTGCTCTGGTAAGCGTGGATTGGCTCGTGATGAACGTAACCTATCGGCCTCACTGCTATGTTTGCTTCACGTGGACGGGTCACGTGCAGTTCATATTCTCTGCACAGCAGCCGTTCCAACGTTTGGGTTGCTCTCGATGGAACCTGTTGGAGAAACTGAGAGCCACCATGAGTGATATACCTGCTTTTGACAAGAGGTGATCTACTGTAGCATGTCATTATTATAAAATAGATGTTTTTTTTTTTTATAAAGACCTGCTGGACTGTGTGTAATGTGTGGGTCTGATATGATCCTATTAGCTGTTTTAACTGGTTTAGATGTTAACGTTATAATAAGAGAGAAATCAGTGAAGTTTTGTCAATTATAGTATGAATCCAGACCCAATCCTACAGTCCTGTAAAAGGAGTTTTATAATTCTAGTTCTCTATTTCTGATCTTAAATACTTTAAAAACCTTATAAATCTTATGTGATACATACATGTATTTCAATTCATCCATATTTGTGGGGAAGATGTTAAAACATTGCATATACAGTACATGTATATGCACTCAGTGTTTTTTGAGTCTGCCAATATAAAACATCTTGATGTGACAGAATGCTCCAGATATATCAAACTATGAGAGGATCTCCTGTTCATAGCCCTCTTCAAATCTTTCTAGAGATTTTTGATAGGATTAAGATCTGGACTCTGACTGGACTCTGATCTATATGTTGATCATCTTTTCTTGAAGCTGTTTGTTGACTTTGGGTCATAATGACATCATGGCTACATTTCATTGGCTCTGTGAATGTACTTTGCACAAAGAAAATAGTCTAATCTAATCTAATCCAATCCAATTCAATCCAATAATCATGTTGGAAGGTGACATTGTGCCGATATACAGTATAGTGGTATTAGGAACTATCTGTGATTTAGAATAGAGCTCCAGTTACAGCTAAAGAGAAGCAGCTAAATAGCATGATACTGCCACCACCATGCTTTACCATGGATTCATTCTTTTGATGATAAACTGTCTAGTTTTTGCATCAAACATATATTTTAGAATTATATCTGAAATATTTTACCACAATTTTATCAGACAATAACACTCTTTACCACATGGTTTGGAGTGATTTATTCAGACTGGACTTGACGTCTGGCCACCCTACCACCAAAGCCAAGACACACGAAGAACATAAGACACTTGCTAAGATCAATTTAAGCTTTTACATGATTTATTCCTAGTTTGATGCAGAACCTCACGCTGTTCACTGAGGACCCTGAAGTGGCATACCCGACCCAGGACGAAGTGTGGAATCAATTTGAGCAAATATTCACCTCAATCTCAGGGCTGATCACCTACGCACCTGTTTTTAAAGATTACCTCTACCAAGGCCTCCTGCAACTCTACAATGACAATATCATGTATTTGGAGCTGAGGACGGGTCTGTCCCAGGTTGGTGAATATTGAGTATGAATCTTTAGGAAGTCATTATGTAAAGATGTGCTCAGTTCCAGGCTAGATTTAGAACTGACGACATGATACTGACTCTCACAGAAGGTAGCTGACTACACACCAAATTTGCTGGGAAAATAATAGACAAGAAACCTGTTTATGTATATATGTACATATACATACATATCTTTTTATTATTTTCTGTTTCAGACATATGAGCTTGATGGCACTATCCACAACAGAGAATGGTCTATCCAAACCTATAAAGATCTAACTGAGCAGTTCAAGCTGGAGCATCCAGACTTCGTTGGGATGCGAATAATCGTATCCGTTCACAGGTAAGCTGACATGGAACTACAAAGATGCTTTCCGCAGATTTTTATTGATGTAGATTGTCACTTGTCTGTATATTTTTTGTGAAAGTTTTGCTGTTTTGAAATCTTCTTCTTCTTCCTTTTACAGGACACAGAACTTATCTGTAGTCAAACAAGCAATAAAAGATACCATAGAGATGAAAAAACGATATCCAGAGATCATGGCTGGTTTTGATCTGGTGAAATCGCTTACTTGACTTTTTGCCAAAACCACATCTGCTTTTTGTTTCTGTTACGAATTGAATTAACGCTCTATACTTGGGATTATGTCTTGCTGTAGGTTGGGCGTGAGGATGGAGGAAATTCCATATGGTATTATCGAGATGCTCTATCGGTCCCCACTCAGGTTAAAGCCAAACTGTCCTACTTCTTCCACGCGGGCGAGACGGGTATGTGTACCATCAACACATTTACATATACAATGAACATATCTCACGTTTACAAAAGAAGTCATTTTTTCTGATTTCTTTTCAAATACCTTATAACATCCTACTAAATCTGTGAAAACCTTCATAACTAAATGGAGAATAACTAGGTTGGGTAAAGGAGTACCTTTGTGATTTACTGATAACCTGATTAGCTTCATCTTATTCCACTTTGCATATTTGCACAGTCCTGCTTCTACACTTGATCAAGTTGCCTGTCAAAGTGATTTTATTCTCTGGAGAGAATTGGTACTAAGAGGTGACTTATAGGTTGACCCTGGATTAAAAAAAAAAAAAAAGTCTAGCCTAGCTAACCGTGCTTTTTTTTTGTTGTTGCAATGTTCAGTAACAGGGATGAAAAAATTAATTAATAAGACACCTCCTATTAGGCAACTAATTGGGCACTTCATCATGTGCATATAGGGGCATCCTATAGGGCAGTGCATCATATTCTCCATATATTCTTCATCACATGCAGCATCTAAGAGGGCATTTCACAATCCATCCATCCATACATTTAAGCTGTTTTCTGTAGTGCTTTCTGTAGAGCCTGTCTTAATGTGTTAATCCTATGGGACTCAAAGCACAAGGTGGGGGACCCCATAGATAGGGTACCAACCTCAACACACACCTATTCACACACTACAGACAATTTAGAGATGCAATCAGCCAACAACATATGTCTTTGTATTGAGAGAGAAACCAAAGGAAACCTCACAGGAGGCGGAAATCAAACCTCCAACAGTCTAAACATTTGAAGGTCATTCATGAAGGTCATTCATGAAGGTCATTCATTAAGGCACTGTAACCAAGGGCACTGTATCACATTTACCCTTCCTTAGAGGCACCCTAGAGGGCACTTTTGCAGTTTCCCCATGGAGGCATTGAGAGAGTGCACCCTGGGTCCTCCGGTGTTAGCCATTTTAGTCTGGTTTTCACATCTTACACATTTGTTGATGGAGTGGGTTGATAGAGTTATTGACACTACTATTTTCTGTTTGTGTAACAGTTAACAGACTTGCCATGTAATCTGCCTCAGCGTGTTTATTCCTGTCCACACACTCACAGCTAAAATCCTACATCTCTGTGTGGGCCATAGAGTTCTGTATTTCTTTAACGCCAATGTAAATGACAGTGTGAGATCTCATGCTGTCTGATGCATGTTACATCAGAGCTCATGCTGAAATAGACGTGCATCAACAAAATGACAAAACAGATACACAGCCACATGTGTGGTTTACACTGCAATCTGAAATCTTATGTTACAATTTATTATATTTACATAATATTATACACATCCTAAACATCTTTTCATTTAAATATACTACAGTTTGGGGAAAATAGAAGTGTGGTGTGATCAAACCAGATAAATCTCATCAGAAATCTTTAGTCAATTGTAAATTACAAATTTATACACAGCCTGCTCCCTCCCTCCTGTCTCTGAAATCAGTGCTCTGCCCCAAGAAGCATTTATTCATTCATTGTCTACCGCTTATCCGATCTATACTCGGGTCACGGGGAGCCTGTGCCTATCTCAGGCATCATTGGGCCCTCAAGGCAGGATACACCCTGGACGGAGTGCCAACCCATCACAGGGCACCCACACACACACACACTCTCTCATTCACTCACACAATCACACACTACGGACAATTTAGAGATGCCATTCAACCTACAATGCATGTCTTTTGGACCGGGGGAGGAAACCGGAGTACCCGGAGGAAACCCCGGAGGAAACTTTTTATTTTGAGTATACTTAAAGGTCACCTAGGACCTTCTCATTAAAGGACCTTCTCAAATCCACCCTTATGGCTTAAAAAAATGGTTGTATTGGTGATAAATCTTCTAGAGTTAACATTTAGTTTAAGTCTCAAAATTGTAATGTATTTGGTCTCTCATTCTGTCCACTCTGAAATGATCTACACCATAACTTCTATATGCATCTATATACATCTGAAATTACTTCCTTCTATTTTAATACACTTATAATGGTTGTTGGTTGCCATGAGCAACACATACCCCCAAAAGCAGAAGTAACTATCTATAAATTTTGATATAACATGTAATAGTTGAATTGTGGAACATATTCTGATATAGATGTATTTAATATATTATGCTCTTTATAGTGTATATGTGTGTTTATAGACTTGTACGGCACAGATGTTGACAGGAATGTTCTAGATGCTCTGTTATTCAACACTACACGTATTGGGCATGGTTTTGCCCTGGCACATCATCCCCTGGCAAAAGAGCTGTCCAGGAAAATGGGAGTGCCAGTGGAAGTATGTCCTATCTCCAATCAGGTATGGCCTCAGCATTAATTTATTCACATTCAGACATACAAAAGATACTCAAACACTGTTCCAGCATGCAGAAAGCCCCTGAGCTCTATTAAGATATGGTTTTCCAAAGTTAAAAAGGAAGAACTGGAGTGTCCTGCACAGAGACCTGACTCTGACTCAACCCCACTGAACACCTTTGGGATGAACTGGAACAGTGACTGAACCCCAGACCTCCTCACTCTCACAACATCAGTGTCTGATCTCACTAATGCTCTTGTAGCTAAATGATCACTAATCCCCACAGCCATGCTTGTGGAAAGCCTTCACAGAGGACAGAAACACATTATAACAGCAAATACAAGGGGAATATATCTGGAATGAGATGTTCAACACGTACAGATGGATGTGATGGACGTGCTTTTGGATATGTAGTGTATGATGGATGAATGTCTTGATGGATGTACAGTATATGAATTGTAGGTGCTGAAGCTGGTCTCAGATCTGCGAAATCACCCCGCTGCAGTCTTAATGTCAGAGGGACATCCCATGGTGGTGAGCTCTGATGATCCCACCTTGTTCGGCACTGCTGGACTCACCTATGATTTCTACGAAGTCTTTGTAGGAATTGGAGGTCTGAGTGCCACTGTAGGCACGCTGAAGGAGTTGGCAATGAATTCGATTAGGTGGAAAGTTTTTGTGTTTATATTTAGGGTTAAAGCTATTTCATTTCTTTGAAAGAAATTTCTGACCAACTTTTTGTTTGTGTACAGGTACAGTTCCTTGCCACCAGTGCTTAAGGAAAAGACCATGGCTTTATGGCAGCAAAAGTGGAACAAATTTATATCAGAGAATTCACCATAGTAACAGGAAGAAACACTTGAATGACAATTTCACATAAAAAAATAAAAAAAAAAATCCTGTAAATTGAAGCCAGTTTATTGGAATACTTTTACAGAGATGTTTTGCCCATTTGATCAAAATAAACTTAATGATTTCATGATCAAATTCTGTGACAATATGCTTTTGTGAGAAATAATTCCTTTTTTTTTTTAAGAATAAACATATATATAAAACTATTTACAAAGTGACTGGAAGCAGCTGATTTTATGTTAAGTTTTGCAGGATTTTGTTCTTAATCCTAAAATCTTTTTTTGTTTGTTTAAAGATTTCTCATTGTATAAAACATGTTAAGAATAAATGGCATTTTTAAAAGAAAAATTATTAAAATAAAATTTAATAATATTTTTATAGGCAACATTAAATGAAACAAATGAGATTATGTCAGGTTTTGGTGGATGTAGAAATTTTGGGTCTTAGAATAATTATTTTATGTTTAAAACAGACAACAGTATGTTGGATTTAATATAATACTGAAATTGTAATGCATTACAGTTTAAGCTGTCAGTGTGTGCCACACATCTGAACCCCAGTTTCGGATCTGTGATTCAGAGACCTCCTTGAGCCATGAAAAGAATTCAATTACACCTTTAATTTTCACAACAAAGACAAATACACGAAGATACATAAAACAAGAAAATATGTTGATTGAATGTTTTTCAATAAAAAAAGTGAAGACTCATTAGCTGTACAGATTCTGTTCAAAATAATGCATTTTTTTTTTTAAGACAAAAAGTGACTAATGTGCAACAGCATTGGGATGCAGGGGTTTAACTCGAGCCAGACGGGACAGTCCTAATCGCAGACCGAGTCCAGGAGACTTCAGGGGAGGACTCTGACATGAGCTAGAGCTCCTTCCTACCAGGCCTGATAAAATCCAATAGAAAAAAAATATATAGGAATTAATATTCAGTAACAATATTCTAATCCCTAAAAACATTTCAGAGGTAAACCATCTATTGATTTGTAGATAAAGATTAGAGAATACAAACTAGAGGATTAAGGATTAAATTTATCTCCTCTATTCAGCTGATGTCTGTACATGATTTTGATCAAATGCACAACATTCACTTTAAAGAAGTCATCTGCCTACAAGTTCTACACACGCCTTACCAGGAGGAGTCCACTTTGACATCCTGCCCCCAGCAGGACTGGAATGGAGAGCAGATTTATTCACAGGAGGAGTGCTGGGACTTCTGTTCAGTGCAGAGAGAGGCTGAGCAGCAGATGGACTCCTGACTCCTGGACTACTCAGTGCTGAGTTTTTGACTGAGAAAAAGTGAAATACAAAAAAAGTCAAGTCAATGCAAGTCAATTATTGGTTATATCCTGAGTATATGTACTCATTGACAATCCTCTAAAAAAGTATGTGCATCCCTGACCATCACACCCATTTGTGCTCCTTCCTCAAACACAGTCGTACAGAACGTCTCTGCATGCTGTAGCATTTCCCTTCACTGCAACTAAGAGCATTGACTTACTCTTCACGGCGGTGTTAACACAAATATACACAGACAACATGTCCCTGATCCTTGAGCTAGTGATGCATCTACCCTTGAACTGGGTTGAGATCTCATTAATAAAAAAAAACAAACCTCTGGACTGAGGTTTGGTTTTAGCCGGTTTGGCTGGCTTCTTCTCTTTCTTAACAGCTTTTGGGGATGTCTTTTTCTCTTTCTTAGATGTTTTCCTTTTATCTTGTTTTCTTTCCAGTGTGTAGTCTTCATCCTCACTCTCATCCAAGTCACTGAACTCTGATTCACTCTCTGGATAAATACAGGAGCATACAGAGCAGCATTAATTCATTCATCGAGTATACAGTAAAAAAAAAAAAATTAAAATAAAACCACAACCCAATCACCATGGTGAGAATGCCAATTGAGTGGATTAATGTACCAGGTGTGTTCTGAGGTCTGTAGTCTTCATCCTCTTCATTCTGTTCACTCTGTTGCTCGGTCACTTTTTGGGACTTTCTCTTTGTGCATGCAGGTGAGGGCGTCTGCTCACTGCTGATCTGATCTAAACCTAAAATTATACAGCAGCAAGATTCAGTTCAATTCAGCATTCAAATTCAAAGTCTCTTTTAGAGGTGTTGCTAATAAAGTGAACTGTGAGTGTCGAGTATACTACACAATTATTGATCATATTTGCTAGAAGGTGAAGTTTTAAACTAGTGAACGTAAAGCGGCCTTTAGTAATATTTAACTATGAGAACTGTGACTTACCCAAGCTGGTGACGTCCACACTACAGTTTGACAGAACAGGGGGCGCGTCTTCAGAAGGCTGACTTGAAGGTTTATTACCATCTTGAAACATTTTAAAAAGGGTCAGTTGTAGCAAAAAAAAAAAACATTTCCAAAAGCCAGTGTAAGTATACAAGCATGCAATACCAAAGCAGCTGCCATCAACACTGAAGTGTGTCAGCACCGGAGGTACGTCTTCCTGGGGCTCTAATTTTTCATCTTCCGGCCAAAAAGAAAAACAAACAAAAAACAAACAAAAAAAAAAACAAAAACACACACCATATTTTAAAATAGCAAGATATTATCTCAAAACATTACATGTATGTATGTATATTACATGTACACACCTAATCTGGTGCTGAGTGGCTCCCCGAGCATTTCTGTAGACTCAAGCTGAGACATAATCAGAGCAGTTTCTAAATCTCTCTTATACAGTTTTTCATCCAGAGACACTCTGAAAAATAAACAAACAATCATACATTACTTAGCTGGATTTGTTCATTCACAGGAAAGAAGACACCTACACTATTTCATACTGGTTCATAAAGGAAGTTACTCACCTCTCCTTGCGTGCTTTAGTTGTTAAATCAACCAGGTCATTTTTCCTGGTTTTGTCTGGTTGACATTCCTTAACACCTCTGGCTTTTTTGTTTGGAGGAGCTGTGGCAAAATCCTCATCTGTAGTGCACATAAACTTATTTTTAGCAATAACTTCTGATCGATACACGAGTGACACATTACACCAACATAAAGTGTATTAGTATGGCTTTAAGTCACCACCAGCCACCAAAACACCTTAACTGTGCCTCAGCATGAAATCTGTAAGTCTCTAGAGCTGTATTGAAAAGGATGCATATCCCTTAATGCGTATTTTACAAGAGCATTGTGTAATACACTGACCAGGCATAACATTATGACCACCTGCCTAATATTGTGTTGGTCCTCCTTTTGCTGCCAAAACAGCCCTGACCTGTTGAGGCATGGACTCCACTAGATCCCTGAAGGTGTGCTGTGGTATCTGGTACCAGGATGTTAGCAACAGATCCTTTAGAGGATATTAACCGGACTTAAAGGACACTTTTGATAGATACTGACCACTGCAGACCGGGAACACCCCACAAGAGCTGCAGTTTTGGAGATGCTCTGATCCAGTCGTCTAGCCATCACAATTTGGCCCTTGTCAAACTCGCTCAAATCCTTACACTTGTCCATTTTTCCTGCTTCTAACACATCAACTTTGAGGACAAAATGTTCACTTGCTGCCTAATATATCCCACCCACTAACAGGTGCCATGATGAGGAGATCATCACTGCTCATAATGTTATGCCTGATCTGTGTATATTGTTCCATGAACATCAGCTACACAAGACAACATCTGGGATATAAAGTAATATCACGGAAAAATATCAATGCCTTACCATCATCATCTAAGAAGACTGAATAATTGATGGCTTTCTTATTCCTGACAATCACAATAAACACACACCAGTTAATAAACACACATATGCCGACAGTAAGTACACCCACGTCACAGCAAAAATAAAATACGATAAAAGCAAACAACGTTTACTTAGAGAAATAGTAGATGATTACAAACCTTGATGGCCGATCCATTCCTTTAAAAGCACTCAAGTCAAAGTGTTTAATTAAATTTAACGCTGTTTTTGTTGAAAGGAGTTCGTAAGCACAGCGCTAGCTATAAGGCGCTATAGGTTCATTCTTTGAACTGGTTGAAATATGTCTCTACACTAAAAAATAGAAACCATGTTTAATAAAAAAGAAGATACAACCGATTTTAAACCCGGGCTAAAATCTGATTTTTGTTAAAAGAATTACTGCAGAGATAGTTACGAATGTTAATCTCCAGTAACTTCAGCTTTTTATCACTGAACGCGCCTAAAAACAAACAGGAGAATTTGATTTGACGATTCAAATTACAGATTCGTAACACAACGCGTAAAACGTGATCTTGTCTTATAGATCATAAAATGTTTGACTGACGTGACAGAGCATTTCAGTATCGTTTTCAGTGCGAAATGTCTAATATTTCATAGTGCGCTGATAAAAATAGAAATAAGGTGATGTCTAGAAACGAATCTGCTGACGCAGAGGCTGCAGCTGAAGCTACTGTTTAATACTAGCTTATTCCTGCACTACACGGAAAAAAGTATGTGCGCCCCTGACTATCACACCCATATGTGGTGTTAATAAGATGAATGACGTGTTCAACAAGAACATAATTATATGCTCTTATATAATCTTATTATATGGACCATACACTGCCCATACACCTTAATATGAACACCTGCATATTCATGTAAATATCTCACCAGCCAATCACCTGACAGTAGCACACTCACCAAATACAGGTCACAAGCTTCAGTTAATATTCACATCAAACATGAGGAAAAAGTCTGCTCTTTTATCATAAATAAAAACTAAAAAAAAAAAAAATGTACAGTAAAAACACTAAAAGGTAAGGAACAGTGTTAGTAGCAGCATAACACAGGATAAAAATTAAACACCAGCATCAATGTATAAAATCATATAGACTCTGAGTTCACTGAGTAAATAAATAAAAACATACTGACTCATATCCCTGAGTAATGGTCTTTGTTTTCCAGTCAGCTATAGTCTGATATATTATATTAAAATATTAAGATTTTTCATAAAAACACAAAAAAAATTAAATCCGCCAATGCATCATTTAAACACAGGAGTGGAGTGTTTCATGCAGCCCTTCATGCAGTTATTACATCCCTTCACTCTTCCTCTCTTTGCTTTTTTAAACTATTTTACGGCTATCCCAATTGACCTGAGCCATGCTGTCCTGAATAACCAAATAAAAAGTTTCAAGTTACAGGTTTATTGTCATGTGCATACAGAGTGCAGCATTTATATACAAGGAAATTCTTGTGCCACAGATGTACATTGCCAAAAGGTAAGTTTTTTTTTTTTTGTATGTAGTCCAAAAAGTAAGGGAATGAATTAAAGTAGATGGTAAACAATGTATGCAGTAATAAAGTGAAGAGTTGGAGATATTGCCCATATAGTACTCCAAGTTATTAAGTTTAAGTTAATTTAAGTAGACTTTATTTGTCACATATACATTACAGCACAGTGAAATTCTTTTCTTCGCATATCCCATCCTTGGGGGTTGGGGTCAGAGCGCAGGGTCAGCCATGATACAGCGCCCCTGGAGCAGGGTTGGTTGGAGGCCTTGCTCAAGCGCCCAACGGTGGCAGCTTGATATAGCAAGTAATATATATTTTAATTTCATAAACAATGTAAACATTGTATAAGGTCTAAAAGTGTCGAAGTGAGAAATATTGTACATACAGTACAACGACAGTCAGAGTCTGACATCAGTACAATCCATTCAGTGTAAATGTAATGTAAAAGTGCACTAGATGGAAGATTGAAGATTCCAAGAGTGCATAATAAATATCTAAAGATGATCTGAAGTATTGTTGATGATTATTATGATGCACAAATGCATCACAAATATGTGCAGAAAAGTATTCACAGCAATTTTATAACCTTGTGGGGAAAAATCCTACTCAAAGCAAATGTTATTTTTCCTTCCCCAAGATTGTTGTGGTTAACTTCCTATCTGATGCTACCACAGCCCCATTTTATATATATATATATATATATATAAAATGTCACATGAATAAAGACATATGTCAGATTATTTCTATCAAACTCCTCCTCTGCATGGGTTTAATAACAACGCTTACACTTTATATCAGACCTAAAAAAGGCGTTTAAGGTTAAACATCCCCATTACAGTACATCAGAATTCACCTTAACTTTATAAGAAGACTGTGAGTGAAATGTACGCAAACTTCTGGTTAACGCAAGGGGTTTACTTCAGGCTGTAGGACCACACTGACACACAGATTTAACATTTTGTTCTCAGTGACTGGAGCTGAGATACTGCTGATGTTGAATAAATGTCTAGTACAGAAACTGTGCACTGAAAATTATATTCTATCTCTAATATGGGAATGTTGATATCATAATTAAATGACTTTGAAAGAAGCAGCTATTGAACTTAAATTGCTTTACCCTATTGGGTGTTAACCAGTTCATATACAGCTCTTAGATGGTTATATGTTAATAACTTTCTTTTTTGACCTTGTGTAAACCCAGGCAAGTTGTTCATGTGAGTGTAGTTGCTGAAATCAATCAATTAATCAATACAATTATTTATTCACTTTATCCTGGCTCTGGGTCATGGCTGTATAAGGAGAATATCCTGGGAACACTAGATGCAAGGCAGGAATACATCACAAATGGGATGCCATCCATTGAATATGCATGCACACACACACACACACACACACACACACACACACACACACACACACACACACACACACACACACACATTGCTGCTCACACCTAGGGGAGGTTTTTATAGCCAGTCCATCTACTGGCAGGATTTCGGGAACAGGAAACCCAGAGGAAATGCATAGACAGTAGCCTGATGTCAGGATTTAACCAAAGATTCTGGAGCTGTGAGGTGGCAGTGCTTATTTATTGAATGTGCAATATTGTGCAATATTTATCAAATTAATTTTTACAAAAGGCCATCTTTTCCCCACACATTGCTGAGACTCCTCAATATGCTTTAGGTGTCTGATACATGGCAGTGACCTCAGCACATGAACGGTTAGCAGCAGACTCTGTTGGTTTGGTTTAGTTCAATGTTTAGTGGAGTATTCTGTAAAATGTTTAGAGGAAACTGAGGTTTATATACTGTATGTCTGTGTGAGAATTTATTAACCAAAACATACTGTATATTAAACATTGTCCTATGAAGCAAGAGTGTGTGGCCACGCAACATAGTGACCAGTGAAGAGAGTTTCCTTATACTTTTCTTATTCTCTGCTTTTGAAACAAACTGTACATTATATAAGCAGATCTGTCTTAAGTATAATTTCTAAAATGACAAATGATGACATCACACATACAACAGCTGTGTGTTTTTTATGTAATGGTTGATACCATGCTCAGAATGTGTCTCTCTGCCTATAATAATAATAATAATAATAATAATAATAATAATAATGATAATAATAATAATAATAATAATAATAATAATAATAATGATAATAATAAAATGTGTGTGTGTGTGTGTGTGTGTGTGTGTGTGTGTGTGTGTGTACTGTGAGGGTGGAAAATGAGAACACAAGGCACAAGAAGTAAGAAGGCACTTCTCAGATAGGAGACAAAATGAATATAATCATTTTTATTACATTTTATAACCATATAAATACCATAAATAAAAACAATGGAATTAAATAAATAAATACATAGATTTTTTTTTATAAGCTTAAAATCATGCCTGTTGTTGGCGTCCTGCACCAGTGGATTGTTTATTTTGTCAGATTAGGAATGAAATGTATATGGACTGGTACAGAATGAAGAATTCAAAGTGTGTTCTTCTTGGAAGTAAAAATCTTCTAAAGAAACATATTTATTTTGGTCATCAAAAACATTACAGCCTCATCAGCATCTGGGCAGAAACATGACCTCGTCTCTATTTCACCAGGGCACTTGCTATAAGCGGTTATAAAACATTATATAGTAGTTTTTACTTAAGAAAAAATCCCAACGTTGGACCCAAGTGATGAAAAGATGCTCTGGACCGCAGTGTGTGTGTGTATCGGTGTGTATTTCCGTATGCTGACTGATACAAGGTTATTTCTTAGAAAAATGAAAAACTAGGTGTAGTTTGTTAGAGCAAACGTTATAATAATTTAAAAATATTATAAGTTAAGTACGTCCTTTTGCATAGTCACGTGATTCTGACCTGTAACCTCAATGGTTCCCAAATGCTGCTGGTTTAACACTCTTAAAAACAATAGTCTTGAAGTTTTGGTGGATTCACACATTGTGAACACTTTTAGAAACTCAGATTGTGCGTACTGGTGATTTCTTTCCAAGTTTGGCAAAATGCTGCCCTTTAATAATTGTTTTCCAGTTGATTTATTATGTAATTAAAAAATAAATAAATAAAAAGAATCAGCGTCTATAACACACGCGTCCTATATTATTATGTATTATGTGAATGAAGCCGTGGGAATTCCCGTGGTCTAATCACGACGAAGATAAAGGAACGAGTGACTTCACCCCACTGTCCCTGACATCCGGGGGCTCCCGGGGCTCCTGACGTGCTCCACGTCCCACGGGTCGTCGTCGTTCGGCGACGCGTGAGTTTCCCGCGAGCCCTTGCGCTCCACGTCGCGGTCGGCGTCGTCGTCGCGGGCTGCGCGCGAGTCCGACTCCTCGGCGAGAAAGGCGAGAGCGCGCGCGCGCTGCGACTCGGGCACCTCAGCCTGGCGGTCCCGTCGCTCCCGGTGCTGCAGGCGCTCCAGCGGAACCGTGCTCTTCTCGGACAGGAAGAGGGACGTCTGCGCCAGATTGCGGCCCGCTGTGTACACCTGCTTCACACCATCCAGATCCAGCAGTATGCCGCTGCGGGTGGAGTAGTACACGTCGCGGTGGTTTTCCAAGAGTTTGTGATGGAAGAGACAGTCATCCCTGTGGCAAACTGCCTGAGAGAGAGAGAGAGAGAGAGAGAGAGAGAGAGAGAGAGAGAGAGATGCACAAGCGCACAAGCAACGGTTATTCTAAAAGCCGTAAACATGTTAATGGCAATAACTTACAAACTATTACATCCATTTATTAGAATATTTTAGTTGGTCGAGTGTAGCCACATTCTACAAGTTTCTCTGATTACTTTTATACAGGGTTATTCCACAAGTGTCAACACTTTACACTTTTTTCCCCTTTTATGTCACAATCACTTCAAACATTTACAATGCGTAATTACTGACCTATCCTCCGTGTGCTACAATCTTACCGTGTTCCCACTATATTGTTAGTGTTATAGTGTCATATAAAAGATAAAATGTTTCCTTAAATTCTAAGCAAGCATAACGGCAATTTAAGATTTAAGGTAGCTCTATAAACGTTATCAAAGACACTTACAGATGTAAAAAGATTTCCATGCGCGTCCATGCACAAGAACCGGTTACTTTTCACTCCAAATATTGCAATCTGGTCCCTGCTTTCGGCTTTCAGTAACATCACACCTGTTGAAATGATGCAAAAGAGTCAGGAATAAATTCTGCACAAAGCGGAGCATTCAGTAATTAGACATTGAGCAACAACGTTGGATAAAGTATACATGTGGTTATGTTAGTAATAGCGTAAATCAGCAATACATGTGCAAATGCGCACTCACTGTATGAACCCCGGTGCGTCGTTTTACGCACGTTTCCAGTCAAGCTGATCTCCAGGTAGAAGTTGTTGAAGTCGGTGCTGGCGCGCAGGTGCACGTATCTCCGCGGGTTGCCCCAGCTGGAGCCTTGCAGCGGTGAAGAAGGGTTCGGGGCAGCTTCACAGTTTCTACATCCATGAAGAATCCCGAGCCATAGCACCACAAGAGCGCGCACATGGAGGCGGCGAACAGCTTCGCGCATCATGATCCTGACGCTACAGCAATTAAATAGGAAATGAAATAAAACAGGCAGAATAGTCGAAGCTGTCTGTTCTGATGTGCGTAAAACTAAAGGCTGGCTATTTAAGCGCATCCACGCGCCACTCCTCGTTTCCCGTTTTGACGCAACGCTCGCCCCCGTGTACGAGAAACGGAAGGATGAGGTTGTTTGGAGTGTGTACACCTTTTTTCTGGTTTGGGGTAAAGTTAATTGGCTGTTGCAAGCCATAATTGTATTTTGACACGATGCTGACTTTTCTCATGCCCACATACCACAGATTGATTGGGTGCGCGTAAAGACAGTTTATCTTAGCCACCTTCACTACATTTTGCACTCAGTAGAATGCAGAAAAAACTCAAATATTAGGAAATGCACATTTGGATGCTATGGCTATAGGAGATAATGATAAAAAAAAAAACGAACTTTGCATAATATTCAACTTTTTAATGATCCCAAGACTCGGACATCCTGGGAATGTTCACATCCTTACACCGGCCAGTAGAGGGAGCTCACGCTTCACTCTTCTTTCTGGACCAGCTCTGGGATTAAACCTTACTTTACTTAACCCTGGCTGTGTAAAAGAAATGATGTTTTTATTCATCCGCAGCATTCACCAACCATTTTATGTAAAGTAATGATGAAATAAAGAAATAAATGACCTATACCTATTAAAATGGCGATGTGATTGAAGAGTGAATTGAGGGACATTCGGACAAACTTTACAGCATTTACAGCGGTCGCAGCGACAATGTGAGAGCAGACCAATCACTGTCAATGAAGACTTCCGGTGACATGAGTGACAGTGAGTGATGGTGATTAGATGTGGGCGTGGTCACAAAAGAGACACAACAAGTTGAGAAAAGTTGAACTATATGTAAATATGGAGCTTCTCGGTGCAGTGAATACCAGTGGAAGTGAGGAGAGTAGAGCTCACACACAGCTTCTGCTTCATCTCATATGATATCTCACTTGCTGGATTTTATACACTGCGAAGCTTCAAATCTCCCTCCAAAATAATTCATTTTTGCCGCAAAAAAACCTGATTTGGAATTCTAGTTGCTCCACCCACTGATAAACGTTATTACCATGGCAACCAGGAGCGAAGTAGAAACGCCTATACTGACGATCAATCTTTCTCCGTCTCAGGGAGTTTTCCTCACCATTATCACCTCTGATTTGCCTACTTGGGTAAATGTAAATTTTAGAATAAGATTTATTAGCATAATACATCAGTCTTCTTCTTCTTCTTTCGGCTTTTGTCTCTAAGCCATACAGCATGGCCGGTCTCACCACTGTCCTGTACACCTTCCCCTTGATTCTCGCTGATATTTTTCTATCACACAGAACTCCCGACACCTTTCTCCACCCATTCCAACCTGCCTGCACTCGCTTCTTCACCTCTTTCCCACACTCTCCATTACTCTGGACTGTTGACCCCAAGTACTTAAACTCCTGTACCTTCTTCACCTCTTCACCCTGTAACCTTACTGTTCCACTTCCCTCCCTTTCATTCACACACATGTACTCAGTCTTACTACGACTGACCTTCATTCCTCTTCTCTCCAGCGCAAACCTCCACCTCTCCAGGTTTTCCTCCACCTGCTCCCTACTCTCACTACAGATCACAATGTCATCTGCAAACATCATTGTCCAAGGAGACTCCTGTCTGACCTCCTCTGACAACTGGTCCATCACTATAGCAAACAGGAAGGGGCTCAGAGCCGATCACTGATGCAGTCCCACCTCCACATTGAACTCCTCTGTCTGACCTACAGCACACCTCACCACTGTCCTGCTCCTCTCATACATGTCCTGCACCACTCTGACATACTTCTCTGCTACTCCTGACTTCCTCATACAGTACCACAGCTCTTATCTTGGCACCCTGTCATACGCTTTCTCCAAGTCTACAAACACACAGTGCAACTCCCTCTGACCATCCCTATACTTCTCCATCAAAATTCTCAGAGCAAAAATTGCATCTGTTGTGCTCTTTCTGGGCATGAAGCCATACTGCTGTTCACAAATGTCCACTACCTTCCTTAACCTAGCTTCCACTACTCTTTCCCATAGCTTCATTGTATGGCTCATCAACTTTATCCCCCTATAGTTACTGCAACTCTGCACGTCACCCTTATTCTTAAAGATCGGCACTAACACACTTCTTCTCCATTCCTCAGGCATCCTCTCACTCTCTAAAACCCTGTTGAACAAACTAGTTAAAAATTCCACTGCTACCTCTCCCAGACACTTCCAGACCTCCACCGGGATGTCGTCAGGACCAACTGCCTTTCCACTTTTCATCCTCTTCAAAGCCTTCCTGACTTCATCCTTTCTAATCTTATCTACTTTCTGTTCCACAGAGTTCACCCCTTCTACTCTTTTTTCCCTCTCATTTTCCTCATTCATCAGCTCCTCAAAGTATTCCTTCCATCTCCTCTGTACACTCTCCTCACTTGTGAGCACCGTTCCATCTCTATCCTTAATAACTCTAACTTGCTGCACATCCTTCCCATCTCGATCCCTCTGCCTAGCTAACCTGTACAAGTCCTTCTCGCCTTCTCTAGTGTCTAACCTAGTGTACAACTCGTCATATGCCTTCTGCTTGGCCTTAGACACCTCCCTCTTCACTCTGCGCTGTAACTCCTTGTATTCCTGTCTATTCTCTTCAGTCCTGTCCATGTCCCACTTCTTCTTGGCTAACCTCTTCCTCTGGATACTATCCTGAACTTCCTCATTCCACCACCAAGTCTCCTTATCTTCTTTCCTCCTTCCAGATGACACACCCAGCACCTTTCTCCCTGTCTCCCTGATCACTTCTGCTGTAGTTTCCCAGTCATCTGGCAGCACTACCTGACCACCCAGAGTCTGCCTCAACTTCTGTCTAAATTCCTCACAACATTCCTCCTTTTTCAGCTTCCACCACTTGGTTTTCTTCTCTATCTCTGACCTCTTCTTCTTACAGACCATCAAAGTCATCCTACACACCACCATCCTATGCTGTCTGGCTACACTCTCTCCCACTACCACTTTACAGTCACTGATCTCTTTCAGATTGCCTCTTCTACATAGGATGTAGTCTACCTGTGTGCTCCTACCTCCACTCTTGTAAGTCACTCTATGCTCCTCCCTCTTCTGAAAATAAGTGTTAACCACAGCCATGTCCATCCTCTTAGCAAAGTCCACTACCATCTGTCCTTCTAGGTTCCTTTTCTTAACTCCAAACTTGCCCATCACCTCCTCATCACCTCTGTTCCCCTCACCAACATGTCCATAAAATCCGCTCCTATCACCACTCTCTCACCCGTGGGAATACTCTCCATCACCTCATCTAATTCACTCCAGAATCTCTCTTTCTCCTCTAACTCACAACCTACCTGTGGGGCATAACCACTAACAACATTCAACATCACCCTTTCGATCTCTACCTTCAGACACATCACCCTGTCTGACACTCTCTTCACCTCCAGAACATTCCTCACAAACTCCTCCTTCAGGACCACACCTACCCCATTTCTCTTACTATCCACACCATAATAAAACAGCTTGAATCCTTCTCCTATACTACGAGCCTTGCTACCCTTCCACCTGGTCTCCTGTACACACAGTATATCCACCTTCCTTCTCTCCATCATATCAGCCAGCTCTCTACCTTTCCCTGTCATAGTACCAACATTCAGAGTTCCTATTCTCAGTCCTACACTCTTACCTTTCCTCTTCTCTCTCTGTCTGTGCACTCTCCTCCCTCCTCTACTTCTTCGACCAACAGTAGCCCAATTTCCACCGGCGCCCTGTAGGTCAATGGCGCCGATGGCGGTCGTTGTTAACCCGGGCCTCGACCGATCCGGTATGAAATTCAGAGTACTGATGATTCTCATGGTTAAATTTGGCAATGTTTTACGCCGGATGCCCTTCCTGACGCAAACCTCTCTATTTATCCGAGCTTGGCACCGGCACAGAAGTCACTGGACTGTGACCCCCATGGCTAGATTAGCATAATACATCAGTAAAGGTAAAAAAAAAAAGATATGATAATCTTAGTGCATTTATGTCACCATGGTGAGGAGGTGGACATTATCCATCAGACTGTTGTGTTGAGTTGTGTTGCTTTACTTCTTTTTTTTGAGCTTTGAGAGAACTTGAACTTAGGTTTCTTGAGAAACATACATCTAGAAGCATTAGATCTAGTGCTTGGGCAAATGAAATTCAGCCTTGCCATTTAACTATCTTAATATGAGAAGTCTACATTCCTGAATATAAGCCTAAATTAATAATATGGCCCATATCTGATATTCTATCTATCTATCTATCTATCTATCTATCTATCTATCTATCTATCTATCTATCTATCTATCTATCTATCTATCTATCTATCTATCTATCTATCTATCTATCTATCTATATTATACTATATTGTTGTTCTATTTAGCCTATATTTGATATCATATTATTGTAGCAGATTTTATTCATTATTAACACAAATATGAATTCATTATATTTGGCAGCACATTCCAGCTAACTTTTACAGTAGACAGCACTGTAAAAAGAGTGAGGGGAGAGAGAGAGATAGAGCTAGAGAGAGAGAGAGAGAGAGAGTGAGAGAGAGAGAGAGGGAGAGAGGAAGAGTCTGAGGGAGAGGGAGAGATTTCTTTATTCAAAGCACAGCTTTCTAGCCCCTAGTCTTACTAATCTACTAGCAAATAAAGCTTCCTGAGTTGAAGTGGGTGTGGGTTAAAGCAGGGAGCAAGACAGATGTGCAACAGGTGTTTAGTAACCTGTGTGTAACCTGTGTGTAACCTGTGTGTATCAGAGTGACACTGATATTGTATGTGGTTAGGAATGGGTCAGTTGTCCTAAAGCTGCTCTTTCACAGAAGATTTCAGATTCCTGCTCCTACATGACCATGATTTTTGATGAACAGTACCTGTTCAAGTTTGTATTTGATCATCCTCCACTTTTACCAATCAGCTGGACATCTCAAGATTAAAATGTTTAGGCAAAAGAAAACAAAAACTGGACGCTTGTTACAAAATCAAACTTTTTATTTGTATCAGGAATATGGTTACACTGCTGTGCTCAGCACATACGTACAAAAATAAAAGGAAAACCCACTTTCCCCCCCCAATATATTCATTTGCACACGTATCATCGTTGGTTTTCAGAAACAAATGATTGAAGACGTCTGTTTCCTACTGCTTCACGATCATTGTAAGAAATCATAACTAAGGCAGGAGGTGAGGTATATGTTAACAGTGGAAAAGAGAATGGCAGGTGAACACAACAGGGTTTGAAACGGACATGATGAGAAAGAAGAGGAAACAGGGACAAATAAAGAATAAAAGAGAGAGAGAAAAAGAGAGAGAGAGATTTGAAATTTCACAAATACTCCCCCTTATCACAGTTTCTGAACTTTTTTTTTTTTTCTGGTGCATGTTAATGAAACGAACTGTAACATTTACATGCAGTGTGCACACAGGAAGTACTTGTTAAAACTCGTCTCTTTCTGCCGAATGTGTACACCGTTAAATGGCGTGTGCAGTCTGGCTGAAATTTGAGGTACTGTGAGATGAAAATGAAATCTTATATAAATACTAACTATCAGTGTCGACAAGTGATTAGTGGTGCAGTGTTTACAAAAAAAAGAACCCTGAAATAAATAAATCAAGTGACGTAATCCCATCTTCATCACCAAAAGAAACTCCAGTGAATTCATCACAACGCATCTTCAGAAACATGGCTCTTCTCTGTGCTTCTTAGAAAGGAGATCTAGCAACAAGCTCAGCTGCTCCCTTAAATAAGCGATCCATTCTTTCTCCAGAGCACAACAACATAACAACCCAAATCCTGGGACTGGCGTGACATTCTGATGCCTGGTGCGCCACAGATTCCTGAGCCACGGGTCGAGCTCGGCTTTGTTGTGAAGAACAGACGGCTTGCACTGACACTCACTGGACATTCAAAAAAAGACATTCATAGCTCTCCTGAGTTTGACAGGCCACATCTCACAGGAAACTGGCTTCCATATTGCATGCCCAGTAAACATTTTTACAGCTGTCTCAATAAATCTGCATGACATGCACATCCACAGTCAGGATCGCTCCCCAACTTAAAAATTCACCTACATCGTTCATTCTCCGCTCTAAGACACGCTAAGCCAGCTACAGCACCCGGGACTCGCTCCGGTTATCGCTCTCCTGTCCTTCTGCATGTTTGGCCAAAAGCAAAGGCATGCTTGGAACGACAAAACAACATACACAATTCTCTGGGTGAGAATAAGATCCAGGTGTTCAGGGTGTGTGTGAGTTTTACACACATTCCAACATAAGCTCTAAGTCACAGGATTCAACTTGCCTTCTGAATGTGCTAGAAAGATTTGATTCGTAACAAGCCACATTGAGTACAGACAATAATGATAGTCACCAGTGTGTGTAGCGTTAACTACAAACAGCCGAAAGATGGTGTCATTTGTTGACTGCGGACGAACATCTCAGTGATTCCTATCGAAGAAACGCTGATGTTTTCACAAAGATTCAGCTCCAAGACACACTAACCATATCACAAATGTTCAACTAGGGGAGAAAACAAAGAGCTTAAAACTTAAGAATGTTTTCAGAGCATGTTTTCTAGGCATGTGTTAAGTCTAAGCACATGGTACAATATAAAATGTGACCAGAAACAGACAAGAGTTCCAAACCGCTTTGTTTAGTTCATGTTGGAGCCTAAAGGCTGTCAGTGATACAACATGACAATGATAAGGCTCTATGGCTTATAAACTGTCAAGAGCGGCACTACGCTCTTTCACAGAATGTGATCTGATCGAAAGATTCCATTTCAACACGCGATACAGAACGAACATAAGAAAGGAGCTTGCGTACGATAGCAGTGACGCGACAGGAGGCAGTCCCTGCAAACGCCATCCAAGAAGTCTTCAGGTGGACAAGGACGGGAAAAGATCGGGCCAGAGACATGAGAGGAGCTCAACACAGTGTTTTTAACAACCAGAAGTGGAAATGGAAAAGAAGCACTTAGTCGTTACACCAACACCACACATAGAAGTTGGACTAGCTTCAGTACACGCTGATTCTCAGGAAGCATAACATAACGGAAGTATTAAAAAAAAAATTCAAATATAACAGAGTTATAGTCCTGCGTGTTTGGAACATATTTAATAACCAACTGATTATTAGGGATTGTAGATTTAGGGATTTAGAAATCTTTTCATAAACAGGACCATTTGGGTCATCTACCTTTAAACAGAAATACTCCTCTCTATCAAAGTAGAAATACTCTTTTCCGTAGTGTGTACCCTGTTTTGTGGTGTGTTCGACAGGACTGGACCTACAAACACAAGTCTACTGTCACATCCTTGATTCTGTCTCAGGCCTCACTTAGACGTTTAAGAAGCATCTACAATACATGATGGCAAACTCAGGGATTTTAATGACCCTGAGCACCTCAGGGTTCAGGGCTCGTCTGTGACCCTGACCATGAACTAAAAAAGGGCCGATATCTGACCAGGGCTGCCCTGGGTTACTGCTGGAATCTCAAGGCCCCGACAAGCGGTAGAGTTTTTTCTTTTACAGGAATAACTGTATGATGCTCAGTGCGCTCAGGTATTTAGGAAGCTGTCGTCTCCACCCCCTGGTCAGGAGCTGCATAGTTCCAGCAGAATGAACAAACAAATCTGGCTGTGGCGTCCCATATGTCTTCCTCTGGATTAAAATAGTTTCGTTCCTACCCTGTTCCCTTTGAACAGCTATTTCTCGGATGCTCAGCATGGAAAGCGTGTGACCTCTGAATTTCGATTTTAAACAAATGTACTGAAGGCAGACTTCAGTACTGATTCACGGTCGTCTTGGTACATGAAACACCACAGCAGCAAGCCTGTAATTTTATTTGCTGGTAACAGCAGCAATAGCCTCTAAGGCAGCACTGTGCCACTGCAGTGCAGCTGCAGCAGAGAGGCTTAGCCTTGCAGCCTGTCACACACACTCCCATTTCCCTGGGGACACAGCCACGAGCCGCTCCACATCACACACACACACACACACGCGCACGCACGCACGCACGCACGCATGCACACACACACACACACACTCGATCTCTCTCTCTCTCTCTCTCTCCTTACACACATGAATAAATAAATATCTCCTGAACCCTCACACACCCCGACCCCACCACTAATAGCAGACACTAGCATCGATAGCCTCTTTGTGCAATCTGAAACACGCTTTGCCATTAGCAGCAGACAGACCAAGCGTCAAGCTCTGTGCTTCCAGATTTTTTGGCCAAGCTCTTGGTATGTACAGCAGTTTCATTGGTTGAGTAGACTAGCACATACATACATACTAGAAAAAAACAGGCTTATTTTAGTATATGTCGAGTGTACCATCTTCAGCCATTCCAGTGACGAGCATTACCAGCGTCGGAGAGTCTTGAAATGGGAACGGAAATACTTCTCAGGACGCACTTGCACAAGTTCGCAAAAAACATCTCAAGCTAGAGGGCACAAGCAAAAAGTACACCAGGAGCAAAGGAACTCTTGGCCACCGGAAAAGATAGTCTTGCACCATAGTTTTTTTTTTCTCAAACCCTAGTTCTGAGATGAAACAGTGAACTAAAGAGAGAGCCGAAGTCTTTTTTTTTTTTTTGTCTCTAGTTCGCTGAGGTCAGCACTCAGACCGGCCAGTTCTCAAAGAAGTCAAAGAAAAGCGAAATCAAGCTGAGATTGGATGGCCATCATGACACCCTGGCCACTCCCCACCCTACCCCACCCTAAAATCCCCTCCCTCCTTCCTTCCCTCCCTCCCTCCCAACCACAACCCCCTCAGTGGGAGAGTCCCTCCAGAGCCCTGGCTAACATGTCAGCCCTATTTCTGACTCCCTGGGGCGTTCGGAGAATGCATGTTAAAGGGGCGGCGTGGAGGAATGCCAAGGCACCTCAGCTCATCATGCAGCAAAAAAGGGATCCGTGTTGCTTTAAGTGCTCTCACATTTCCATGGCAGGGGAACTAGAGGAAAATAAATAAATAAACAAAACCAAATAATAATAATAATAATAAATAAAAAAATCTAGATATGTTAGTATATAGATAACCTGACAGCACAAATGAAACTATCAAGCTTGCTTTGGCAAAAAAATAATAATTTTCTGCATAACTCTTGCGAATCCCTTTAACCCATAAGCAGCTCTGAGGTAATTAAAAAAAAACTGCTGTATCAAGCCGAAGAGGACATCTTCCGTCTTCTGTTCCAGTATTTCCTTATGTCCTCTTAAAGCACCCGAGTAAGGTGAAGGAGACTGGCATTGCCTCCAAATCCACAAGCCGTAATGTAAAAAAAACGAAGAAGCAGCAAAAATGGCATATACATAAAAATCAAAAAACAAACCCCCAAAAAAAAAAAACTTTGGCTATCCAAATATACATATATCAAGTCAGAATAATAAATATTATCAGAGTAGTATTCTTGCAGTCTCTTTTTGGTGGGTACGTATTCATCGTTTTCGAGTCTCCTGTGTATGGAGATCAAACCGCATGTGCAAAACGAGGGCGCTCGTGCCAGTCTCGCTCATATTCGAGGGAGGAAGTGAGTGACCGTCATGGAGGTGCTGGCTTTGTTGCCTCTCTTCACTCTGCCGTGTTTGCTCAGAGCGATATAGAATCCCTTGTAAACGGAAGACTCGTAGGCATTATAGTTATTTGGCAGCAAGGTCTCCTTGAACTTGCACTCGTGTTTAAAGGTGGGCTGAAAAGAAAGGAGAGAAAACCAGATCAGAAATACGGACGATCAAAAATCTGCACAAATCTGCAGGATTTAAACGAATTACGTACAAGATTAAGCATACTGGTCTACTGCTTCATGATCACTCTTTTCTTGACTGATTGAGATGTTTGTCATCATACTGATCATCACATTTTGTTGGCATTAACATAGATTTAAGGTAAAAGGTGTTCATTTTAGATTTGCAACTGATTTATATACCGTACACATAAAAATATCATAAATATGGATGTAAAAGCGCTCTACTGACACGTTTTTTTCTCACGATCTGTAAACTGATAGCAATATTTACTTTATTACCCCAAAACAGCCATTTATTTCTATAGATTTTGAAAAAAAATCTCAATATGCTTTAGGCCAAAATGAAGGTGCAAACTAGTTACCAAGTAAAACACAATGCTTTCATCTATCGGCGTTAAGCCCATGTTTCTTTAGATCTGGAGTGAGGCGCAGTGCTAACATTGTTTTCATGTCCTATTGGAACGATCCTACTTCTCACTGCTGAAGCAGTAATTATGAGTGCGATGCCAGGTTCATTTTTAAATATTTAGACACTATCACGCATATTACACAGCCAGCTACAGTAGCTTGCTGATGAAAATTCTATAGTCAAATGTAAGCTAATGTACCACGAAGAAAAAATGTACAACACGCACAGAACGGTTGCTGATCGACATAAATGAATATGAACAAAACATCTAGAACTAACAAGCTGCATTTATATGAATGAACAAAATCCTGTCATCCAGTACGGAAACTGAGCTGTGCCCAACCATGTTAAAACTCGGCTATCAAAACCATCTCTCAGTTTCCCAGTAATAATTACGACATTCATGTGCAAGTACCTAGTGGGAAACTCGTATTTATGATAATCCTGAAAGCACTTGAAGGCAGCATAATAACAGTATGTCATTCTTAAATACATTTTAAACTAAATAAACAAACCAACATTGCACTGAAATGAAGTGTAACATTGAACATACAGATATGACATTACAATTTTATGACATTATGATTTTTCCCTGTTAACTTTGGTACACACTTAAGAGAATGAAAGGCATGGCATCTTTATCAGGGACAATACTTAACTTGAAGACTGTATTTGATATGCCATGACCATAAAACCTAAATAAACTAGGTTACATTGACATATACGAGTTGCAGAGACAAAGTGACTACAGATCATTCATTTTCAGTGAGTGACAGTGAGTGTTGGTGACTAGATGTGGACGTGTGAACATCAGCAATGGGACAAAGTTGAGAAAAATTGAACTTTATGCTAATATGGAGCGACTTGGTACAACGCCTACCAGTTGGACAGTAGAGCTCGCACACCGCTTCTGCTTTATCTCGTACGATATGATGCGGATAAACACTGCTGGATTTTATAAAAACCTGATTTGCAATGCTAGTTGCTCCACCCGCTGATAAACGTTGTTACCATGGCAACCAGTAGTAGACTAGGAACACCTACTGATGACTTCATAGTACAGAGACTGGAGATGTGCAGAGATAAAATCACTGTATGTGTGAACACAGCTTTAGACCTACTTGGAGTGAGCTACTTGAAGTAGAGCAGATGACTGCTTAGTCAGGGGATCTAATAAACCACAGGCATGTTTCCTTTAGAGAAGAGCGGCTTTAATGAACAGTGCGTTATTCTAAAGCCTCAAAATAGCTTAATGAAAAGTACACTGTGCAAACACTACATTACAATATCATGACCTTGTTTTTGCATATTAAGTTGTGCACTAAAGTTAAGTTAAGTGGCTTTTTAATATAATTCTTCTGCGTAGTTTGAATATAGTGTAACAAAATACACAAGACATGGGCTGTAAACTGTAAACTATTTGGTGATAGTGTAGTAGCAGTAATATATATATATATATATATATATATATATATATATATATATATATATATATATATATATGAAATCTAACACTACTTTCATGTCATTATGTAAAAATAGGATATGCTGCATCAAGTGCTATATTTTTAAGCTGGCAGCAAATAAATGAGGCTGAAACCCAGAATTTTGCTGCGATTGCGTCATTAGCGTGATTAACACAAGTAGGATCTGTTCCAGGTCCTATTCATAAGAAATACACCTCAATGCAATCACTCTTAGATGCTTATATGAATCTTTGCCTGCTGTGAAATTGTCTCGTGATTTTGTGCTCCATCCTATTGGGGTTTTGTCAGTCCACATTTTCTATCCCCTGATTTCTTTAGAGGTTAATGGAGCCTGCTTTCCGTTTAGTTTAATTTAGACACAACTTCAGAACTCATTCTGAGAGCGCTGAGCAGGAATGATGATTTTATGTTATGTTGTAGGTGTTAATTATATATATGATATTAATGTGTAATATGAATGATCCTCACAGAATTTTATGTTAATTACCTACGTAATCCTGAATCTATAAATATGTAGAGGATCTGCTGGAACTTTTTCTGCGATTAGTGACCTAATGACTTCCTGCATTTTTTAAATATGCAGATGAGGTCAGATTGTAAGTGTGTTTAGCGTGAAGAGGTCACGTTGTGGGACAAATTTAGATAGGTGTGTGAGAGGGAGCCGAGGAATGACTGTTCATGATAACTAACCTTTACACGATTTAGCTTTCGGGTAAACATGCAGTAACTAGCAATGAGAAGCAGTGAAGTGTAAGTGAAGACAACGTATGTAACTGAAATAAAATATATATTTGACTATTAAACTCAACTACATATGTTGTAGTCATATAAAAGTCATACATATGTACTTAGACAAATGACAAGATACTGTATATGTGGCTAATAAAACACAAAGTCTCTCTCAACCCTGTGTTTGAATAAGCAGAATCCATTCCTCAGTGCTGTAAACTCCCAGGCTACTGCAAGGTGATAAAAATGGCAGCAAGACTTTAATGGTTACTTTTAGCGGTAAGTAAACCACAGAGATATTTCAGGTACTTTCCATATACACCGTATACAAACTGACAGACTTTTATGCACAAATGAACAATACTTAATGATACAAATTCATCTTTAATATGTATCTTGGCAGACTTCATGCTTGTGCCATATAGTGACCTTAAAATGATCAGGTGGCATTTTAGAGAAACGTTCTCAAAATGTCTATACAATACAATACATTCATTAATTCATTGTCTACCGCTTATCCGAGCTATTCTCAGGTCACGGGGAGCCTGTGCCTATCTCAGGCGTCATTAGGCATCAAGGCAGGATACACCCTGGACGGAGTGCCAACCCATCGCAGGGCACACACACACACAATTTTGAGATGCCAATCAACCTACCACGCATGTTTTTGGACCGGGGGAGGAAACCGGAGTACCCGGAGTAAACCCCCGAAGCACGGGGAGAACATGCAAACTCCACACACACGGCGCAGGCGGGAATCGAACCTCCAACCCTGGAGGTGTGAGGCAACCATGCTAACCACTAAGCCACCGTGCCTCCCTGTATAAGGACTAAGATTACAGCATTTATGAATTAATACAGCACCTACAACTCTTCCTTTGGACAAGTCCAGATTTTTTACTTTGCTAACTGCATACATTTCCTGTTATCACTGTAGTTACTCAAAGCTTGATTATAGTTACTGAATAATATACAATAAATATCTACAGGTTAAGATTAAAGGGGTTAAACGTTATCCCAGAGCTGATGTCAACAAAATATTTTTTAAATATTCATTCAGAAGCTATTCACCATTCAGCTTTAGTGGTCTCATTTCACATTCAAAGCTCTAATATGTTTTCCTTTGAGCTGACATTTGAAACTGAGCTGTCTTGGTCACGGTGTACTTGCTTGTCACAAGGGACCCGGATTTAATTGCGTAACTAAAGAGAGACTATCATGTAAAGGATGTTGAAACTTTCATCAAGGCTATAATGAGGGCAAACAGATGATGTGAAAAACACTAAGGGGTGATACAAAGGTGATGAGGACAAGGACTTCACAAGTAATAAACTGAAGTCGTTGTTTTTTTGTTTATTGTTTTTTGCTACTTTTGACTTTTTCAACAACACAACATCCATCTATCTTTGCAGTGCTGAACTAATATTTACAGTATTTATTAACCCTTGGTTTGGGGCATTGGTGGCTCAGTGGTAGGTTTCTGGCCTATCATGCGGAAGGCCTGGAGCCAATTCCCAGCCAATGCCCAAACCCCAGCCACTGGATGCAGTGCTGGTCCCAAGCCCGGAAAAATGGGAGGGTTGCGTCAGGAAGGGCATCCGGTGTAAAACCTGTGCCAAGTTGTTGTGCGGACCAGTTGGTCCGCTGTGGCGACCCCGAACAGGGAGCAGCCGAAAGTAAAGAGAGAGATTAACCCTTGGATTCCAGATGGAATAGGAATACTGTTTGGATACATTGGAGACTTTTCCAGGGTTGTTACTTTGGTGAATTTATTAATTGTGTGTGTTTACGCATGAATTATTTTGAATTCCATATGTCGTAAATGCAGTATAAATGATTGTAATTGCTGCATGTAAGTTCACCAACTTATACACTGTTAAAAAAAAAAACTACAAGTTTTACTCTTTTAAGCTTTATTTCTGTATGGTGCTTTTACATGTTGATATAATGTCCATGTAATTAATTATGTTTGTAAATTTACATATTTCTATTTAATGACTAAAAGAAACCTGCCAATATTTATTTATTTATTTACTTTTTTCCCTCCCCTGAACTTACATAATTTTCCTAAAATTTTGCCCTTAATTTAAATATATAGACCCTTGATCCTAAAGGGTTCTGCCTGAAATACACTCAATGTAGAACAATTAAGGGTTTCCCTTAAAGGGGCAAGAAACGAAAGGTTCTAGTTCAAACAAATCTAAACATTGACCATATCAAACTGCGGCTTACGAAACACACTTTTCTCTTTTTTGTAAACGTCTGTGATTTTCATTTCTATGTTGACTCTTTGGAAACTAAATCAGTTAAAATATAAAATATGAATAAGCAGTGGATTACTGATCATGTACAGTATCACCTGTTTTCAAGTCCTTGCACTTTAGTACACTTCAGTGATTTGGCTTCTCTAATAAAATTCTTCAGCCCATTAACAAGCAATTTATTAGGCTGAAGTGAGTAAAACGAGTAGGTAAGAGCTGAGTGAGAAATCATATCTTATAAATGTCCGTAAGTCATTGAAATGTCATTGTTTCAGCTTTAACACTCAGCAATGAATTAATCCCTGCTGCTCTCACATCTGATAACAAGCCCCCGAGGCTAAGAGCTGTGCGTTAGAGAAGTGTAACAAAAAAGATGTGCAGCACACAGGGACAGGAGGAGGAGGAGGAGGAGGAGGAGGAGGAGGAGGAAGAGGACTGAGAAACACTGCCTTTAAGGATTCTGGATGAAGTGAAACCTACCGTTCCGTACAATCTTCCCCTGCTGCTCATGGCGACGAACAGCTCGCTCTTCACGCCGTACAGACTCACCACCCCGCGCTCCACCGCGGAAATCTCTATCAGACCTGATCAGCAAGCGCACACACACACACACACACACGCACGCACGCACACACACACACACACACAAAACCCGCGTTACAATTCAGATCAGTCCTGCAGCACCAAGAACAGCAGCAATCAGCTGTTGTGCAGGGACGCGGTGCCTTTGTTCCAAAGAGAAGAAAAAAGCACGTTGAGATTAATCTACACGATTCTCTAGGTCTGGACAGGACAGGACAGGACAGGACAGGACAGGACAGAGCGGATTCAGGACTTCCGAAGGAGTCTGTGTAAAAATAAGTTGCATCTATGTATATCCGTCCAAGCATTCGTGTCATGTGGATACTTTACACTTTAACGGATATAGTGTGTTTTAGTAAAGAAATGCATTAAATGTGCACACACACACACACACACATACACACACACACACACACACACACACACATATATATATATATATATATATATATATATATATATATATATATATATATATATATATATATATATATATATATATATATACATGTATATAAATATATATAGTGAGGAAGCTGTGCGTCCGGGTAGTGTGCGTGTGCGCGCAGACCCGCGCGCGTAACCGCGGGCGTGTGTGTGTGTGTGTGTGTGTGTGTGTGTGTGTGTGTGTGTGTTGCATTACAGAATTTCTGCACGCAAACTCACTGTACTGGTTCTCGTCGTGCACACCGTTGACCCGGCCATCTGGGAGGACCTGCAGGTGAAACCCGATTCCCACGTTGCAGTAGAGCCGTCGCACGCGCTTGATACCCAGCAAATAGTCGTTCTCCCAGCTCGTGTCCGCCCTTTCGCCCGAGATGGCCAGCACCGAGCGGGACAGCAGACTCTCCCAGCGGCGCTCGGGCCAGGTCCCGTTGGTAGCGCTGGCGCCGGGCGGCCCGGTCCCGGCCAGCAAGCCCAGGAAGAGCACGGCGGCGAGCGGCCAGCGCGCGCTGGCCTCGCGGACCATACTGACGAGCGACCTTCGCGCAATGGCCATCCGGTTTACCTCGGGGGCACGTGGTGCGGAGCGCACCGACCTAAAAATACCGCTCCTCCCGTGTTCCTGCCCTCGGCATGGCTGCACGAGCTTATTTTAGCGTCACGGAGCTGGGTTTCAGGAGCGAGGCGCGAGCGCGGAGTCGGTGGGGAGCGGAGTGAGAGCGCGCTGCGACGTGCGGAGGCTGTGCTGGAGCGGAGAGGGGTGATTAGCATGTTTCGCCTCTTTGCTTTTAGGGGCAACGCCAGACCGCTCAGTGTGTGTGTGTGTGTGTGTGTGTGTGTGGCCCCACACTCACCGAACACCTATCACACCTTGCCAGGCCCCCAGCATCCTGACGTGCGACATCACTTTGTCTTCACGCACTGTCCCGCGCGATCGGGAGGAGGAGGAGGAGGTGGGGGAGGAGGAGGAGGTGGGGGGAGGAGCACAGAGAAAGTTGTGATGAGCGCTCAGGCACTAGCTGCTGCACTGGATGGGACAACAAGCGTCCCAATTTGGGACGCCGGTCATATGGCTGCCCAGGCCGCTTCCTTATTTAGAAGGAAGGTGTAAAAACAGGTCACTTGTCACCGCAGAGCTATGGCCCTCACACTACCGTCTGACACTTTTCCCCCCCGGTGCCTTTTTGGAGGAAGTTTAGACAGGTTATGAAAGCTTAAGCTCTTTTATTTCCCGCAATGATAGCATATGGCATGATGAGCGTGCATGCGTGACGTTTCTTCCAGAAATAAAACCTGTACAAAGCGTAGCGTTTACATTATAAGGATGCGCGGTGATGCTGTACCGAACGCGCGCGCCACTCGGTATGCCGTGACGTCAGTGCAGCATCTCTCGTTCACTGCAAAAATGGCATCATTTACTCAAGACGTCATCTTAATTAGTTATTGCATTTGACATCATTGTTATAATATAACCCCTTACAAGTCTCATACAGGCAATGAATACGACAAAAAAAAATTCAACACTAGAGAAAAAACTAAAGTGCAGAGAGTAACCCTACAACAGAGTGCTCCCTTCCAACTTTCTAAGCAACTTACTTGCTTAGAAAACTTTACCAATAGTGCATTGCTATGGTTACATATAATTACAGAATATAAGAAACTATTTTATTTGTTAGGCTAAAAAAATTTCCCACAATTCAGTGTACCTCTCTGAGAAATTCCAGTACCTGGTAGAAGGCACAAGTGCACAGTCATATGCTGTATCATCAGCTGTCTTAAACATGATGCCAGAGTCCAGATTGAAATAATGACAGCCCAATAGACAGACTAAGCCTTAGATCGATAACTGTGTTGGACAGCAGGCGGAGTGGCAGTATGATTCTGCTGAGTGACTGCTGAGAGGACAGCTTTACAACGAGCTGTTTTTAACATTTCACTGCCGTGGTCTCTAAATTTCGCTGAGCCTTTTGGACAACATGGTTCTAGACGGGGTTAGAGACCAATTAAAGGAGAATCCAGTATAAAGTGTTGGGAGTTGGGACGAGCCTTGCCTCTCTTAACTAAGTCTCTACACTGGAGGGAACAACAATATGCAAAATTTTAACATTTATTCACATCATTTTTGTTTTCTTCAAGCAATACAGTGAGCCCTCATGGTCTGTGGGTGGGGCGGAGTCATCCTAGTAGAGACCCCACCCATCAGGATAGAAATGTTGCATCATACATGTAAGATAAGATAAGGTGATCAGTCAGAATAATATTGCACTGATTTGCTCTCATGATTCTGCCGTACCTTTTGATACAGTTTTGTTCATTATTTTTGTTGCCCTCAGTATAATGTTTGAATAATGAGTGCATATGAGCAAATCATTTCTGACACATTATCTGATTTGAAATGAACTTTCTAGTTTCTAGTTTATATAACTTTCTGATAAAGGCACATATCCAAAATATTCACAAAAAAATAATAAAACAACTTTATACAATGTAACCCAACCTTTTTAGGTCTTATATTTTTTTGCATTACCAATGAAATATCAATGGCTTGCAACTGCTATAGACAGTATACACTGTATAGTCTAATAGAAGAAAGCATAAATAATATAGCTTAGTGTTTCCTAATCCAGGTCATCAGATAGAAAGCACTTGTTTTAGCAACAGACTGTGACTGAGCTGATGAGATAAAATGTACAGTACCAGGGCATTTTGGCTCAGGATGGAGAAACACTGACCTGGAAGACAACAATATGTCCATTCTTAGACAAGGGGGAGGGTCAAGCACATTGTTAGAACTAGGTCAGCCGGTAAATATCAGGAATAGAGAGATGGCAGAGGAGCGAGTCCTATATGGGACAGTGCAGAAGATAGTTGCTGAAATTTTGTGAAATCCAACAATGAGGTGGAAGCTACCAGAGAGAGGGAGAGAGAGAGAGAGAGAGAGAGAGAGGGAGAGAGAGAGAGAGAGAGAGACTACACACCCCTAACACCACCCCAACACCTTATCCCTGAGTCACTGTGTTACTACAGTTATTAATTTTGCTACATACTTTTTAGCATCTGCTTTTTTCTCATCACTATTTTTCACTTCATATAAGTTCCATTCCTGCTTCTTTTGTTTTGTTCTTTGTTGTTGTAGGTTACTTTGCAATACATAAATGTTTTGACATGCAAATTAAGCAACATTGAACTGAATGAGAGAGCGAGCGAGAGAGAGAGAGAGAGAGCTACTGAATTTAATTAAGTGTGTGGTTTGCTTTCCTGTTTCCTGAGACCAGGTTCCAATAAGAGCAAAGGCAGGGTCTACGTGTACACTTAAGCTGTTCTCATAACCCCCACCCCAGTATACTAGAGTCATGGCTGTCAAACATAACTTGAAATCTGAGGACCATAAGCAGGAACGTCATGAATGTTACTTTTGTCTTTGGTCAGCTGTTTCTCTCTCTCTGTCTTTTTCTCTCTCTCTTACTCTCTCTCTCTCTCTCTCTCTCACACACACACACACACACACACACACACACACACACACACACACACACACACACACACACACACACACACACACAAAAGTTCCTCCTCCAAATATAATTCTAAATTGTTAATACTGATACGGCCATACCAGTAGGTTTTGTACCCTGAAGGAGTGCAGCAGTGTGAGTAACGAGATCTACTGCACCTCAAGCCCTTTAAATTAGGTTTTTATTAACACAGGGTTATACAGTATAAATACAACAGCTGAGAAGAGGCAATAACAGCAGGCAGGGAATTACCCAAGCATGACATAAGGACCATGAATGTCCATTAAACATTTAATACTCCACAGGCAAGCAGCTGTATTTTCACGTCTCGTGACTTCCTAATTTCATGGGAAAACCTGTGCAAATGTATAAAAAAAGATACTAGTCATGAAGGAATAATACAGTTTTAAAAACCAGGCCAACGTTATCCATAATTCAGGATTAAAGGACTCATGTGGCATAGCACTGTGAGTCTTTCTTTTTGGCTTCTGCAAGTACAGAAGGTAATGGACGTACTGTTTCAACACAATAATATACACTGACTGAACTCATGTAACCTTGAACAATCATGTAGTTATTTGCCAATCATGTGGCAGCAGCACAATGCACAATGCAAATAATCATGCTGATACAGGTCAAGAGCTTCATATAATGTACAAAGGGAACATCAGAATGGGATGTTTGGAAATGGGATCTCATAGACTTTAAAAGTAGTTGTAGTATTTGAGAAACTGCTGATCTCCTGGGGTTTTCAGGCAGAAAAACAGTCCACAGAGTTTAAACAGACCAGGGCAAAAAAAAAAAAAAAAACCTCAACAAATTTTGCATCTTGTTGATGAGAGAGGTCAGACTGGTTTGAGTGGAAAGGTCGGCTATTATAACTCAGATAATCACTGTTTACAGCCATGGTGAGCAGAAAAGCATCTCAGAATCACACAACATATGACAAATGAACTACAACAAAAGACAAACACTTTGGATTTCACTCCTGTCAGCCAAGTACAGCAATCTGAGGATACAGTAAAGGTAAAGACTGACCACAACTGGAAAAAAAGACCCCATCAGATCTTTGTCTAATCTACAGCTGTCCAGTTTTGGTGATTCTGTGTCCAAAGAAAAACTCAATCCAGCAATTCTGGCACCAACCCCTAAGCCTCAATCATGTCAAAGTCACTGTGATCTCTCTCTCAACCTCTCAACCTGCTGCGACTTGGATAAGCACATGTATAGGTCTTCCTAAAAAAGTGTCCAGTGAGTGTGCATCTACATATTGAATACCACTGAAGGAACAGCTAGACGAATTGCAATGCTTATTTCTGACGTAGTGTTGGTGACTGCGATCTGTGTCAGTGAATGAGCTATATTTCCTGCAGTGAGATTTCTCGAAGCCTGACTCCAGCATGTGTGGCCAAGCAGTCTTAATGCTCCACAGCGTGACTGAGCTGACAGGATCAGAGGCAGAAGCATGGTTCGTGAGCACACTGCATCTGCCCCCCTGCAGAGAGACAGAGAACTCGAAGTACTAAAGCACGCACTGGGGAATGACTCAGGCATAAATGCTGCCAGCTTACAGATCTAGAGGTCATCACTTTCTGTGCTGCCTGGGATAAAGGTGTGGTTCAATGTAATTTCTTTTTCTTTGAATGATTCATCATACAGCACGGTCAGAAATACTGCTGAGGTTCCTCCGAAGAGAAGTGGAAGTAATATTGTGAAGAAGGCATTGTTATTTTTTTGACAGTTTTTAGCTTTCATAAATTAGCAAAATTAATAAATTAGTCAGTTTCTTAGAAATGGCTCAAGAACATAGATTTTGGAAGGCATAACTAATGAACAAACTGTATTAAGCGCCAAGGCTATCACACTGATGATATAAACTACTATCTAGTGAATTTATAGTAATGTAACCCTGTAGTAGAGCTGCATAGTCATCCAGTGTAGAGTCTATCAGCTCACTTTGAGTGGTTATAATCCGTTCCATACAGAAGGTGTGTTTGCCAGTGTGTGATGCCAGGGTTGCCAGATTTCACAAAAAAGTTCCATCCCAAATACATCTCAAAAACTTATTAACTATCCCCAAAAATCCAAGCATTGGAAAAAGACGTTTCATCTTTTTCATGGGAAACAAGGTCACCAAAGTGCAAATGTTTTTCCCCATAATCCCCCGTTCCCATTTCCTTTCTTTATGAGGTTCTATACCTCATTGACTCGCAGTACACGCTTATCATTTGCCTTTGTGAAAATTTTAATTATTAGCTATAAAATAAGATTAAAAAAAAAATGAACACACCAAAATGTTATCCTGGCAACTGTATCCTGGCACCAATCCATCTCAGGGAACCATGCGCACAAGTTCACACACTCACTCACTTACACTGAGGGGTAATTTATCAGTGTTTAATTTTTTTATGAGAAATAATTCTAAGAAAGAAAAATAGAATGAAACTTTAGGAAGCAGTCAGTGAAACTAGGAA
>JAUCMX010000018.1:18687774-18690274 GCA_033459395.1 Hemibagrus guttatus
GGACACAGCCTTCGCGACCGGATATCCGAAAGCCCTGTACAGACTGCTGGGGTTGTCCTTATATAGAAGATGAGGGGAGTGCAATCAGTAAACCACTAATTAAAGGCAGAGGTGCGGGCTGATTGGCCCTCATTAGAAAGGCAGAGCACTGCTGTAAAAATACTTTTTTTTGCACCACAATGCATGTCAAATCAGTCCGGATGTTATCTAATGTCCTTTCAAGTGTACATCCCTTCAACTCAAACGTGGGATGTCGAAGACGCTGAGAGATTTTCATATTCAGTTATTATATAGCATACAGTATTCATGTCCATGCGGCTGTTATCATATTCTTAAGAAAATCAACACAGTGTAACGTTTATTATGTGTTGCATAAAACCAGCCAGTTGTTAATAAAATAGTTTAGATTATGTTGCTCATGCTTCTTCACACTTCTATGACTTGTATACAGACAGTGTGTGATTAATGCTTCTCCTAGGAAGGCAATATTGACCCCTTTCAGGCTCTAGAGACCTTTAAAGCATTCAGCAGAGTCATCACATTACACCACACTGAATTAAGTGTTCACTTCTCTCACACACACACACACACACACACAGTCAACTAAGGAGTCCCTGAGGATACGCTAAGCTTGACATGGAATGGGTTTACTGTAAGCACAAATATATAGGTTTATTTTTTATTGTGTTTAGACAAACATAGCAGATTTACAGCATTTATTTCCTCATCATTCTATTTTTTATCTGATTTTTAATCCTATTTTAAATACTTCTTTTCTTTTATACATGGAGAGTCATAAAAACATTTCACTGTGCCACTTCATGTGACAAATAGTTTGTGCCAAGTATGGTATGTAAACATGTGCATCATAGGGAGATCATCTCATCCATGTTGTCAGTCACGCTCATACTACAAGGTGACGTGATCGTTTTATGATTCTGATCTTGTTGAACTGCTCTTTATTCCATTGAGTAAAAGCTCAAGTGAAAGAAGTGGTGTTGTGTACATGATCACTGTTTCCTGTGTTTTGACCACTACTGCTTTTCTATGTATTAATTTTACATATAAACCAGACCAGGCAGAATTCCTTTTTTTCTTTCTTTCTAATTTTGTATTATGCAAGTAACACAGACAACAACACACTGTATACATCCCTAAACATCCTGCTCACATGACTTGGTTTGGGTGCCTAGACATGTGTTCATCCCTGCCTTTTTTTTTTATTTACCGCAACCTGGACCATCAGCAGCAGCTCTTCCTCTCCAAAGGATCAAAAATAATGCAACAGGGCCACACTATATAATTATAGATGCACACATGTCCACACAAGCGACAACGTAGGCATGTCGTTGAGCCAAATCCTGATCAAACATGCCTCATAAACCTTTACCTGAGGTCCACCTTCGTCTCTGCAGCTGCATTGAACGACTGACACAAAGTGTCAGTGTTTTCTATACAGGATGTGTTAATAAGTGTGATGTGTGTGAGCATGGATTTGGCTTGCACCCGGTATTTTTGGCGCAGTAGGAGGTTCCGTGGGAGGGCAAGAATGCGAGGCCGCAGACTCTCTGGACAGGAGGATTATGGACCGATCCAGGTCGTCTCTGCGTGACAAATGAGACCAGACCACCGCCTACTCACCGACGGGTAAATGACAGGCTTCTGAAAGATCACATTTCCAACAAGAGATGGAAAATGAAGGGGAGAGGCCGGGATTGCTTGTGGCCAGAGCGTGGGCGACTGCGACGAGGACGTGTCCTTTCTCTTACGGTCCTTCTGTCAGGGATGCTGCGTCTGGAGGACGTCCTGGTCCGGTTGCACAGTGCCATCTTCTGGACAATGATTTAGTTTTCGTGTAGTTATGATTTATTAATGTTGTTCTGAGGTATATCCACCTTAAATGTTTTTAAATCTCTGTGGTTAGTCCTAAAAATGATTACAGTACCTCTGGCACTTTTCAGATTTTCAGTCTTAAATATGATCTACCCATACAGTTTATTCAGCAGTCTTTATTCTGTACTGCATATGATAATTTAACACGTCATTTGCTTTATCATTGCAATAAAACAAATTCTATGAATTGCATAAAAAGTGCATGATGTCAGTTCAAGAGAAAAAACCCAAAGCTGGTCTGGGATCAGATTTTAAAATGATCCTTAATAATACAGTTCATAAATAATGCATAATACTACCCTAATAAATAGTGTTTCAGGAGAATACTGCTGTTTCACTCTACAGTAGAACTCAATTTGTACACATTTTGTGACAGAAATCTCAGGACCATAAATAAAAAAATGCAATATGACAGAGCCCATGCTTAGAAATCTTCTCTCTCCTTCCATTGCTGTAGTTAGCAAGGAGAGGGCTTGTCCTTAGAGTTTTAAATGACTGGAAAGTTAGCATGTCTCTGAAATCTGTGCAGTTGTTACTCGAGTAGGTGAGTACTTGAGCTCTAGTCTTTGAGGCTGGCGAGGTGATCCTTCCTGTTGATGAAGATGCA
>JAUCMX010000018.1:18695274-18772774 GCA_033459395.1 Hemibagrus guttatus
AAGTTTCTTAGCTCATTTTAACTGTGATATCTTCACTCACCGCTAGATGGCAGGATTACAGTGACCCTGACACACACACACACACACACAGTTCTCTTACAGACTTTGTTAGGATTCATACACTATAATTCCCTATAACTCCACCCGGTGGTTGTCTAGAGTTTGATCACTACTGGGCCACAGGTCCCCTAAGATTTTTACCAAAGTACTTCAAAGTTTTATGGAATCTGGTAACATGCAGGAAGAAATGTTTTACAAAAACACACCCAAAACATTAGTTTCTACAGACTTTAGGAGACTATAAAAAGCTTTGCTAAAATTGCCCAAAAACTTTTTTTAGGTATCAAAACATCTCCAAAAAACTCCATCACGCGATGCTTTATGCCTTGAAACAATTGTTAACTATACCATCTACCTCGCCCCCTAAAAGAACAAACCATTCAAAAAGCTTTTACTTATGATGACAAAATCATGAGGTTTATACAAAGTAGAAGAGATGAGAAAAATGTTAACAAGCTAGTGTTTATGGATCAAATCTGTAAATGACATCTGGCTTATCCGTGCATACACTTACATCCAACACTACCTTTAATCTCAGACACACACACACACCTCAACAACAAACATGTGTTCTGTTGAACTTTATTGAACATAGAAAAGGTGGAACAGGCATTAATCTCATTCTCAAGTTTATAACCAGGGTATAACTAACTTTTTTTTAAAAATAATTTTATCTTGTTCTTTCCTAAAACTTTGGTCTTTGGTGTCAATTGCAGATTGTAGCATATTACACAGTTGTAATCAATTTTAGCAACCAATACATGTAAGAAAACAAAATGTATGTATATATATATATATTTTTTTTTGTATACTATGTATAAAAGATATAGTTATTGTTTATTGCCAATGTCATGCATTGATTTATCATTACTAGATATAAACTGGAATGTGGACATACAGAATAATAGAGCAAAAATGGAGGGAGAAAAGGTTTGAAATAGGCAGTTACAATTACGTTTATAACAGTTATAAAACACACACACACACACACAATGTCATCTATAAATTGCATGAAAGGGTGATGTACTTTAGGAAGAAAAAATAAATAAATACACACATGTGTAATACGTTGCTCCTGTCGTGCATTGAAACACCAGATCTGGACTGGAAGGTGAACCTTCCTCATCGCTAAAAGTCTTATTAAAAGATGAGTGACTTTACAAGGTCTGATCTGAGTGGGAAAAGTAAACCAATGACAAGAAATGGGACAGCAGCCAATGCTGCAGTACAGCTGGCAGCAGGAACTCCCTGATCAACTTACACAACGAAGTGAAGCAGCAAGCATTCCTGTTTTTCTTATTGCTATCAAGAAGCAAAAGAGCAAATTCATAGCAGTAACACAACAGCACCAGACACGCAGAAAGGCACCTGATGGGACGCCGAGCGCTCGCACCTGAAACACAAGAGCTCGAAAGCCATCCTGCTTCACCTTCCACACCAACAGGTCCTTAAAAATAAAGCTAAGCTAGCATACAAAAATAATCATGTAGTAGCAGCACACAAAGTGGAACAGAGAGGAACAGATATTTCCATTGATGTAAGACAAAAAGAAAAAAAAAAAAAAAAGCTCTTTTTTTCTTTTAGCAGCATACTGGTAGATGTTCAGAGAGAATCTCATGAAAGCAAAAAAACAATGATAAACAGAGAGAGAGAGAGAGAGAGAGAGAAAGAGAGAGAGAGAGCTGATATAAATTTGATATGGTTTCACAAGAATACAGTAGCCCATACATAAGGTAAATGTACTGGAATGTAAATTGGTGTTTAACAGCATATTACTACACACATTTGTCATGCATGTCAATTCTGCATCTTTTTTTTTTTCTTTACACTTGCATAGAAATTGAACTGAAGTTGAGGTGAATCAGCAAGAGTGAAATTCAAGTACAAAAAAATGGTTTAATAATGAGCTGTTTAGCGGCAACTCTAAAACCACTACAAAAACTACGAGATCAATTTAATAGAATGCTATCTAAACCTGCATGGTGCAAATCTTTGGAAAAAAAAAAAAAAAAAGATTAAAATAAAGGAAAAAAATATATTTTAGCATAACTTTCCGATTGCTACCTTTGGGTAATGCTTGCCAGTACACCCTATAAGTATACCTAACACGATGGGAAACCAGCCCCACAATAGACAATAACTTAAAATTCCTTTCAAAAAAAAAAAAAAAAAAAAAAGATAAAAACTAATTAGAAAAAAATAGCCTCTATCTGTTTCCTTGTACATGGTACTAATTCTGGAATAATGGGGAAAAAGTGCAGTTTTTTTTTGCTTCGAGTAATTCCTTAAAATCTCAAAACATACTCTAATTCATCGGTCATACTGGGATAGCAATACATCCTGCCACCTGACAAAAGCCCCTTATCAAAACTACCCCCCCATCCCACTCCTCACAGCAAGAAATAATCAATAACTGAGGAGTTGTATGAAGTCGGTAGACTTGCTATAAGATTTTAAACTAATTCACTTTTACAGGTTAGATATTATGGGACAGTTCTGATGTCTTGTTCCTTAAAGAAGTCTCTTACTCTCTGCACCATTACTGCAATTCTGTATATTCCACAACCTCACCTTCACTGACTTGCCTTTCCTTTCTCATTGTCACTCACTTCCTGTTTTCTCTCTACGCTGTTTACTTACACGAGTCTCGCAGAAGCTCGACCCTCGAACCTTCTTAATGCCAAATCTGAGTTCACTAGGCATCATTAGAGATTACTCCTTCCTGCTTCCACTAAACTATTGTACCTGCAAACTACAAATGGCTTCGGATCAATTCATCAGCCGCCGTCCTGCCCTGCAGCGCTCGGTCTTGCCTTCACAGAGACGCTGCTGTTCTATACGGCAGCATTAGTCTTTGGCCTGGAATAATATTTTGTGGGGGAACAACACTCGCAGCAATGCAGCTTTCCTGTTCATTCACACGCAGCTAGCGTGCACGATACACATCTCCCTTGGATAAATAGAAATAGTCACAAATTAAATCACTGTGACACTATCTAGTGTGGTGTAACACGTTCAAAAAATAATAATAATAATAATAATAAATAGCAATAGCAAATATAACAATAATAAAATGAATAATTGTGATTTTAGTTTTTCAAGTATACATACATAAGCATAAATTCTCTGTACTTCCCACATTACATTAAACTCTGTGTTGTTTATATGAATATATTATAGATTTTTAAGTTATATGTATAAAATTCTAAGCTATAGTTATTAAAATAGATAAGTATAATTGCTTTTTTTTTCCAGATCAAGGAATTCTGCTGGTTACGAGGATGAAACAACATCATAAATTGATGTCGCGCACATCTGTCGGGGTGCTGGACTGGCTCTGAAGCTCCACCTCTTTTTTGGTGGCCCCACCCTCCTGATGCTTGTGCTGCTGGCTTTCTCGGAGGCTGATATCCAGCAGCTGCTCGATTTTTTCCTGACACGACTTCAGACAATCCTGAAAGGGAGAAAGAGGAGAACGATGCGTTATACCAGGTACATACAAATAACGCATAACATCCATGAAGGAATATGGAAAAAAAAAATATCCATGGCTCTCTCAGTCATGTGTTTTATATCTCTTGAGCTGCGTTCCAAATGACTTACTACACACTGTGCACTCTAGGCTCTGTGTACTCTAACGTCTATTGTATGAATTTTAGAAGTTTGCATAAACTAAGAAAGCATAAACTAATTTAAAAGACATGTGCAAGATGTTTTGTCCACCGGGGTGTCGTCGGCCATCTTGAAATTTTTTTCCCATCCAGCGTCAGCGCCTGGTAGCCCCACCCCTCTTCCACTACGTAAACAAAGCTGTGAGTGTTGAGAGCGTGAAGGGTCCAACAGTCCACATTTGTTCTTCGGTTTAAAAGTGTATCATTTGCAGCAATGGGTTTTTCAAGTGCACTTCTTCTTGTTAGTGAACGTACTACTTACACTAAAGTATTTATATAAAGCATTTATGTACTACCGACTGCACACTACCTGAGCTGCGCTTGTGCTTTGATCCTGAGTCATGATCACATTCTTTAAAGCTTGATGCCAGGTTTCAGCATGTTTGTTGGTTCCAAGCTAAAAGGTACAATAATGTTCAGTTTCTTTATAAGGTAACAACATGGGAAAAAATGAGGCATGGAAGGATGTGTGTGTGTGTGTGTGTTTCGGTTGAGGAGCGGTGAGCCATAAGCCTTAGCCATGAGAAGTGGAGGCCTATGTCTGGCCACAAGAATGCCGGCGCACACATTCCTCCATCACTGCGTGCGCGCGCGTGTGTGACCGATGCAGACACACACCAAGCAGCAAGCAATTTACCTCTGAGCCCACACGCACACAGACACATGCACACATCGCTTTACAGCCGCCAACTAGAGCCGCAGCCAAACCCTACAGGCTCTCATCATGAAATGTAAATAGCTTCAATATGCAACTAGTGGAAACACCAACAGTCACCAAACATCAGAGCTGTATTTCAGAACGCCCGAGGAGTTCTCTGGAATGGCAGAACTTAGATCACTGCAAAGACTCATGCTTATTTGGTTCAGAGCCTGAGATCAAGTGAAGAAATCAGATGAATTCAGAACATGAACTTTGTTCAGTTTTAGAATAGCCTATTAAAGATCAGTATGGATCTCTGAAGAAACTATTTAAGGCACAACTTAAGGCTAATCGCAATATTTTCTATTACAACTTTGATACTGATCTGATAAATCTACTGAATTTTATTTACTGAACCGGAGGCCAACCATGGAATTTGTGCCTGTTTTTTTGTGCCATGTCACTCCAGTGTTGGTTTAATGCCTCCTATGAATGCAGACACTCACGAAAAACTAATTCTTAAAGCCCCAAGTATTTCTGATCTTTCCTAGCCTACTAGGGGCAATATATTCAAAGAAATGTTCCAAAAAATACAAAAACAGTTAGTCCACACAAATGTTTCTATCTTTAAAGTAAACGTTGATATCAAACCCAATGACACTCTCCGAGATGTCCCAAGTGCTTGCTCATAAGCATAAAATTTGAAGGTGTTTATTTTCAACCACTAAACGTTTGTGGGAACAAACTTCTCACACTGACCATTAAAAATTAAGAGATAAATGAAAGCTAAGCCCAGGCCATGTGACTGTATGAAGAATAATTCTTCGTTATAAGACTAAGATCGTAAACGTCATTTAATTTCCAGCAAAAGGCTGTGTCTGGCTGTAAAAATGCATATACTGGCTGAGAGACAGAGAGAGACAGAGAGAGAGAGAGAGAGAGAGAGAGAGAGAGAGAGAGAGAGAGAGAGAGAGAGAGAGAGAGAGAGACTTACTACTTCAATATGGGTGATTTTGGCCAGCAGTTCAGTCACGCTCTCCCCCCAAACACTGCTCTCCATGCAGCTGATCTGGAGTCCACACACCGCAGCACCGATGCTCCCCGCAGCGATCATGGAGGGAGGATACATCGCAAAGCTGTGATCTGAAAAGAGAGAGAGAGTCATCAGAGAACATGAAACAGAGCACACAAAGCAAGCAAACCTTCCACCTGTGAATTGACAAAGCTCCCTGCAGACAAACAACGAGGCTAATAACCTCCAGTCCGAGAGATGTGAGAGGGCAGGGGAGGGAGACGACTTGAGGAGACTTGAACGCTCTCCAGCGTTTCTCACATCTGCTCCGAATTCAGCTGAGAACCTCAACCTGACTCGCACATCACTGCATCATGCCTTTCCTCAAAGATGCAGCTGTGATTAGAAAAACAGAGTAGAGTCCTTCCTCCTCCACCCTCGCACATATTTGAAGGGTTTTCTTTCCGTCATCTGTTCAGCTTTACACACAGACAGACGAAAAACTAAAAACTGAACTCAAACGCTATCTACATCACTACCCTTAACCTTAACTCGGTAAAGTCGAGGTATCGAGTTACAAATCGGCGTTTCTCAGAGGCCGTGGAGGATGTGACCGACAGGCTTGGATAAACACTCAGAGTAAGCCAGCTGTGCCGTGGGCTGCGTCTCATGCCATGAGAACTACATATCCAAACACGAAAAGAAAACCCCAAACATTTACATTTACTCCCAAAAGCAGTGGCGCAGCTCTTTGCTGTGGCTGTCTTTCGCTCGGTTTATAGGTTTTATGAATAGACGCAGGCCTGCAGGAACACACCCAAAGCAGGAAACTATTCCCACTAACACAAAAATAAGATAAGACCTCCAGAAAAAGACAGACTTCCCTACTCGTATTAGACGGGCTGTATGAAGACGAGCGACCCTCACTCTTCTGCTGCCATATTAGGGAAAAAATATTTTCAAGCGTTTAGAGTTACTGCATAGATGCAGGACGAGCCAAGCTGTGCAATCTTTTTGCTTCTCTTCAGCAACACGGACACTGTATACATTAGGGAGTTAAAGCCCCCATCAATTTCCCAATTTACAGATCAGGAGCAGTCCACAGACTGGAAGCTGCTGCTCATATAAAGTGGGAGATGAGAAACATAAATGATGCACTGTTTCCCCTCAACAAATAAATCTGTTTATTCAGACAAATTCCTTGCTCTGTTCTGCTGCAGCCAGTATTTCCACCACCCCCTAAACTTCTGGCCTGTTAAATTTTACACTCCGAATAATACTACTACTACTAATAATAATAAATGATACTAATAATAACACTCATGTGTTGAGATGGCATTAGTGAGACATTTCAGTTTTTTGTGTGAAAAATAAAAGGGACCTGCTTCTGCAAAGAGAACTGAAAGTGAGGGTCATGGCTAAAATGATTCATGACAACTATATTCTCAGTCGATCGGGCTACCGGTCGCCTTGTCCAAAGTGACCAGGAACAACAGCAGCCCAGCAGGGCGGATAATACAGTCCAATTTTTAGGGGTGAAATGTAACATCGGGACACGATGACTGATGTCCACTGTGGAAATCAGTAATCTATTAATAAAGCGTCTACTGCAATTGGACTGTGAACACTAGAGGCCCCAATCCCATAGAGTTAAGATATATAGATACTCTCTGGTCACATGACTGCATTTGTTCGTGAAGAGCCTCCAGCATTAAACAGCTACGCTTGTGAAGTGACCTTGAATACAGCGACTGATGTGCATTCTAGGTTATATGGTTACGCAACCACATTATAACCAATAAAAAGAGCTCTTCAGTAGCTTTTTACTGACACAAAATTTTACTGGCCGGGCATTTTAGCCGACTTTGGAGCTCTGTTTCTGTCTAAAACATCACTTCAGATGCTGCTACAGAGATCATTATGTTTCAAATCACTACCATCAAATCACTACCATCAAATCTCTGGAAGAATTTAGAAATGTATTTATTTACTTTTAGGACTTAGAAAACCATTTGTTTACAATATATAACATCTGTTTGTAGCAAGGTTTGATTTTTAGCTTCATACAAATAAAAATGCCAACTGTTCTGCATTGCTTATGATTCTAAAATAAGTCTTTTCAGTTATCGTTTTTCTTTCATTTCTTTAAAAAACTCTCTTATATGGTAAAGGGCAGGCAGAAATGATTCTTGGGTGTAATGAGATAGAAAATGAACTTTAAATAGAACCCCAAAGTGCTGTGTCTGTCATAAACACCCAGATAATGCTTATCAACAGGTAATACAATCACTATGGTGAAGCATGGTGGTGGCAGCACCATACTATGGAGTGCTTCTCGGCATCAGGGTCAGAACTGGAGAACTGATGAATGGAGCCAAGTACTGATTGCAGCTTGTAAATACTGTTCAAAATATCCTGAATCAAGCTGTATTGTGAACTTATTCACGACTGGAGTGCATCATTACACCCCCAGTAACTGCTACATCAGAACTATTCTCATGCAAACTTTATTATTTAACTTTTCTTCATGTCTTATTTGTAGATTTGTTGATCTTCTAAAAGCTGATGGTGCAAACAGAACCTGAGAAACTCCTGCCACATCAGTGACTTGTGTATAATCAATAACCTCAGGTCCCTGCATAGCACAAGTCTGAATATGGATCATGTTTTAACTTTATTCTGCATCCAGAATTGGCAAATAATCCTATTACGCATTATATTATCATATTACAATTGGTCAGAATATGATATGTGGGGAATGGTGGAGCTTCTTGAAAGTCTTTTAAACCAGAAGCAGTTACTGCACCACTCATGCACTGTTGTTGTGTCAAACAGCAATTTTAGCCCTGGTTGTGAGCACTGGCTTGTGTTAGTATTGCATACACTGGCTGTCTTTCTTTGGATTGACACGTGTGAGCTTAAAACACCTGGTACATATCCGGCAAGATTCCATGACCTGATTTTTGGCTGCATATGTGGACTATTTACCCAAAAAACAAAAAAACACAAAACAGTAAATTACATAAATCTACCATATGACCAAATGATGGGCTATTCTCAGAATTTATGAATGTCTGTGTTTGTGTATTTATACTTGTAGTACCTGTGGCACAAAGGGCAATGAATGTCTGGGCATGTTTTCGAATCAGCGTCACTCTGTCCTTAGGTAAGGGGAGCTTGAGCAGGACGTGCTCTATGAAGTCGTGAGGTGTAACTGCTGCCAGGTTCCACTTCAGTTTTCCCAGAACTACCAGTTCCCATTCCTATAAAAGAGAGATAACAGAAAGACAGATATATCTATATATAAAATAAGACAAGAGAATTAAAAGAACTGTCGGGTTCAGCAAAGGGCTGGATGTCAATGGAAGCTTTAAACTATAGGCTAAAGCAAGCAGAGGACCTTTCTTTTGGCTTGTGGCCATATTTCCTGTACTGAATTACAGATTTAAAATGGATTAAATTAACATTTTGGGCCATTAATCCACAGACAATCCATTTTAGACATGTATTTCTGCAAATGTTTTGAAAATAAATACCTGAAATGTCACTTTAGACATTTTAGGGCCAAGACCCTTGAAACTGAGCTCAGGAGCATCCTGTTTGCTTTCATTAACTCAAAACATCTCTGGACCTTAATTATAGTCTACCTCTGGAAAATTTAATTAATTACACTTAATTTACAAAAGGCACAGACCTTCGAGTATAAGATCCCACAATTTACAGTGCAGGTCAAACCAAAAACCAGGCAATGAAGTCCAAGGACCTCGGCAAAAGAGGCATAAATCTGGGCAAAAGCAGAAAACTAAAAAGGTTGAAGTTTGGAACAATCAGGACTCTTCCTAGATCTTTTAACAAATTTGTCAAGTCCCTGACCACTCAGTTACTAAGTATCCAATAACTACTCTAACAGAGTTTCAGAAATCCTGCACAGATATAGGAGAACCTGCCAGAACAACCAATCCAGGCTTCAATCAAGGCTTTATGGTGGCTGTACAGTGGACACTCCTGAGTGAAAAGTAGAGGACCTGAATCCAAGAGATTTGGTGAAGCATGGTGGTGGCAGCACCGTACGACGGGATACTTCTCAGAATCAGGGTCAGATGATGAGGGCAGAGGTTTACCTTTCAGCAGAAACACAAAAGATACAGCCAGTACTGCTGGAGTGGCTCCAGACAAGCCTCAGACTGTCCTCGAGTGCCCAGGTCAAAGCCCAGACCTGACCCTTTCTCTGGAGACACTAATGGTAGAGCAATAATGGGAGAAACCTTAACGAAGTGTCCGACGCTTAAAGAATCTTAAGGAGGACTCAATTTGGATTAGCATGAGTGGATTCATGGCCAAGAAAGTCAAATGTACCTCACTCTAAATAAAATCTATACTACTATAAGGTATGCACAGCTGAAGAGGTTTGAAAAGTTTGCAAAGCAAATTAGATGTTCGCTTCTTTTGCTCACTATGTGTGCAGTCAGAACTTTCACTAGGTTTGTTTTTTTTGGCCAGAGTGCACGATGCTGCAGCGGGGAACAGACTGAAACATCGCTCATGTGCTGGGAAGATGGTCATACATGACAAAAAATCTGACCATTCTGACCATGAGAAAACGAGCTTATTTTTATTTCAAATAGTCATTTGGATGTGTCACTGTTGTGCTCTGGGGAAAAATGGGCTTAAATAGCTCAAACTGAATAAGGTTTCATCTTAGATAAGTCAATCAGTTTTTTTATTATTATTAAATATTGTGCAAGTCATTTTTATATGCATGGAACTGCATTATGAATAAAGGCCGGCACATTTTAAGTGACTCCATGTGAGGTCAGGGCAGAACTAAGAGGTTGAAAGTTTCCATTCCGTAACCAATCAGCTTCTGAAACTTTGACACAGGCAAATGATGAAGCCAGGACAATAAGTAGTGCAAACAACCTCATTCTAATAATGGCTAAACTAAAAGCTAGCTCTCCTTCCTCTTGTAACAAACACACTTCCTTCCCACAGGCAGACTTCTGAGAAATCCTCCCCAGCTGATATACATGGCGGAAACACACCAAGCGTGGCAAAGCAGCAGCTTCTGCTTTTTCTTTTTGTTAAGTCGTTTACTGAGGAAGTGCCACCGACCACAGAGGAAGGCACCCGATGGCCGGTTAGTCATCTCAAACACAAATGTGTGCATCAGTATAAGCATTGAGGAGAATGTGTTTATTTGTAAAAAACACTTCTGAATGTCTTCTAGACTTCTTGTACTACTGAAATAAGCTTGTGCATGCTATTCTTGGAAACGGTGCATGTTGTGTAATGGGGCACTGGATAGAATTTGGATCCAGTGATTACGAGCTGAACTACATTGAACTTTGGAATCTTTGTTTATCCCTTGACACCATCTCTCATCCATGCCCAGGTACATGAAGCCCTGCTTCCAGAATCTACACTGGTTGGAGATGTTTGTCTACGATCGTTGAGTACATGGCTAGTTCACTTTCTCAGAGCACTCGACCAAGTATGACTAAGTTAGGTCTAAAGATGCACAACAAATGCAGACCTGCTGAGTAAGGGTATAAGGAAATATGGGAGCTTAGTGGCTAAGGCGTTGGCCTACTGATGGGAAGGTTGTGAGTTCGAATCCCAGGTCCACCAAGCTGTCACTGCTGGGCCCCTGAGCAAGGCCCTTGACCCTCATTACCTCATAAAATGAGAATGCAAGTTGCTCTGGATAAGGGCGTATGCTGTAAAAGTGTGACATCATAACACGATGCATGATGTCTTTTGGAAAGTTCAACTCGCATCATGTAAATGACATCAAATGCAGTTCCACTGTTTGAACACTAGAGGTCTAGTGTTCAAACAGATCTATACACCCCCAAAGGGTTAAATAGTACGGCCGACACTCGCACTCTTTCGTAGAAAGTCTGCGCCATTACTGGGAGTTATCTGTACTTGTGAAACTCCAGACCAAAACAAATGACTTTAGTGAAAGTTTATGCATGTGGTTATGCAACCATGTTATAACCGTTAAACAGGGCTCTTCAGCACCTTACAAAACACCAACACCACAGGGCTGCAAACCACAGGCCCAGAGATCCAGGGCGGCCATTTTAGTCGACTTTGGAGCTCTATTTCTTAAACAAAGGTAGTACCTGTAGTACATTTTGTTTACAATACTATACCTTTGCTCTGAGCAATTTTTATTTATTGAGTTTAATACAGGAAAAAAAAGCACATGGTTTTGTATTGCTCATTAATTTAATAATTTTTCTTTATACAAAATTTGTTAAAAATTTCCCGAGAATGGAAATGAATCAAATCATGAAGCCAGTATTGTTCCATGAATCGAATCGTAACTGAAGTGTAGCTTTACACTTTTGTATTGATTTGTTGATGCTAGAGTTGGTCAGAATGTTTATGAAGAAATCAGATATCCAAGGTCATCCCCTCCATCCACAACCAGCACCTTCATTTCAGCAATCAGCAAGCACCCAGGGCAGCCAGGTAATCAGACTGCGCTTCCAAAAACAAACTTAAGACACATGGTAAAGGCATAAAATATACTGGCACTGCGTTTCCAAGATGGAGTTAGTTATTAACGGTGAAAAGGATGATGTGTAATGAGCCATGTTGGTCCTGGATAGTTATGTAAAGTCTATCTGCATAAAGCTTTCACCTGTTTGAATGGCTGGCTTTTTCCCCATAACAAATCAAGAAGATTTTTCCCCATTACAAAAAAAGGACAGTGACAGCACTTGTGAACATCCCTATTAATCATTATAAGCCGGATTTTGACTAATAGCATGCTGACAACATCTTAACCATAACTGGTTCTGGGGGCGGAGCTTTGTGTGGATGAGTCGAGAAAGAGGAGGCGGCAAGCTAAAAAGTAAATAAATAAATAATTTAAAAAAAAAAAAAAAAAAAAAAAGCATTCATTCAGGTCCACCCATTTCTCCTTTAGAAACCTTCTCTTGCCAAATAAAATTACGCAATTTATATTTAAGAGAACACAGGGAACTTAACCCTGCACGTGGCTAGAAATCTTTTGTATACATGATTTGTAGCATGCTAGCATGTATGTGGTCATGTGTCTGTACATGTGAACTGTAGCTACGTAAATACAGAGCTTGACCATTTTTGTTTTCCACTTTTTGTATTTCAGCTTACAACATGTGCAGAGTTTAATAAATTGCAGGGGAAAAACAATTGATATAACAAAGCCAGGTAGGATTCTGGCTGGGAAAAAAAAAAGGTGGAAAAAACCCAGAAACAAAGAGGACGGCAAGACTTGGGATGGGAAAAGATGATCTAAACACTGGGATTTCTAAAGAGAAGTTAAGGATATGTAAATTAGAAGTGTTTAGCATTCAGGTAATGATATCTTCTGATGACGTGGTATTTTCCAGTGAGACTGTAACAGTAGTGTCACAACCTGGAAGTGAAATGGACTTAATTGAGATTTTTACCATCTGATTTCCACAATATGTCGAAGACTTGTAGCTCTAATTGTGATACAAAGATGTTTTTAAACATATTCAAAGACTCAAGACTCTGCCATTGCTTGGTAAAATCAACTTGCATAAAATAAATACACCTCAGCAAAATTGCTCATGCTGTGACATCAGACGGAGACAGCTCCTGAACAGCAATTTTCGACTCTTGCTACAGGTTCTTCACTGGTTTGAGGTGTTGGCTTTGCCTGGCTTATTTGGAGAGTTTGTTTCAGAACCTGATGCATTTTATTTTCTTGGATCAGTTTTTTTTTTTTTTTTTAAGACATGGATGAACACAGCAATCACGTGTGATCTGTGCAGTTTGTTTGTGGTGGGAGAGCAACCCGACCCACCGGACAATCGAACCAACCTGTATAGCAATGCATGATGGGAACTGTGTTACATAGCATGTTTGTTTAGCTAATAGTGTGCAGCATGAATCGTGGGTAAACAAATCATGCTTCTTCAGTTTAAAATGGTGTGTAACGCCTCCTCTCTGAAACAGGTGAATTGAAGCAGTGTTGTCCAGATGAAATCTCGATTCCTCGTCAGAATCGATTATTTAGTACAACTACGGCTGAACAGGAAGCCTGAGTAACTCAGAGCAGCTGACTATCCAGCCTGAGCTGTGAACAGGTGAAATCTGGCCAATGAGAGGACAGTGTACTCACATGTGATTTGCATACACGCTCTGAAATTCTGCCGTTTAAAAAAAGGAGAAAATGCAACACTGGAAAATCCCCTGTTTCAGAATGTTTTACAGAGGCTTATTTCTAGGACTTCCTGGTATTTGGTTCTTTCCATTTTTCTCACCTCTGTAATCTGTTACCTGCTAATAAAGAACATGATGCTTCACCTGAACTTACACACATTTTCCCCAGACTCACCAGATTCCACTGACCGCTTTATAAGCACATCAGCTCATAGCTTTCTCACATTGTTACACGTCCTCAAACCGCAGCAAAGAGCGAAAAACCGGTCTTATAAAGTGTGAAGAATAATCAACCCGAAGAGGAATTGAAACAATAGAGAAAAGAGCTTTTCGATTTGGCAGAAGGATGGGACTGACTGAGTCAGCCTCTCACATTTCCACTGCTCCACTTCACCCACGCACCCTACAGACACTGCGCTGCCTTATGCATCTTGACATCTCTGCAAGAGACACTCAGCGCCTTTTCTGTTTCCACCGACACATCTGTTGCTTTCCTGTCGTCAAACCCGGTTTAAAAGAAAGCTAGAACTACTATATGCAAAAAACAATGGTGAATTGAGCAAACTGGTTTTAACGCTGCACTAACTCCTGGACTGATTTTACCAAGCCAGCAGATACAGTTTAATCGAAAGACATGATGAAAATACTTGCGTAGTCATTTCCTGCTGAGGATTTAAGATGATTTAGCATCAAGGGCAAGTGCTTTAATTAGGGTGAAGAGTGACTCACAGTGACATCCTTGTCCATGTATTTCAACATGAAACATGCTTTATGATTATGTTAAAAAAAAAAAAAAAAAAAAAGTCTATTGTTATAGCACATGCAGCCTCTCATTTTCCCATTACATCTCTGCGTTTGTGGTCTGCTCTCGTTTACGGACACAATACTTTGTTAGAACTGCACATTCAAAAGAAAAAACCAAAGTTTTTTTCGGTTCACTTTCTCACTGGAGTCTCTTTTCAACTGAACGCGCTTGTGGCGAAACTGAAGACCACACATGGCTTGAACAGTAGTATTCAATCCCCCCATGATTTTAGAGGGGGTTTTTTTGCGACTGTTGTGCCTAAAAAAAAAAGCTTTTTGAGAACTACTTGAATTGGTGAACCTGCAAGCAGAGGAATGTATGTTGGAATGAATGTATATGTTGAATGTATGTTGTGATGGTGTCGAATGATGCGTCTTGACCCAAATCTATGGATAATTTGATGACTGAAGACGTCTGCTTGATTCTGCGTTCACTTCGCCGATCGCAAAATAATGACTTTCAGGAAGAACTGACAGGTATTAGTAGGAACAAAAATCCACTCACATCTTCAACTGTAGACCTTCACTCAGAGTCATATAACTGAAATCCTTCGTTCTCTTGTGTATTAGTGACAAAACACTAAAATGATTTCTGTGAACTTTACAGAGAAAACATGCAATAAAACGTAATAATGCGCAGTGGCGTGTCAAGCTTAGGAACAGGGTGCCATTACTTTTGACATCTGTCTACAACTTTACACATTTTCTTAGAGGATGATTTTAAATGACAATGGAAGAGTAAATATTAATAAGGTCAGATGGGGAAGAGGATACGCACACAAAAAAATAAAACTAGCAGGCAAGCCTAGTTTTGTCAGGCCACATTCCTTTGCCTGGACGTTCAATAAGTTGTTCACATCACCATAGCAACGGCAGCAAAACAGCGCATGGTATTCGAATAACATCTTTTAATAGGTAGAGCGAGGACCTGTGAAATGAGCACATAAAAATGGTATGGCAAGAGGCTTTTATGGACAACAGTACTTTTACTTGTGGACAAGGTTTACATACACTGGAGGCTTCTTGTATACCCAGGTGAATCATGGGAACAGTACGTCTTGATTCATCTCACTACACCAGCACAACAGTGTAGTCAAGAACATGTTTAGTGAATATTTTTAAACTTGTTTGTGAATTTTCTTAAAATGAGGTCCAGAGATGTTAAGCAGCTGCATTTTTACAACGTCCTGCACAGAATCGCTGGCTCTACATTATGGCTTTTGATGTGATGCGTACGGTAAGACCTTATAAAATGTCCGAGTCATATTTTTTCCATATCATCTATATCAACAATATCAGAAAAGCTAATAGTAAACAAGCATGGAGGAGCACAAAACTCATCAAACCAACTAACAGATGAGGAACTTGTCCCTAAAAAGTGTGGTCATTTGGGCATGGTTTGAGACTCCGCCCAGAAAGCAGCCATTTGTTAAGTATGCTGCAGAGCGGGTATGAATGAAAACTTGCAATGATCCATTGTAGAGAAAACGTTTTATACTGGGACCTAAGATTTAATCCATATACTGTCCCAGCTCTACGCTACAGTGGAAAAGAGACTAAAGACAAAAACATCTCAGATTACGAACACGATAATGTCAGTCCCTCAGGAATTTCCAGATTTTTGATTTTAGGAATGAACACGAAATCAAGCAATATCTGGAGAAGCTTGGAATTTTAAAGAATTAGTGCAGGTTTTCCGCAGATTTTGGTCGAGACGTGTCGTGTGACGTCATCACAACACACATTCAGCCAAATCTCTGTTTCATTCACCTGTGTGAGTACAGCTCTCGTAGAAAGTCATAACATATGTGTCTCACTGCTAGGAATTTCAAAGACGAATCCTGTGCTTGTGATTTCAGTACATAAAAACCCAAAAAATCTTTGTCACAAAAAAAAAACCACCCCAAAAATAAAACACTCTGAAGTCCTGGAGGGACTGACAAGTCTATAACTTCAACACCATGTCTTACCAGCAGCTCTTCTGGCGTGATGGAGTTGTCCGTGCAGAGACAGAGTTTTTTAGCGGAGATGGGCCGGGACGATTTCAGTTTGGACGCCAGGAAAAGGCAGACGGCACCCAGAAGCTGCAAACACGACTTTTTAGTTTTCACGGCAGAGAGAAATCGGTCCAGGTAATTGACAGCCAGAGGGAAAACTTCTTCGTCACACTCCTCTTCTTCACAAACCTGTGGAAACAAGGAACACAGTGTCTGTCAAAACAAACCCAAACACTCATTCATTTCCACTAATTATGTGTGGGGCTTCTAGAAAATCCTCTACAATGAAAGAATAAACAGCTCTCTGCTAATCTGCCAAGTGGTCATGTCGAATGTTGTTCTTGAAGGAGGAAAACAACTTCTCACTGAAGACAATTCATTTATTTATGACTCAGCATAGGAAGTTATGGAGTCGCACAAGACCGCAAAGCTGCACACCGCCCACACAGTCGAGCTGCTTTGGTGATTCGTCAAGTCGAAAAGGATTTTAAAAGGGAAAAAATGGCAGCCTAATGTTAAAGATTAGCTTCAACAGCAATGCGTGTACTACATTTAAAACTTTTTGAGTGCTCTCCCCTATTCCTGTCAATCTTCACTAAGCCCTGTCCCCTAGGGTCTTAAAGGAGAAGTTCACTTTCTGAAAAAAAATCTACAAATTATTTACTCACCCCCTTGTCATCCAAGATGTTCCTGTCTTTCATTCGTCAGTCGTAAAGAAACGATGTTTTTTGAGGAAAACATTTCATTTTTCTCCATATAGTGGACTTCAATGGTGCCTGCGAGTGTGAACTTCCAAAATGCAGTTTAATTGCAGGATTAAAGGGCTCTAAACAATCCCAGCCCAGGAAGAAGGCTCTTATCTAGCAAAACGATCGGTCCTTTACTTAGAAAAATAAAAAAAATTGTATAATTTAAATCATTTTAAACCTAAAATGTCCGCATGGAAATAACATGACTGCTCAAAAAATGTCTTTTAAAAAATCCTGAGCGATTGAAGTTGTGGTTGCGACTACAGACCCAGTGTTTACTAGTGTGGAGAAGGAGGACCGCTCGAAGTTCTTGCGTGTGGAATGACACGAAGTTATAAAAAAAATTTTTTTTGGGGAACTAGTAATACTTTCTTCCCGCTCTAATCATGCAATTTGAGAGAGTTTTTGTCACTATTTTCGCCTCTGGACTTCTGTTTTCAACTCTCTGAGTGACAGGCGCGCAGAAACACAGTGCCGGGTCTTTTGTGTACACCAGAGCTAAGCTGATCGCACTGAAACCGGCCCGCATTGTAGACCCTACTTTGTATCGGACCTTAAACTTTTAAGCAATTTCCCCCTGGGATTAATAAAGTTCTTTGAATCTTGAATAAAAGATTGCGTCCGCTTGTAAATAATGTCACTGCTCAAAAGGTTCATTTAAAAATCCTGAGCGATTGAAGCGGTGGTTGCTCACTCTGCACCTGGATATCAACATACCCATACATTCTCGTTGTACCTTTTTGTTAGTAAAGAGAGTGAGACTTATTTGCACTTCCTTGGTCTTTGCACGTTCGATTTGTAAACACTGAGTCTGTAGCTCCGCCTACGTCAGGCGTGTCCTTCTGACATGATTACGTAGTGTCACGGACGCGTATCCCAGGGCTAGAGCAAGCTGAGCTTTTGTAGTTAAAAAGTATACAATTTTTAATTTTTCTAAGAAAACGACAGATCGTGTCACTAGGTAAGAGCCTGCTTCCTCAGCTGGGATCATTTATAGCTCTTTGAAGCTGCATTTAAACTGCATTTTGGAAGGTAAACACTCGCGGGCACCATTGAAGTCCACTATATGGAGAAAAATCCTGAAATGTTTTCCTCAAAAAACATCATTTCTTTACGACTGAAGAAAGAAAGACATGAACATCTTGGATGACAAGGGGATGAGTAAATTATTTGTACATTTTTGTTCTGAAAGTGAACTTCTACTTTAAGTGACTTGTAGATTGTCTATAAAATTAAAAACAAGCATTCCGGACCGGAAGTCGGTTTTCCAAACGGGTTTCTCAGAAACTTTCACACAACTTTAAAAAGCCACTGCTTAAACCAGTGACTTTGTGTCACTGTTTTAGATATCCTCCACGTTGTTTCTACAAAATAAAGAAATGAAATAAAATGAGTGTTGCACCTTTAAAGCCTGTAACTTTCAGGATGGTCTCTCATGCATGTCGCTGTTAGTTTTCAAGCACCATTTTGTGAGTTAAGAAATATTTATGTCAAAGGGCGGAAAACAAACACACGCCCCCACACACACACAGCCAGCAATCAAGCACCAACCTCCAACATCCAAGTGGCGACAACCCTCCTCATGTATGGCTTCACTTCTTTCTGCACGTTCTGGAAATAAGTAGCTTGTGGGAGAAAAGTGTCCTCGAGTGTCAGGAGATTCTGCAGCACTCTGTCGTCGCTGAAAATGGTGGGGTCTAGCTGACCCTTGACGACGCCTTCGTGGCACAACAAATCCATGTTTAGTTTACCCACGTATCAAAGTGACTGCGGCAGGGGATGTGGGAAAAAAAAGAAGAAGAAAGAAGAGAGAGAGAGAGAGAGAGAAGAAGAAGAAGAGAGAGAGAAACAGACAGGAGTGCACTTTAAAAACAAGCATCAGGGTCGCCACAGCACTGTGCAGCCTGGCTCCTTCTCTACCTCATCACCACCTTCTCCCTCTCTGGGCCTTTCCCTTCGTTACCAGCGCTGTGTCGCGCATGCATCAAGCCAAAGCGACGAAGTGGACCAGCACCGCACAGCCACGCACCAGTTCCCCACCACAGTGGGCCATCACTTACATGTAGGAACTCTTAACTAACTTCACGACCACCCAGTAGGCGAGGCTGTTCTGCCCCTCCTTCCTTCTCTTCTCTTCGCTGTGCCGGTCGTTGCGCATGCGCGTTGACGAGCCTATGTGCTTCCGGTCCACATACAGCACCGTACTTTCTAGAAATGGGGGCACTAGAAAGTCATTATTATTATTATTATTATTATTATTATTATTATTATTATTATTATTATTATTAAACAGCAACTCCTATTAAGACTATGAAGTCTTATGAAGTATTTTGTTTTTCCACACATCGACAAATATTCTTGATAGATCTTGAATTTGCATTTGGGAAAAAGAAAGATAATCCTTTATCTCATTCAATCATTGATTAATTCTGCTACAAGTATTATTATTATTATTATTATTAATAATAATATTGTTAGTATTATTATTATTATTATTATTATTATTATTATTATTATTTTTATTATTATTTTTATTATTATAATTCTTCTTCTTCTTCTTCTTCTTCTTCTTCTTCTTCTTCTTCTTATTATTATTATTATTTTTCTCCCATTTACTTCAGTATAATGAAACATTTCCATAATACCGTAAAAAAAACCCCAGAAAAAACAACGAGGTTTCACGTGTTTGTGTTAAAACAGCTGACCTGATACAATACGTGGATCTCCGCGATCTTCGGTGCTGTTTAGTTCTTTTCCAACAAAAAACTGAACTGCAGAAAACGTGTACTTTTTATCTAAGACGTTCATTTCAGACGCACCGCTTTGCGCATTGACGTCATCACGTAGCTAGGCTACGTCTGGACCGTGAGCGTTCAGTCAATGCGTTACCTGATGTTTACCTACGTCTATCTGATCATACAACTGAGTGCAGAGGTTTTCATAAAGCTTAAGACAAGTATAATCAAGGCCATAACCAGGATCAACATTTTTTCTGGAGTTAATGTTTTGCACAAGTGTCTATACAGGCAAAGACCAACCATATATTCACCAACCACTTCATTAGGAACACTGAACACCTGCTCATTGATGCAGTTATCTAATCAGCCAATCATGTGGCAGCAGCACATCCATAAAATAATCAGATACAGGTGAATAGCTGTAGTTCACATCAAACATCAGAATGGGGACAAAATGGGATCCCTGTCAATCACAGCAACATTAACCAATCCCAGGCGACCGTGAGCTCATGTATGTTTGCCCTGTGACACACCACGAGTAGCAGTTCAAAAAGACGTAGAGGAAGAATGAAATCATGCCTATACTTATGTATTATCCACATACAAACCATAATAATATAAACCTATCAGCAACCCCACTAAACCTAAGCAATCTGTAATAAGCCATGTGATTTACTCATTCCTGAGAGCATCAGAAAATCTTGGTATCCACAAATCTTGGTAACCACACAGCAAAAATGACCCAAAGAATGCCTACTGCTTGCAGGTGAGATGACAATTCCACCCAGGTCAAAAAGCAAAAGGGAGTAAAGTGGATCAGTGTTGCCTGGCGATAGCACCTGAGAGAATTTTTACAACATCCCTCCCTCCTGCCTTCAGCATTAGGATTCCTTCTGTACCCTATAAAGATTTTGCGTTATGTTTCTTAAAGTAAGCACACCTCTTAATGAAATGAAATGATAGATTATGGTATCTGGTTTAATTCAGTCTCTCCAGAATATTGCAATTTTTGCAATTACAGCATATTTTCTGCAGATTTGGGTCGAGAGGTGTCATATGACGCCATCACAACACACATTGCATGTTTGGAATGTGTGTGGAACATGAGTATAACTCTTATATAAAGTCATTACATGTGTGTCTTCACTGCTAGGAGTTTAAAAGAAGAATCCTGTGCTTGCAGTTTCACCAATTCAAGTAAGTCTGCAAAAAAAAAACCAAAAAAAACAACACACTTACATTTTTAGCATTTGTAGTTGGCAAAATCACAAAACAAACTCCTGGAAGGACTGATAATTCAAACTAGTCATTTTTACTCCTTACACAAGAAAACTGATGACTCACTTATGTGATACAGGAATTTGCACAACAAGTATGAACATTTCCGTCCAGCTAGGGCCAGGGCCAGGGGCAAGGTTAGCAATGTTGGATTTTCTCATGACTTTCACAAGAAAGCCACTGAAATTATTTTGAAAGAAAAACACAAGCATTTTATTTGTTCCTTTGATACAGGCACTGTATGATCCTTGCAAAAACACGTTTCAGAATCTTGATAAGCTTTATCATGATCTTTTATCTGTAAATACTTCAACATCAACTCACTAGATGCCAATAAGCTCATGACTCTAGAATGGGTGAGGAAACTGAGTACTGAGGGGAAACTCCTGAAGCACGGGGAGAACATACAAACTCCACACACGCACACACACAGAGGAGGAGACAGGGAATGAACCCCAAATACTAAGCCTCTTTACCTTGATATATGTTGTTCATATAAAAACTATAGCCTATTAGAATGAGCACATGAAAACAAACCTGAACCGTGGAACTGACAGGGAATGAACCCCAAACACTAAGCCTCTTTACCTTGATATATGTTGTTCATATAAAAACTATAGCCTATTAGAATGAGCACATGAAAACAAACCTGAACCGTGGAACTGCTGTCAGAGCCATGCTTATCTGAGAATTCAGCAATGCTGTGGTATAAATTAATTATTATTACCACGTTCCTCTAGAGTTTTAATGCACAGACACGTGTTTCTGAGACGAGTTCGTTTTAGACGGAATGCTGCAATGCATTCAGCACCCTCATTCAACAGACTAATTAAATTACAGACAAACCCGGCCGGATGAGACTGAGATGGCTGACATTCTTATGTAATTACCATCTTCCCCACTCAGACGTTATTCCAACCCTAACCTGCTCCTTAATTCCTCGATTAGCCTGTTCAGGTATGTTGTAAGAAAAGTGCCACACACTAATGAATACCACACACGTCTGTCTGTAAAGTGTAGCTCTAGGTGAAAGTGCATTTCTATTTTTCACTCATTGTGTGAACATCATAGTAATCACAGGAGCAAAGCACTTCAAGATTCAGAGTTAACAGAAAGCAGTCACCATTTTTCCTTTGCAACTGCAAAAACCAGAACATTTTCTGTCGGGCTGATTCCTGTAGATTTGTGAGCGATAGTTTCCAAAGGATGAGTCTGTTTCTGCTTCTCTCTATTTCCTCACACCACCCCTTCCTTGATGACCCAAAAGCCTTCTTCAAAACATTTACTGACTGAAGCCCTGAAGTCTTCTGCAGTTTATTTGTAAAATAAAACTATGATATATAAGATTCCTACATTCATCTATGTACATTATTGTTCTGTTTGTGTATGTATATGCTGTGTGTGCATGTGTGTAAGAGTCAGCACAGTGGAAAAGCATAGCTGCAGCACTTAGAGTAGTGACATAGGTTGGATTTTTGGAGCATGAGATCATATCCTCACATCTCTAAACAGAGGAAGATAAGAGGAACTCCCTCTCTCTCTCTCTCTCTCTCTCTCTTTCTCTCTCTCTCTCTCTCTCTCTCTCTCTCTCTGTCAAATATCCATTGAGCTTGGTACAGTTGAAAACAATATATCACTAATGCATATGCGTTAATATGCACATAAAACTAATAAAAAAAATAAGGTGTGTATAAACTTGCATTCGGTTAATGCAAGTTAACACGAACATTTCTCTTTCAATTTTGTTGGTTTATAGGGCTATAGCATCTGACAAGATTAGTCTTTCTTTAGTTTTCTACCTCACTAAATCTTGCCATATTAACAGGAGTGTGCAAACTTTTTATATCCACTGTATATGACACTGTGGGTAGATCAGCTATGGATCTTCATTTTATGCTCCACTATCCTCCCACACATAGTTTTTTAGATTGACGGTACGCTTAGTCTCTGACCTAGTAAACTGTAATGATGATGTGTTTTCTAATAAAGACAAAAGCAAAGCACTTCCTGACTACAGAGTCGCTTCTGTAGATGCATATTTACAATCATTAAAGATATCACCACACAGAAAAACACTGTTCTAGATGTAGGTGTAACATTGATTCCGGTGTGAAAATTGTGTGTGGAAGAAAGAACAGGCCAGTCAGCGGTACACAGGTTTATACTTGCTGTGGATTTGTAACCATGTGCAAGTCAATTGAAATAAAAAGCAATACACAAAACAGGAATTAAGTTGTTTCAATTCATGCTTCCATTTGTGCAGATAAATGCTATTTTATTTCTGGTTGCTGTTTAGAACTGAAACTAGAGCAAGCTGTGAACCACGTGAGGTTCTGTACAACGCTTTTATCACACAGGACAGTAATGGTGCCTTGTGCAGAAGCAGCTGATTCTGAGACAGAGCACAAAACTGAACAACAGTGAGCAGTAACCTCTGAACGACAGACCACTTTCTAGACTCTAATTCAAACTAGTCACCATTTAACTAATTACCTGCAGTTAAAAATGTAATCTTCCACAAACATGGGCATAAATGACATAACATATGTTCTTCAGCACTGTTTCTTCCTTGGCAGTATTTTGTGAACATAAAGTTTTCTGCACAGCTGTCCCAGCCTTGGTTTTGGCCTCTAGTTCACCTGCTTGATTTACTATTTTTTGTTATCGTCCAAAGCAGTCACTGGGTTCCACAGATGCTGGCCTAGCCCCGTTTAACGAGAAGAGCTAAACAGACCTGTTTCCTATGTCCTATAGGAGAGTTTACAGCAATCTGGACAAAATAAAGCGAAGTTTATCCGAGTCTTTTGTGATTGTTCCAGCCAAAAATACTTGATTTTGCTGTTGCATTTTTTCTGCTTTTTTGTGGAAAACCTCTTGAATTGGTGAAACTGCAAGCGCAAGAGTCTTCTTTTAAACTCCTTGCAGTGAACACACATATGTATTGACTTTCTATGAGAGCTGTACTCACACGTGACTGGAAGAGAGATTTGTCTGTAACTATAAGTTTTGTTTATAGTTATATATGATCCAATAAGAGTGTATGCTGTACACACATGAGCTAAGACATGGAGTGTTTGTTATAATTACTTGTTAATTGTCAAATTCTTAATATCTAGTTATTTGTTCATGTCTATTACAGGTGAATTAAGGAAGGAATAAATCACAGCTGGGTGTATTGTTATCACCTTAAAGTTGATTGTTTTTTAATAATATCACGTCTTAAAGTGTTTTTTAAAGTGGTTTAGAAACCACAACAATGTGCCAGTGATTGCACATTTCTATTAATTAAATAATGACACATAGATGAAATCTATTTCTAGTTATATTTGAGATTGAAGAATGTCTGAGAAAAGAGTTAGTTCCTGTTATCACGCACACTATAGCAGCTATAAATACTTGTTCCCACACCAGTTGTTCTCTTTTTTCTCTCTTGTCATGTTACAGAGAAATAAAAAAACCCCAAAAAGACCACAATGCTCTCAATCCTGAAGATATTCTTGACTCAGAATGAGATACAATAGCTTTGAAATTACAAAGCACTGACACTGGAGATTCCTTACATAAATGCTAAATAAAAACGTCACCATAACGATGACTGTACACAGTGTCCATGTGTAGACAACCCCAGTTACAACCCTAGAGGATTTACTGTCTGTGTGCATGTATGTGTGTGTTCTGTGTTATAGAGGTGGCGCCTCCTGATTGGACGACTATCCTGCCTCTGATTGGTGATTTAGAGCGTTGGTTTAGTCTTCCTCTGTAAAACATCTCTGCTATCTCTGTTGATAGCATTTATTGTGTTGGCTTTGTGTGAGATATTGAATAAATAATTTGAACTTGTTTTTTTGCAAAATACCTACATACTGTGTAGCACATTCGTAGAGTTTCAATGCCATTTACAGCCTTGGCTTTGGCCTCTATTTCACCTGCCTGATTTATTACTTTTAGCCCCATTGTAGCCCCATTTAATGTGAAGAGCTAAACAGACCTGTTTCCTATATCCTGTAGGAGAGTTTCAGCAATCTGGAGAAAATAAGTTAAAGTTTTTGTGATTGTTGTGGCCAAAAATGCTTGATTTTGCTGCAGCTTTTTCAAAATCAGTGATGTAACTTCAGGTTTTTTTCTTCTTTTAATCTCCCACTAGTGAAGACACATATATAATGACTTTCTATGAGAGCTGTGTGTGTTGTGATGTCACATAATATGCCTTGACACAAATCTGCAGTAATTTTGTGTTTGTTTGATTTGTTTGCGTTAGTTTCTAAACAAATTTTGAAAAACTCGAGCTTTTCTGAATATCATAAATCAGCAAATTGCAAAATAGCAGAGGGACTGATTTATTATACTGCATAAAGCTGTACTGTATACTGAGCTTTTAAAACCTGTATAATGACACTGTGATGTTTTTTATAAAATGAGATTTATTTAGCATTTATGGAACGAGTCAATGTGTGATTGTTGCGACCAAAAACATTTGATTTTGCTACAGCTTTTTCTGCTGAGTTTTTTTCTTGCTTATGTCTGATTCTTGCATACATAAATACTTTTGCTGTTATTTTTTTTCCATTGTCTGTACCATTTATCCGATCTATCATCGGGTCACAGGGAGCCTGTGCCTATCTTAGACATCAAGACAGGATACACCCTGGACAGAGTGCTAACCCATTGCAGGGCACTATGGCCAATTTAGAGACTGCAATCAGCCTAAAAGCATGTCTTTGGACTGTGGGAGGAAACCCACCAAGCAGGGGGTAGAACATGCAAACTCGAGCGAGACTCGAACCCAGGATGCGTGAGGCTAACGTGCTCGCTAACCACTAAGCCACCGTGCCACCCTTTTGCTGTTATATGATAGTTTGGTGAGGTAGGCAGGTCATTTGTATTTTCTTTGGCATTTTTCTTTTGTTTAGGTTTGATAGAGGGTTCAGGGTTTTTGTTTATTATTTTGGCCTTGTCAGTGCTTGAAGCTTTCACCCATTTTTATTATACTTTTCTGTTGCATCCTGGCCCCAGACATTGGTAGTAAAACTTGTTACAGTAGAAACAAAGACACAGCAGAACAAGTGCCTGAATATACACCTTGCAGCTGGAACTGTCATCACAGCTGTTGGTGTAGTTTAATTGACTCCTGCTGTATTGAACAGTGCTGTAGTGTAACGAAAGTTACAAGAAATTTAAGCAAATACACAAAGATTGCACAAGCCGTCTGCTTGTACACTATAGTTATCACATTCTTCATGCTCATGGATTCAAGACGTGCAATCAGAAGGCATACCAACCTTATCAGCAGAAAAATGTGTTATGAGTGTGTGTTATGCCCTGATGAGGACAGGGTGACATGCGCACCCTGCCCAGTATACACTAAAGCTTTGATCCTGAGATTATTGAAGAGGGGTGGGCGCCATGTAGGATGTAGAGATCAGACTTGGGTGGTCTCAGAAGATCTGTGATATTTCTGGGAAGATTTTGAGCTGCTCTCTATTCGGAATTTTCTAATCAAGAAATTGCACATTTGGCTTGCAGACGAAGCTGTGTGGGCCTGCACCAGAACAGATGTCTTATCAATAAAAGCGGGGGAAAGCAGACTCACTCCCATACCCACCCAAGAAAGTCTTTCAGCCTGAGGCAGCTGTACAGTTCAACATCCCAGAGCAAACATGTAAGGAATTGGTACATTCCTTGCTTTCGATACAAAATGCAAGAAGACACAAACTTTAATCGAAACACACTATATAATAAATCCGTAGTCATCATGAATAAAGGCAATACTGCCTTTATTAGTTCTGCCCACATCCCTGGGAAAGAAATGTAACAGGTTAACAGTTATTTCCCATGACTAACAAGTACCAGGGCGTAATAAATTCCCCAACTCTACTCAATATCCATGGGATCCTCTAAGCAGATAACTAGTGATCTGAAAATGAATCTCATGCCTGCATAGCAGGGAGAGGTTCTAAAAAGATATCAAAGCACTTCCAACTAAAAAATTTCCACTGATATGGAAGTTAGATAGAACTGCACAGAAAGGAAAAGTAAACAATAGAAAGAACTTGCAGGGAGGTTTAGTTGACACAGGAGTGCTGGAATACTGTTCTTCCACACAGCATTGCTTGCACAAAAATAATTTGCATGGAAGAGTCATCAGACATCAAACTAAGTAAACATCTGAAGTATGCAAAACATATCTAGATAATTCAGAGGTATTTTGGTGCCAGGGAATGATGAAGTAAATCAGATGAATTCTTTAACCATAATCGCCAAAGGTACATTTAAACACCTTACAAGTGTTTAGCCAGAGGGTGGATCTGTTAAGCTTTGGGGTTGTGTAACATTCACAGGGAATATTGCACAGATTGATAGAGAAATTTGATGGAGAAACTTGAGGAAGTAAATGACACAGTGAGTGAAGAAACTGAAGCTGAAAACAACAGGACAATGACTCGAAATTCAATATACCATATTGTTTCTGTCAAAGGGCGCATTACTCGTACTAATAAGTACTGAATTAGTAGGATATTCAAACTTTTGCACATGCCACAATTACTATTTAATTTTTTTTTACTATTTTATTTTAAATCAAAGTAACATCCATTCATTCAGGGTCACAGGGAACCTGGATTCTATCCCAGTGGCCTTGGGGCACAAGGTGGACAGGGTGCCCACCCAAGACAGAGTACAATCACACAATATGGACAAGCAATGCCAAAAATCCTACAACACATGTCTTTAGACTTAGGGAGGAAACTGGAGTACCTCGAGGAAACCAATGAGGCATGGGAAGAACACACAAACTCCACACACACAGGGCAGAGGCGGATCTTGAACCCCCAACCCCAGAGGTGTGGGGTAAATGTGCTAGACACTAAGCCACCATTAAAATATTAAAATTTGTGAGCTATTCACTGCAAAAACTGTGTTTATTACTTTTGATTTAAAAAAACCCCAAAAAACCCCCAAAATATGGTATCGGTTGAGGCCACCCAAGCCTCTGCATACAGCTATGTGTTCAGTAACAGGTTAATGAAATAATGCTTTCAGTGATTTCTTACAGGAAACACTCAGGGTGAAGCTTCACTAAAACATTCCCACACAACAACTAAGATTACTGTTCATATAAGGACTAATAATAACTGATACCCATTGGAAAATCTATTCTGATCTTCTCACCAAGGTCAGCTAAGAGGAAGTCCAAAACTCTTCCCACCAGCAGACTCTGAGAAGCCCTCTGCAATTTGGGAGAGACTTTCCACTTTTGTTAACACTGTCATTTAAAGGTTTGTGAGGGCTGGCTGATACAGACCCACTCATGTGAGGGAGAGAGTAGAGGAAAGGAGGAAGGGGTCTCTGCTGCCATGCTCTTTCTGATCCCTGCTCACTACTTCCCAGGACCGTGGCTGTCCCTCTGGGGAACTCTTTCACTTACATTCATGGACACAGCCTCCATATCAGGAAATGTCTCATCTGTATGACCTACATTGTGCTCGGCTCATTTCGTATTCTCTTGCTTGCGCAGGATACGTTTGATTTGTTTGTAAACCACTTTCAACATTTGAGGTACTTACTTCTGAATTTAAAACCATCCCTGATATTGTCATACACTCAGACACATAGTGTACAGAGTACAGTGGCTATTGGCGTCTTAGATATTTGTATAAGCGTCTGTAAAGGCAACTGTAACAGGAAGTTTAAGGGGTGTGTGTTTTGATTGGACCTGGAACTGGAATTTTGTCTCCTGTTAGGAATGTGACTATTGTATAGAAAATAAAAGCAAAAGGGTAGTTGAACTGTATGCCCCTTTTGTATAAATTGGGTAGCAGGGGTCAAAAATTGAGCTTTGTTAATAATACCTGAGTATTATTTATACTTTACAAGAGAAAACATAGCTACAAACTTGGCTTAATTTAGCATGTAAACATTTCAGTTTAGCATCCAATCCACTAAAGTAACTATCAAGGATCATACCAGTTCATCATCTGTGGTAATTATCTGTAGATCATGCTAAAGCTTACATCTACCTGGCCCTGCCTCAATAAAATGTTTCAATATCCTGAAGTAAACAAAGACTCATACCAAATTAAGTGTCTCACTAAAAGGCATAAACTCTCACATCTCGTTTGAAAAAGCATGCTGAAGTAAGTTTTGTTAATTGTTACCATTAGCTGTTTGTTCGTTTGTTTTGCTAATGTCAGAACATATTAGCATCCATTCTAGTAGCTAACAACATTGGCTAGTCAGCAAGCTAGATTCAGAGTATTTTACATTTGATTAACATTAGCATTATGTTACTTACAGAGACAGAAGCAAAACAGCGTCGTTACTGTAAAATATCTAACCGTTTTTGATGTTTTTAAGTCATGTACTTAAAGTAATTAAAGTTTTCATATGAAAACATCACGGCTTCATTTCTTTGCTACAGCATGTAGTTAGTATATTTAAAAGTAGAAACTATTTGACTCTCACTTGAGTATTCTGATTTAAGTATTAAGTATAATTTCCTCAGTACTTTTTTTTTTTTTACCACTGAGGAAATTGTGAATGAATAAAAAAAAAAAACGTTAGTGAAAGTGTGATTTGTTAGTGTGAGGGACAGCCTGATATTTAGATTGATTCAAGAGGCTGATACTTTTATCCAAAGCAGCTTACAGAGTCCACACAAAAACATGACAGTGACTGTTTCATCACTATTTTAATAACTAAGTCAAGAATCTTTCAACCATATATAGCTAATTCAGTACACAGTGAAATGAAACAACGTTCCTCTAGGACCTTGAGCTTCCTGTGAACTCATATCGACAATGCTGTAATACATTGTGTGTATCTGTGACAAAAAAGTTTGTGCACCCTTTCGGAATTACATGCATGTCTACATAAATGGCTTCTACGGAAGTGGATATCTTTCAGTAATCACTGGAAAAGGCCACTCTGTAGACTCCTCAAACCATGAGGAGACAGCTAACGATGTGCATGTATCTATTTTATGTATACCGAAATTCAATCTGCTAATAAAGTGAGCCAAAACCTGTGGAGATATCAGCATTTCACTGCTTCAGCATCCAACCAGTAGAAGCCAGTATTTAGCTGATTGATTTCGATTAGCTATCCAGATTTTTGATGCTTTACATTATTACTACATTATTTATCTAAGTGCAGCTAGAGTTTATAGGGAAAGCTCAGGATGACGTTTAACAGGCATCTGTGCTAGTCAGCTAACTATGCAGCTAGAAGCAATGATAAATTCATATGAGCTAGTTAGCTAGCCACCAAATAACTAGCAAACTAAAACCCTAACAGTATTTGGCTAAGAAAGCAAGTCATAATTTTTCTCTGTATACTTCTAATAAGCGAGGTGGTGTCCACTTTTTTATTACTTCTTTAATCATTTATTATTATACAATATATCTATTATACAACTTTTGTTGAACTAGTTGCTCCTGTAGAAACCAGGACGTGTTTGAACGAGCAACATAATAGAAATCTGTGACTTGTGTTGCTTAGGGTCAGAGCTGTTGTTAAAGAAAAATAATCAAACTATATTCCGACTAGTCAAACTGAAGAATTGAAGAGCAGAGCACTGTTGCATAAATCGGTTTATATACAGAGTTACAGTCATGAAGGACATCCAGGTTTCAGGCTGTTGCTGAGATTGTGCCACTGCTGTGGGGTATGAGCTTGGTAAAGCAGACTGAGAACTGAATGTAGACAACGGGTGTGAGAGGAACTGAGAGTAACAGAGATCTGATATCTAACTGCTTTAGATTATTGCGACAGATATGACATGATCTAGGAGAATTCATCAGAAGGAAAATGTTCACAGAATAAGATCAGTTTAAAAATCTGACCTGTTCATATCTGGATACAGATGTGGAAATATTAGGTAAACAGATGCAGAAGTGGATTAACTGAAAACAGACACAGTCCAGAAACTCATGATGGAGAAAAGTTGGGACTTTCAGCTTGGGGAAATTCGGTGATGCTATGAACACAATTAATATCCACTGTATAGTGGAGTCCCGGCCTCTGAAACCAGAGTAAAAATTTGAGATTTTGAAAAAATAAACAGCAGGTTTTAGAATTGTGAAATATTCAAAGCAAAAAATATTTCTCGAAAACATATCTTTACTTAATATTTACTGTTCAAGATTCTGTACTATTTCTAGCTCCCCATTTAAATGTAAATAAATATGTGATATTACCCATGTCACACATTATACTTTATATAAAAGCTCAAATTTAGTCATGTATATTGTCATTTAGTCAATCAGGATCAACTGAACATAAAGAGACAAGCTGAAAAATAGGACTAAATGTTTTCAGAACCCAATTTTAAAGTAAGCTAAGAAAAAAAAGTGATTATTTTGAATCTGACACAGAAGTAACATCATTTACTGTGCATGAAATTGGATATAGATAAATTGGAGAATAAATGTAAAGGTCAGGGACGGGGTGGTGTTTTATTGTACTGTAGAATGTGTTTCAGTCAGATCTTCTTTTGAAGCCTGTGATCAGATAACACTGATGGATTTGGTGTATAATGGATTATCAGCTTTTACATAAACGTGTGCAGTTCATGCAGCTCGAGTATCGTTAAAGCAAAAAGAAGATGAATCGAATACAAAAAAACTCTGAAATTTATGTTAGCATTTCAAAGATTCCACTTTTCAGTCAAGTCATTGTGAGTAATAATATTTGTAATGAAAATCGTTGTTAGAAAAGAATGCAGAGTAGAAGCGTTTTCACTAGAGCTGTCAGACATTGTGTAGGAGAAATTAAGCATTGAGATTCAGCATTAGTTTTTTTTCTCTAAGAGAATTTTGCCTAAGCAGCAGAAGGCACACAGACTGTAACAGCCCTTGATTTTCCCGATGCACCTGAGTGTGCTAGTTAGTCTATAATACTCTCAGCAGGTTCTTGGTCTTCGTGCTGGTCGAAAGCGAACCTGCAGAAGCACAAGAACACTATCATGCTAAGTGAGATTAAATCAGTGCAGAGACTGAATGTGTTCAGCTCCCATGTGGTGAATGAGACCACTGATATACAGTGTCACTATCGAATGTTACCACAGTGAGGTAATCAACTCGACACAGAGAGCGCAATTTCCCTTGGGAAGTTTTCGCCATAATGTCAATATATTAAACCTTTTTTTTTTGGCATCGGGATTGGAAAGCACCCACACTGAGGGTATTGTTTGTGAGAACAAAGCACAAAGAGTTTAAAGGCACGAATGGGTGGACAGGGTTGTAGATTATAGTTTTTCCTTTTCTAAATAGATGCTTGCATTCTTCCTAAAAAAAAGATACTAAATAGTGGCTGTAAGGAAGAAACACTTTATTAAGAGGAAACTGATCTATATTATACATGAGGTAACTTACAGGGTTTTGAACAAAAAGTAATGGTACAGCACTCCTTTATTCAAACATTAATCACGACAAAAAGCACTCAACACAATCTTCAAGCACGTTCTCAACACATTATTGAACGCTGTCATGCCAAAAGCTCATGGAGGTGTATTTTTAAAATGCCAAAAGCCTTGTGCAAACCTACCAAGTGCTGATAGGGTTATTAGTGTTCAGCCTGTGGTTAGATTGTGCAGGTTATTGGAACGGAGACCAAACTACAGATGAAGGAAAAGCTGTCTCCAAACTATGTCTGGGAACATGTAAAAATTCTTTTCTTCTATGTCATAACATGGCAAAGAATTAATGCCCCTTTTCTTTGCTAATATGTTGGGACGGATTGGATTTGTGCAGATCAAACCGTGCAGCTGTGGTGCGAGCTGAATTACACTCCATTTTGAATTGAGGCCCTTCATTCAATTGTGACATTTACAGTTGGCTTCATTTCCCTCAAAGGGGCCTCTCGCTTTTCTGGAAAAATCCAGTGTGAGTGTGTGTGTGTGTGTGTGTGTGTGTGTGTGTGTGTGTGTGTGTGTGTGTGTGTGTGTCTGGGTCCACTTGTGGGTTCCTTGCTGCTGAAGAGGGCTGGCGGGTAAAATACTAAAAAGCACATGATGTCATCCTCCCCACCATGTTACAGTGCTGTAACAAGCTACAGATGAGGGGAGTAAATCTGCAAGCCTCTCAGGCCACATTGGCTAATCCAGCACATTTCAATAACTCCAACTAAATTCTGAAGCGGTTTCTAGAAAGCCCAGAGATAACAGAAGATAATGATAACAAAATTGGCAGTGACAATTGGTTGGATTTGACCTCTCTTGACAAGAAGCGATCTATTTTAGTTGAAGTGTAGACGTCACAAGCACAAAATATACCATATACTAGACATAAGATGACAAGCTACAAAGCCTTGTCTCATGTAAAACAAATTTACAACTGTTATCCAGACTTTTTTTTTTTACTAGTCTTTTTCAGTAAGAAAATGGGACACTCATTGAATAAAGCTTTTATTTGCTCACTTCCTGTTCACACATGCACACAAACCAGTATGTACAGCTGTCAGGAATGCACTCAGTAACAAACAGGAGCATGTGAACAAATACATGCACTGAATATTTATATATAATTTGGCACGAAGATCTTAGCTGCAGATCCTCTAAGCTCTGTAAGATGTGAGATGATGCCTCTATGGATCAGATTGAGATGGATTGTTTGTCCAACACATCCTACAGATGCTCTAACAGATTTGCAGTGTGGCAGGGAGCATCATCCTGCTGAAAGAGGACACTAGGGGCCATTAGGGAATAGTGTTACCATGAAGGGGTGTATATACTTGGTCTGTAACAATGTGTAGGTATGTGGTACGTGTCAAAATAACATCCAAATGACAAGGAGAATGAAAAATGCTGCTTAGAGCTACTATAAAACATAGAATGCAATCTGAAGCAGGTTGCTCATACATGACCACCCACCCACCCACCCACCCACACACACACACACACACACACACACACACACACACACACACACGTTTGTGTTTCATATGATCTCACCTGACCTCCTGCCCTTCATCACCACAGTCATCAATGGATCCTTAACATCTGGTCATGTTCCAACTGTCTTTAAGAAAGCCAGGGTCATCCCCATCATGAAGAAACCTGCTCTGGATCCCTCAGACATCAGCAACTACTGACCGGTATCACTTCTCTCATTCCTTTCAAAAATTCTCAAACGTGTTGTTTGTAATCAGCTGTCTGACTATCTCATGCAGAATAACCTCCATGATCCCAACCAGTCTGGCTTTGAAGCACATTCCACAGAGACTGTCCTTTTGGCAGTCACTGAGAAACTACATGCTGCTAGATCAGCCAAACTGTCATCGGTCCTCATCCTCCTCGACCTGTCTGCAGCATTTGACACAGTAAACCACAAGACTCTCTTGTCCACCCTCAGGAGTCTTGGAATTTGTGGAACAGCATGGGAATTGTTTTGCTTCCTTCCTGGATGGTCGCTCATATCAGGTAACATGGAAGGGATTGACATCTGCTCCACTCAGACTCTCTACTGGTGCCCCACAAGGCTCAATACTTGGTCCTCTCCTTTTCTCCCTCTATACTCACTCTTTTGGCAAAGTTATATCCTCACATGGATTTTCATACCACTGCTATGCCAATGACACCCAACTTATCTTCTCCTTCACTACCTCAGATACCACGGCTTCTGCTCGGATCTCAGCATGTCTGGTGGACATTTCATCTTGGATGACGGCTCATCAACTGAAACTCAATCCCAGCAAAACTGAGCTGCTGGTCATCCCAGGTGATACATCCCCAGCCCAAGACCTTGCGATATCACTGAACAACTCCATGATTTCCCCTTCAGCCACTGCTCGCAACCTTGGGGTAAGCATGGACAATCAACTATCCTTTTCCTCCCATGTCACTAATGTGACACGCTCATGTCGGTTTCTTCTGTACAACATCAGAAGGATTCGGCCATTTCTATCCACACAGGCTACTCAGGTGTTTGTTCAATCTCTGGTCATTTCAAGATTGGACTACTGCAACTCTCTTCTGGCAGGTCTACCTCTGAACGCAATTTGCCCACTGCAAATTATCCAAAATGCAGCCGCACGACTTGTTTTCAACCTGCCTAAGTTCTCCCACATCACCCCACTGCTGCGTTCCCTCCACTGGCTTCCGGTAGCTGCACGCATCACGTTCAAAACACTAATGCTTGCGTACAAAGCCAAGAATGGACCAGCGCCATCTTACCTCAAAGCTCTCGTCACTCCTCACACTGCACCTCGCTCACTCAGATCCACTAGCACTGCTCGACTTGTCCTACTATCTCTCAGGGAAAAAGGTAGGTATACATCTAGACTCTTCTCTGTTCTGGCACTGAGGTGGTGGAACGAACTTCCCCTAGATGTCTGTACGGCCGAGTCTCTGACCGTCTTCAAACGGCAACTGAAGACCTACCTCTTCCTGAAATACTTAAACTAGTTCCTATATTTCCCCGTTTATGTATTATGTTGTTTAAAAACAAAAAAACAAACAAAAAAAACAACAACTCAGTTTAGGCTAATGGTATCCCAAGTTTGTGTCCTATCGAACCAGTGTTAATGTATTCATTGACTGAGAACTAAAGCACTTTTGTACATCGCTCTGGATAAGAGCGTCTGCCAAATGCCAGAAATGTAAATGTAAATGCAAATATATGAGTGGATGTCAGACTGCATGTATCACATTTTAGGCAGGTTTCAGCCACACATAGACATAGTTTAAACAGTTAAACAGTTTAAACACACATACACACTGTATAAAAATAATATAATAATTATAGGAACTTAGAGAACTGTCCCAAAATGCATAAATGAGGTGAAAGAAATTATTTCTAGTAGATGCAAGAACATATGATGAAGAAGAAGAAGAGGAAGATGATGATGATGATGATAAGAGCAAAAGCAAATGTTACATGTTTTCCAACATTTTCCCACAATACCAGAAAAAAACCATCTGGCAGGATTCACCTTTGTTTTGACCATTTCTCAATGCAGACCCTAGCAACTTCAATAGCTGGAATGCAGTGGGAATGTCAACAGCAGACATTCAGTAAAGTGAGACATTGGACCCCTTGACCTTTCCTTCTTCAGATGGTTAAAAAAGTGGTTTAGTGAAGGGGTTGGGCCACAACAAGCCACCAGACCAATTTAATGTGTGTACCAGTCTGGTTTTGATTGTGTAACAGGACCAGAGAGGTGATATTCCCTCAGTCGGTGTTGAAATTGACAGTGGTAGTGGGCGGGTGCTGTCGAAAACACATCAGTAGATGCGTTCACAGCATATGATTTAGTCATTAAGCCATTCAGTGAGCCCTCAATGCTCTGTGAATGGGGGCGGGGTCATGCTAGAAGACACCACGTCTATCAGAATTGAAGGGTTTCCTTATAGGATAAAGGTGATTCGTCTGAATGACTTTGCTTATCATCAATATAACTTGTAATGCTAGCAATCAACACCCGGCAGTAATGGTAGCAGTCCCAGGTATTACTCATAGGAAAAAAATCAAACAAAACACACCACAAACATGAGCAATGATCCAATGCTTTATTTTGTTGAGGTCTTTTCCTTGTATGATGCCCATTTACACCAAAAATCCAGATGTCCAAAACTCTATTGTCATTGTGTTTAGTTTATTTCTGGTCTATTCTTCTGCGCATCCTCTTTCTTAATTCTCCACTTGACTGTATATGTAAGAGAAGTGAAAAATTGGTGTATTGTGTTGGAACAGGCAAATGAGTCAAGGAGAAAGGCGTGCCGTGTTATACCTAACTGTGAAGGTCTTTAAAAGATATATATATATATCTTTTTTATTTTTCCTCTTGGGCTCTTTTGCTGGCTTGTTCACTTTCTCACGCTCTTTTTTTCCTGTCATGCTCTCTTTCTTTCTTTGCACAATAGGTTATCATTCCTCAAGTTCCAGTCTAGTGACAACATTAAAAAAGTGCATTCAACAACCTGGTTAAACTTTCACCTGGAGCGCATACAGTAGTTTGACCCTCGTGTCAATCACCTGACACCTAAGATACAAAACCATTGTTGAGTCGGTGTGAACGAAAATGAAAAGTGGAACTGGAGCCGTCGGTCGTGCGGACAGAGAAGACGGAGCAGAAGACGTTCCTGTGTCAGTGGTGTGTATAAACTAAAGCAAGCTTATCTGCCTTGTTAAGACATACCAGACGTCCTGCTGCCGTTGTCTTAACAATACATAAGGGTTGCAGTCATCTATAGACTTGATAGATTCAAGTTTGATCACAAAGCTTTTCCTTTAGTTCTGTGGGTGGACAGACATACAAGAAAAAAATTCTAAAGATACACACGCAGCACTTCTGCAGACGGATGAAATGGGAATAGAATCCTCAGCCACAGCCGCTGGATATGCACAATTCCTGTTCCTAGAAAACATAGAAAATATGCTGCTCTTGGCATGAGAGAGAGAGAGAGAGAGAGAGAGAGAGAGAGAGAGAGAGAGAGAGAGAGAGAGAGAGAGAGAGAGAGAGAGAGAGAGAGAGAGAGATCCAAATTCCTGGGGACTGGAATAGGCCAAGAGCAGAGGAGTGTGTGTTTTATTTCAGATCTCTGCAAGTGGTGTTGTGAGACTGTGACTTGTGAAACAAAGATACAAGGACACAGGTACACACTGCTGTTCTCTTCTTCAATAAGGATTTCATTATCAAAATCTGCTTCCTAGAAAGATCTGGAGGTTGAATTTGCATTTTTTCAAGTAAAAACTCAATCAAATGCATCAAAATTGGCCACAGAACGTTCGGCTCATTCCCCAAACACAATTTTGAGAATGCTTTGCTAAAAATAATAAGCGAGTAATTCTGTTTGCTTACTTTGAGAAGTAGGTCAGTACAGGACATCACATCACATGCAGGTAACCATAGCTTGCACAAGAGTAACTTTAGGTTTTGCTAGGTGACAGTTTCAGTCATAGTCCAAATGCATGCTTGCAATAAGAGAACTGTTTCCTCTTGAACATTACATAACTGCAGAGGTGGGGAACGCTAAGCTCAGCAGTTTGTCAAGCCAAGCCTGACATATATGTGTGGTAAAATGGGGCTTTTAGGAAAGAAAAGCCATGTAGCTCATGAAAAAAACTGAAGACAGGACATTTTAAGCAAGATATGGTTTAGTAATGTAGACCATTACTGAAGTTACCATACAAAGCACTTTACCACAGAATGAATGCAGACATTTATACTAAATATGTAGGATTTCTTTTATTGCAGTAGTATTTTCTATCAAATAGTGCTTTTCTCTCGTTAAAACAGATGAATTACAGACAGACTGCAGTCATTTTAAAAGAGCAATTTGGTGTAATATACACTATATGGCCAAAAGTTTGTGCACCTCTAACCGTCACACTCATATGTGGTTCATCCCCAAAGTTAGAAGCACACAATTGCCTAGAACATCTCTGTATGCTGTAGCATTACAGTTTCCCTTCACTGGAACTAAGAGACTCGAAGCCTGTTCGACATGGTGTGTTAAGGTTGGAGTGGAAGAACTGGAGTGTCCTGCACAGAGCCCTGACTCTGACTCAACCCCACTGAACACCTTTGGGATGAACTGGAACACCGACTGAACCCCAGACCTCCTCACTCTCACAACATCAGTGTCTGATCTCGCTAATGCTCTTGTAGCTGAATGATCACTAATCCCCACATCCCTTTTCCCCTAGTGGAAAGCCTTCCCAGAAGAGTGGAGCACATTATAACAGAAAAATCTTGAATGAGATGTTCAACACGCACCAGCAAACACTGGTCATATACTGCATATGTAATAAGGGTATAACAATTTGGCACTGAGGCACTCAAATGGCTGCAGCAGTAATTGAGACTCTAGGCTCAGTTCCTTTGTTTTCATAACGACCGGCAGACAGAAAACCTATCTATAGATCAAAAGGAAATGTGTGCACTTCTGACAAGAAGAGGCCTGCAGTGTTCAACACGCTAATGTTTAGCGAGGTGAAGTGTGCACAGCCGAGCAAACAGCCCTGTGTAAGGGCGAGAGAGAAAAAAAGCTGCAGAAACAGAAGAAAGTATTGTAAAGGGTTGAGCTTTGATCGAAATGGATCTTGATGCATTACTATAGGTTTATTTGATGGGGAACATGCGTGTGTGCTTCTGTAAGAGGAAACTTTTGAACTTAATTCCTGGACATGGAACGACTGACTGATATTTAGTGTAAATAAATACAACAGGAAATAATAATTATTTTGTGAAAATGAATGAAATGTTAAAATAAACACTAGTTAGTGTAACACAAGTATTAATTTTTTTGCCTTTATCTTCTTCGGTTGCTCTGTGATGGACATCCAGAGTGTACGGTGTTCACAGGGTAAACGCTTACTGAAAATCTGTCACACTTCTACTGCCATCCTCCTCAATGTCAATTCATTTAGCTGGTTCACTTCTCTTTCTGCAGTTTAGTCCAAAAAAATGCATCAAATCAATTTAGTTGATATCAGTGTCAGAAAAAGCTTGTAGTGTTCTTGCTCAAGTCTTTCTGTCCTGCGTTCTTGGTAGGATATGGCCTCGCTGCAGCGTTTGTTAGTACGCACACCACTCAGGACTGAAAGATCACTGACACCTTGTGGACAGAAGAAGTCAATATAGCGCATTGAAGAAATCATCTTTTATTTTGCTTTTACAGAAACTTGAATTCATTGTAAATTAGATGCATAAATAACGCTTTTAACACATAATCGAAATATATAATCTGTTATAAGTGATTCTGATACAAAACACTTTCAAAAATTATTTCCTATAATGATTCATTCTACACACTCACCAAGCCACCGATTATTTTTTATAGTGTCCATACAAAATATTTTTGTAGTGTAGCTGTTTAATTCAGTTCATTTAATTTGATGTAAAGGAGCTTTAACTTTGTCCTAGGGATTGGATTCCGGGGCTGCCTCTGAGCTCAGTGTCCTGTACAGCAGCATATAGGCAGTTTCACTGAAACATCACACAAAATAATTATTACTAAAACTCTGTGAATGTGAATTAGATTATCTTCCTCATTATAATGGAACTGAATAGAAATAGAAAAATAGACTTGTACCGTTCTCTCCCTCCATACGTGCTTTGAACCTCCTCCCAGCTGACCTACAAACAGCATAAACAAAATCTGTTTCAGATGTTAAAGCTTCAGTGATATACATTCACTGACCACTTTATTAGGAACACCAACAGGTTATGCAATGCTTTTCTGCTCACCACGGCTGTATTGTGAGTAATCTTTTATTTTTATTTATTCCCATGTCCCAAGTAATTTAGTCATGGCCAATTTTCTACCCATGTCAGCTCTCTTCCATCACATGACATCCACCAATCAGGGAGGATGAAGGCTGCTAGTATCTTTTCAAGCAGCTGCTTGTACAACATCAGGCAGTGGTGTAATACATTCGGAGGAATGTGCAATGATATTCATATGTGTGAGCTTAAAAACTCCCATGCTTGGTTAGTGCAATTATGGCTGATGAATTCACAGCAATTCCTATTAAAGGAGTCAGTGAGTATAAATAGCAGGTTTAGTTACATTGCGACCAGGTTAAATAAAATTCAACTCGTCTCACTTGATGCGTGTGGCTGTCATCAATATAGTACCACTTGCTGTCTGTGGTATAGATGTAGGCCGTGTAGTGGCCCATCATGGGCATCCCAGTATGAACTACGACTCCATACAGTCTGTATCTTCTCTCAGCCTATGAAAAGACAGGCAACATTTATAACATTTATAATCATCTTTTCAACTTTTAATCCATGAAACAAAAAGTACTTAAACTTTACCAATTGGGAATGTTCTTCGGGTAACATTTCAGCCATGTTAATCGATTCAGGGAAACTGACTTTGTCCTTCAGCTTTCTGGTGTAGCCCCTGCTGCTTCTGAACCTCTTTAGATTAATGCATAGGATAGAAGGCAGAGAAACAAGCTTGCACCTCTATAAAAAAAAAAAAAAAATAGTGACATCATCATCCTCACCATCACCACCATCATCATTATCATCATCATGTTGTTCAGAGACCTGAGTAGACGACATCTTCTCTTCACATTTGACACAGTAAAAAGCTTCACTGCCTTCCAACCTCTGTGGCTTAAAAAACATCCTGAAACAGTCCATCTGTGAAAGAAAAATAGCATTCATTTAATCAGAGTTGTTTGCTAATGAGTCAGCTATGCACTGTAAAATACAGACTTTCCTTCCTAATGTGGGAATGCTAATGCACAAATCTAAACATCTTTGTATTTAAATGAAAAGTCCACTCTGAAAACCTGTTTCAATGATAAATGTAGAAATATTTGTGATGTGTTTAGTAATTCTGGTGCTTGTTTGCAGCTCGGTGCTATATTTTCATTATTTCTGTCAGAAGATGTCAGTTGTCTATCCCATTTGCCTGTATGTGGTTAGCTCCTAAAAACAAAAGAGCAAGAACTTCTTTTCTCAAATGTGTATTCTATTGATGTTCAATATCATATTCTTGAGAAATCCATCGTAGATGTAGTGGAGACAGCACACATTCAATGCAGCTATACGACACGGCTGTTTAACTATGAAATGGATGTCAGGTTGTCACTGATGACAGTGTTAGCATGAACGATGCAGCTTTAAAGCTTTCTCTGTTGGAGGAGTGTGTGTGTACAGATGAGATGTGAGAGAGCTAGACTAAGAGGAAAGAGCTTTCTTTAGGCAGAGATGAAGTTCCAGTGCTGCCACTATCACCAGGTAGTTCAAACTGCATTGTGGGTAATGGGGGAAATGGTTAGAAATGATACTCTAACCACAGCTCTCACTGATTCTCATGGGGCGAGGGATGCAAGTGCAGACTTTTTTTTTTTACAGTGTGTAAAAAGAACAAACAACCAAATAAATATAGCAAAACATAAAGACTATGCGCAAGCTGATGGAAAGCAAAGCAACAAACAAAAGACGACATTAACAAAAGCATGTCAGTGGAGTACACAGAAACCAGAACTGAAATAGGGACCTGATTAGTGCCCAGTGAGACATGGGACATGCAGGGGCTGATGAGTAATGTAGTCAAGTGCTGATTTCTACGGTGGCTGGGAAGTGCAAAACAAAATAACAAATCCAAAAACACAAGGACAATTCAGAAAGACCGGAAAAGGTAGTTAAAGTTTGTGAATGGAATTCTTACCGCTGATTGGACGAGACATCTGTCAATCAAGATATACAGGAAGTCCAGCAGGCTGCAGCACTATAAAGTGGATTGGTGTGTGTATGAACGCAGCTCTGCTCTTATAATGCTCCTTACATCGTTTAATGTGGAACAGTTTTGTCTTCGAAACATACCTGTGCTCTTTAGGTGTGTTTTTAGAGATGAAACTAATCTTTATGCCGTGATACGCTATCAGTATATCCAAAATCACGCCATATAAACATCCTTCCTCAAAGTAGCGCTGAATGAATTCCATTTTCTTATAAATATAAATATATATGTTCGTTATTTTCTTAGATTTAAAGTTGAACTATGGAAAAAAAAGAAAAGTAAACGCAGAACTCCGCACATTTGTAAGAAATAAAGTTAGATACACAATTTCCTGCTTCTTGTATATCTTGAGTGACAGATGTCTCGTCCAGTCAGCGGTAGGAATTCCATTCAGAAAACTATACCTACCTTTTCCATTTTGTCTGAATTGTCTTTGTGTTTTCATTTTTTTTATTTCGTTTTTGGATTTGTTTGTTTGTTTTGGATCAATTAACATGAGATGATGATGATTAGTCTCACCAATGAATATATTTTAGCAAATGTGTTCATTCATTCATTCATTCATTGTCTACCGCTTATCCGATCTATTCTCGGGTCTATATCTCAGGCGTCATCGGGCATCAAGGCAGGATACACCCTGGACGGACTGCCAACCCATCGCAGTGCACACACACACACTCTCATTCACTCACACACTACAGACAATTTAGAGATGCCAATCAATCTACAATGCATGTCTTTGGACCGGGGGAGGAAACCGGAGTACCTGGAGGAAACCCCCGAGGCACGGGGAGAACATGCAAACTCCACACACGCGGCGGAGGCGGGAATTGAACCCTCAACCCTGGAGGTGTGAGGCAAACGTGCTAACCACCAAGCCACCATGCCCAACCCAAATGTGTTCATAGAGGCTTAATTATTTTTGTTTTGTAAACTTACCAAGGTGTTTTCACCCTCATGCAGAGGAAGTGGAAAGCTAAGAAAGATGTTGGGGGTACGGTGTACGTTCCTACATTTCTCACACTCAGTGCATTCTTCCACGTCGATCTTGTAAAGATTTTTTATCTCTGCAGCCTGCAACAAAGCGCGACAAAAACAAACCATCTGTGTGATTTCATAAAATGTGATAATAATGCCTATGACATCAGTAGTGTAGCAACTTTCAAAAATAATAACACTTCGAGATTCGAGCTGTGGTCTGAAGTAGTTTGTCATAGCAGGATATTTTGGATTCTTTTGTTCAGGATGCTCATATATGTTTATGTCATATATTTTTAATAGTCACTTTTTTTTAAGGAGAATTAAATTCTTAACTCACAATTTGCTGGTCAGACATCTGCTTCTGAATGAGGTTTAGGATGGTGTGGAACACTTCATCAGCATCGTGTTGAGTGAGCCCTAAAGCAAAACACTTGATTCAGAAATTCCCAGAACTGCATTTTATGAAGTTGAAACATTTAATCAATCAAGATTACAAGCCTAAATGTTCAGCATTTATTTTTCACAATTATTAATTCCGCTTCAGCTGTAATGATTCTGACTGTCGACCTTCATGTTTGAGGAAATATGACAGATTGCATACGGCAAATGTTGTGTTCATGAAGGCACTTCAGAAAATCCAGATGAGGACTGGACTGCCTTTTATCCTTCATGGCGTCTAATGCTCTTTTGAGCTCTAGGGGAACATTCTTTTTATCAAATGTCTCAGATGGCTGCCATCTAAATGTAAAAAAAAAAAAAAAACAGTCACCGTCTAATAATATTTCTACTTCTTACATATCTTACATATACAGTAATGGGCAAATGTTTACATATAGTTGCATGCAAAAGTATTCAATCCCCACAGAATTTATCAGATACGTACACTACCATTCAAAAGTTTGGGATCACCTAGAAATTTCCTTGTTTTCCAGTTCATGGTCTCACACTCCATTTTCTGTTCTGGTTACAACCAGTTTGCACTGTTCTGTGAAGGGGGTAGATCACTGCATGGTGATCATGGAAGATATGTTCTTACCATAAAAAGATATAAAGTGCTTTCTTTCTGGCTATTTTGAGCCTGTGACAAACCCACAACTCCTGATGCTAGACGACTGGATCAGAGTATCTCCAAAGCTGCAGCTTTTGTGGGGTGTTCCCGGTCTGCAGTGGTCAGTATCTATCAAAAGTGGTCCAAGGTAGGAACAGTGGTGAACCGGTGACAGGGTCATGGGCGGCCAAGGCTCATTGATGCACGTGAGGAGCAAAGGCTGGCCCGTGTGATCCGATCCAACAGACGAGCTACTGTTGCTCAAATTGCTGAAGGGTCAGGGCTGTTTTGGCAGCAAAAGGGGGACCAACACAATATTAACCAGGTGGTCATCATGTTATGCCTGGTTGGTGTTAAATGATTAACTTGGATTAGCAAACACAAGATTGAAACAGATGACTGATGGTTACTGATAATGGGCCTCTGTGTGACAATGTAGATCTTTCTTTTAAAGTCATCGGATTAATTTCTTTTTTTTGTTTATGAAATGGATAAAAATGGGTTTTTCTTTAGACAACATGAAAAATTCTACGTGTTCCAAAACTTTTGAAGGTTTGGTAATAATTACTCTCAGGTGGTATGCTTTTTTTTACCTGCTGAGCAACTCCTCTAACTCTGTGGTGGCTGCAAAAGTCTGCAGTAAAGCATTTATACAACAGGAGAGACCGCAGTTTGCAAGGCCTCTCACACTTCCACGTAGCTGTAAACCTGCACAAGTGACTGAATCACACAGACGATTAAACACATTTCATGCATGTTTACGCTTGCCTAGTTATTCAGACATTCACTGTTATGTTTTAAATGCATTAAACAAATATTAAACAAATTCTTCCTTTACTATAAAGTGCAATTTGGATGTGTAGGAATTTAAAAAACAAAAAAACAAAACAATAACCTGGATGCATGAGTATACATACCTTTTTTAATAAGGTGACTAGTGAACTCCATTTCATTCCATTGTCTGTACCGCTTATCCGATCTATTCTCGGGTCACGGGGAGCCTGTGCCTATCTCAGGCGTCATCAGGCATCAACGCAGCCAACCCATCGCAGACCCAACACACACCTCACACACACTCATTCACACACTACAGGCAATTTAGAGACTGCAATCAGCCTAAAAGGATGTCTTTGGACTGTGGGAGGAAACCGGAGCACCTGGAGGAAACCCACCAAGCACGGGGAGAACATGCAAACTCCACACACACAGTGAGCAGGAGCGAGACTTGCGAGGACGCTGGAGGTATGAGGCGAACATGCTAACCACTAAGCCACCGTGCCGGCCATTCTGAACTCATTACATTCAAACTCATTTTTTAAAAGTAATTAGCATACAGCTGAATGAAGAGCTGAATGAAGTGATGCTAAAGATCTGTTGTTCCTCTAGGATTTTCTTGACATCTTATCGAGTTCATTACACTACTGAAACCATGATCCACAATAGGGATCTCATTTCTGAAAGGTAAGAATTTACGTCACTTTCCATGTCACAGCAGGCTCTTGTCTGGAGGCACTTTCTCATTAAAACCAAGACCACCTAAATCACCCCTAGCCATGTGGTAAAACATGTTATGGTCTGATGAGATCAATGTATAAGACAAAATAAGACAGCTCTTCAGCTACGGTAAAGAACACCAGGTAGACAGTGAAGCATGGTGATGGCAGCGTCATGCTGAATCATTTATAGCTCCAAATATCAATGTATTGTATATTGGCATAAATCCTTAAGGCCTCTGTTAGACGGCTGAAGATGTAGAAAAATGTCACCTTCCAGCATGATCCAAAGCACAAATCGAAATCAACAAACAGCTTCAGAAGAAAAAGCTCAACATTTAGGAACGGCCTAGTCAGAGTCCAGATTTAAAATCCTGTCAAAAAGAGTGTGGAATGACTTGAAGACGGCTGTGTACAGGAGATCATCTAACAGTTTAATCGATTTTTCTAAGGAAGAGTGGAATAAAAATTCCAAAGAGATTGGCATCTCTAAATTGTCTGTAGCATGAGAGTGTGTGCCCTGTGATGGGTCGGCACTCCGTCCAGGATGTATCCTGCCTTGATGCCCAATGACGCCTGAGATAGGCACAAGCTCCCCGTGACCCGAGAATAGATCGGATAAGCGGTAGACAATGAATGAAGATGTACACAAAAGGTGCTTTAACAAAAGTGGTGTGTATACTTATGGAAACAGGTTATTGTAAGTTTCTTCTTTTTGTTTCCCTCAAAAGTGATTCTATTTAGATTTTATGTGAATTTTGTTGGTTGCATCACATTAAACGTGGAAAACGATCTGATTTGATGTATCTTGGTTCCATTGTTTATGTACATATGTAGATTTTTTGGAAGGAAAAAAAAAAAAAAAAGAGGAGACAACTCACCAAAGTCTGGAAGCCTGCCGCCAGGAAAGGGGAAACCTTTACACAAAGCCATTCCCATCTACAAACTGAAATCAGTTGCAACTGGAAGGCAAAATCAATAATTAGGAGCGTTTATATGATGAATCCTAGCAGCTGCATTAATACAGACATTTAACTGATACAAAGTGGAGGTGTATGTTAGCATTTATGGTTTTAATTCATTTTATTGATCTTTATGAATCACTGAAATAAGTAAAACGTTATTCATTTCAGAGTTAGACGTATAAAATGATAATAAAAAAAAAGTTTGTTTTGAATGCACAGCTTCTTCTCTGAACGCAGCCTGACTTCACTCTAATATAAGTAGCAATAGCTAATCGATTTAGCAGTAGCCTTAGCATAAACACGTTAAGTGTTACAGCGAACGAATTAGGTTGTTTTTTTGTTTTCTTTTGTTAAACATAATAGTGTGAATATAAACACTGACCTGCAGTGAAGCTTTACTGGTCGTCAAATAAACCTGTTGATGATACACTGAGCTGCAGCGCTGTACACTTCCCACAAAGCGAATCTTAGCCAGAAACGAAACTATTTCACTTTCACTTTCTTTTCACTCATGGGTTTAACAACCTGAGTAACAACCTGTCCTGAATATCTCTAAAACAGATACAGATAACTTGCTTTTAACAATTACCCTTTTTAAATATCCCTCCCGTTAAAACTGGAGGTTTCCTGATATATAAAAAAGTCTTATTGAAGTTATTTCACAGGTTTTTGTGGTGGGCAGTAATGAATTAAACGTAATTTGTTACTGTACTTTAGTACACTATGTTGCCAAAAGTTTTTGGACACCCCTCCAAATCATTGAATTCAGGTGTTGTTTTTCAGGGGTTGGGCTTGGCCGCTTAGTTTCAGTGAAAGGAACACTTAATGTTACAGCATACCTAGACATTTTGGACAAATTCATGCTCCCAAATTTGTGGGAGGAGTTTGGGGATGACCCCTTCCTGTTCCTACATGACTGCACACAAGTGCACAAAGCAAGGTCCATAAAGACATGGATGAGTGAGTTTGGTGTGGAGGAACTTCACAGAGTCCTGACCTCAACCTGATAGAACACCTTTGGGATGAATTAGAGTGGAGACTGCGAGCCAGACCTTCTCGTCCAGCATCAGTGCCTGATCTCACAAATGCGCTTCTAGAGGAACGGTCAGAAATTCCCATAAACACACTCCTAAACCTTGTGGAAAGCCTTCCCAGAAGAGTTGAAGCTGTTACAGCTGCAAAGGGCGGGACAACTCCATATTACATTCATGTGCATGTAAAGGCAGATGTCACAGTTTTGGCAAGGCTCAGAATCTCCACTCTAATTCATCCTAAAGGTGTCCTATCAGGTTGAGGTCAGGACTCTCATGTCTTGGTATGCTGAAGCATTAAGAGTTCCTTTCACTGGATCTAAGGTGCCAAGCCCAACTCCTGAATTCAATGATTTGGAGGGGTGTCCCAAAACATTTGGCAATATAGTCTTTTAATATCTTTTTCCAGTATGTTACTAATGTAGTGTTCACTCCACAAAATTTTGAAGAAACATATCTCACTCATTATGCCATAACTCTCGTTACTGTTTTAAAAAACACAGTTGTCCAATTACAGCACAGCAAACAAACCAAGGTACAGCGTGTCCTTTACTTTTTGACCTACATAGATTTTTGATTTCATTAAATGCAGCAAGCACAAACAGCATTAAAACCTCAGTGGCACAGTCTGAAATACTGTAGCTTATGATGGAAGAAAACCCTGACCCCATCCCACCACCCACACTCCCATGACCTGACCTGCAGGATTTGTTTGAAGAACAGAAGAAAGAGTCCTTGTGAATAAATCTGTCATTATTTTAATTACGTCGTGTCAGAGTCCTCCTCTGAGTGGACATAACACAGGGTGGTTCTGAAGTCTTCTCCAATTACCTATTACTGCTAAACATTTTTTTTTACTAAATCTATAAACAGACACATAAAGAAACTTCGTCCAGCTGGATGAGAAAGAGCAAACTTCTTTATTCACTCAAAAATATGTAGCGTCGGGTCTGACACGGCCCGTACAAAAATCGCCTCTATTTATACTGCATCCTCATCGCTTTTTTCAAGTACATTTTGTACTTAGCAGTCTGCTTGTTTATTTATTTAGAGCAGCAACTTTCTTTTAAAGTGACCTAAAGCCCGGACGTGTAGAATACAAGAGATTATTGTCACTTGCAGTGTGAGTGCAGTACTTGTCAGATATGCAGATAGTGCAGCTTCTTTACTGTTGCTGTTACATAAGCTCTTGGCTTTAGCAGTTATATGAAAACAAGATGACAATAAATCCTACAGAATCAGTGAATGACAGGTTATTATAAGTTTTTCTTTTATTTCCTCAAAAAAACCATTTCTATTTGATTTTACTTGAATTTTGCTTATTTACATCATATAGGGTTGTGAAGACTTTTTACATCCACAGTAATTTCACCAGTGCCCTGACATACAGTAGTGAGAGAGTTCATAGGTGTTGTGTGAATGTGTACTCTTCCCACATTGCTAGCACTCCTGTAACAAGAGCTGTTCAATATCCTAAATGTTGATAAGGTAAACTCTCAAGAACAGTAGTGATTTTTGAGCTTCAGGAAAAAGATAGGTACTGGAGTACATCTTCAGTTTAGTTTAGTTTAGTCTACCTGCTAAAATGACCTTAAGGATCACTCTTTGTAACTTAAATTAGCTTTTACAATGATGCACTACATGCTTTCCAGGTAAACGACATGCTTAAGATACATGAGCTTACCACAGCAGTGACAAGAAAAGGTATATTTTACAAGCACTTGTGAGAACAGCCATCATTAGAGAAGTGCAAAGTGATGACTGATGAGCCTTTCCGTGAAAACACATAAATCACAGTTGTGTTCATTACAATCAACTGCTTGCAGTGTTCTCATCATCATTTCTCGGATTTTTCAGGAAGAAGTCCTGTAGTATGGTCCAAACATGGCATTCCACATCTGCTGCCAGAGTCCATACAGCCTGAGGATCCATGGATAAGCTGAGGGCAAAGCTGTGGATTAAGGATATAAGCTTCAGAATGTGCTTTTGGAACCAAACACATCGAGATATGCGTAAAAAGTTTCATTCTTAAGGTAGTAAAACATAACATGAGCATCAAAACATAGTTGAAAAAACCCCTGGAATGTGGTCTGCCTTTAGAAATATCACATAATAAAATACTTTATACTGGGCTTGATTATGCAACAAATTTATTTGTAAATCATTTGTAGGAGCACTGACACAAGAAATTTGGGTATTCCAGATAATGCTTTGTGAGCTCCTCATGTATATGTGTACACACACACACACACACACACACACACACACACACAAAATAATGCAAAAAATAATATCTGTGGAAAAAAGCTGTAGCAAAAATCAAGAATTTCTGGCTGCAACAATCCCAAAACAAATTCATAGTATTTATGTCTGGTGTATTTCTACTTGGTGCATTTATTCTTTTTGAGTTAACTTGATAAGACATGAACTTTCCGGACACTTGCTCTTGGATGTCTGTGAAAAAAATGGCCATGGATTCTCTTTTTCTCTCTTTCATTCTCTCTGTCTCTCTCAAGCTAGCCCACACAGTAGCATTTCTTTCTTCTCAAATAAATAAATACTGTCTTGTCTCTTTCAGCTTGCTTCCATTGAGCCAGGCTTTAAACACTGAAACAATCTTGATCAAAATGAATGAGTTAAAGGATCCTCTCCGTTACAGTGTAAACATCTCGACTCATTTATTTCCAAATGAGTCTTTTAGGTTAATTTCCTCACCTGGGTCCATCCGTACGAGCAGCAGGTAAAGCAGGAATAAAAGCACAGCAGTTCTGTGAATAAAGCGTGACCAGGTAGTGACACCAGCCAAAGAGAGTCCTCTGTACAACAACCTCATAACTGCATTCAGCTTCCGCACCAGTGACCCTGAAACAACATGGAGTTATTTCATTACGACAATCTGGAATGATAAGTTCACACAGTACATATGAGTATGATGTGATGTTCTAGTCTTACTTAAAACTGAATTTAAATAGAATTTGGGTAACAGGTCCATACTTTCGAAGAAGCAGTCATCAGTAATTATCAAAATAATTATTACAAATAGAAGTTGCTTTCGGCTGCTCCCTGTTCGGGGTTGCCACAGCGGACCGACTGGTCCGCACAACAATTTGGCACAGGTTTTACGCCGGATGCCCTTCCTGACGCAACCCTCCCATTTTTCTGGGCTTGAGACCGGCACTGAATCCAGTGGCTGGGGTTGAGGCATTAGCTGGGAATTGAACCCGGGCCTTCCGCATGATAGGCGAGAAACCTACCACTGAGCCACCAATGCCTCTAAAATAATTATTACAAATAGCTTTCTTAAAAAAATAGAACTACATTTTCTTCTTCCTACCATCTCCAAGAAATTCATATCATCCGACTTCCTGCATAACGTGGAATATTCCAGATACTTCGTATGGGTGTATTTGTTCCAGTAATATATTTCAAGCTTGTTCTTAGGATTCATGTATTAATATTGCAAAGAAGATAAGATTTGTATGATTATATTCCGATAAGGTGGGCTGAGACAGGCAAAAATGCTGTTCTCTGTGCTCCTAAGTCATTTATCTAAAATCTGCACACTATAAAGGACCCATGCTATATTTGTACAGTATTTTACTTCTATAATTGTAAATGTGTTAAATCAATGTGGTAAGTATCACACTGACTCTTACTGAATATTACAAATAAACAGTACCTTGAGATATCATTTTCTTTGCATCCACAGGGATGGGTTCAGGGTTTGGATATGAATGGTTCATCTTTTTAGCATCATGATTCTCGAGTATCGTCAGTGCAGTTTGTCTCTGAGCCTCTGTAAAGGCGACTTGTCCCACGGCATCCATCAGCAGCTCCTTGGCCTCGGTGGTTTGGCCCAGCGGCAGAAGGACGTGTAGGATGTAGAGCTCAGCCACGCTGCTGTAACCTGACAAACTCGTGTTAGAGTTGCAGAGCAGCCATGTTCTCACTGCCTCCTGCACCGCTGCCTGCTCTGCCACCTTGGTGTAGAGAAGAATGCTGGGAAAGGAGAGGGGAAAGCAGTTGAACTTGTCGGCTGCTGCTATATGACTGAGGTGTTATTAAAGCTTTATTATAAAGTCAGTTAGACTTAATAGGTTAGATCACACATCTCTCTAGTGCAATAAGCATTTATTTTATTATCCTTACTCTCTCCTGCTGGCAGGAAGTTCATTTGATGAATAAAATTAGACATGGAAACTTAGACACATGTAATGACTTTCTATGTTCCACACACGTGAATGGAAGAGAGATTCGATTGTGTGTTGTGATGACGTCACGTCTGTGGAAAATATGCACTAATATTGATTACTGAATATCACAGAGTTTGTTTGATTAAATGTTCATGTCATGCTATCCTGATTGGTAGACACCACCCCAAATATCCCTCGTGTGTAATACTAGACATCTTTACCACATCTGCATGATCTTTGCAGGAATTTGCTCTGTTTCACCATAATGCTGCAAAACCCATTTCAGGACGTCATGCCACTGGTTTAACTCAGCCAGAGCTTGAATTCCAACAATGCAGAGTGCTGCTTTCAACTCTCCGTGCCTGGAACTATGAAAACACAGACGTTTAGTTGATATTTGGACTATTTTCTATCAAAAACAATAACACATTATTAAATATACTGCGTATACAACAGTATGATATTTACAGTTTACATTTCTGGCATTTGGCAGACGCCCTTATCCAGAGCGACTTACATTTTATACAACTGAGCAATTAAGGGTTAAGGGCCTTGCTTAGGGGCCCAGCAGTGGCAGCTTGGTTGAGCTGGGATTTGAACTCACAACCTTCTGATCAGTAGTCCAACACCTTAAAAAGCCCCTGAGCTCCAATGAAGACATGGTGTGTTAAGGTTGGAGCGGAAGAACTGGAGTGTCCTGCACAGAGCCCTGACTCTGACTCAACCCCACTGAACACCTTTGGGATGAACTGGAACACCGACTGAACCCCAGACCTCCTCACTCTCACAACATCAGTGTCTGATCTCACTAATGCTCTTGTAGCTGAACGATCACTAATCCCCTTAGCCACGCTCCAACATCTAGTGGAAATCCTTCACAGAACAGTGGAGCACATTATAACATCTGGAATGAGATGTTCACCAAGCACATGTAAGAGTGATGGTCTGGTGTCCACAAACATCTGGACAATTATGGTGTATATAGAATGTTTAACGTCAATAAAACAGGTTGGCTCTCTCACCAGGGTGTTAATAATACAAAAATAAATATGCAAAACCACACAAGTTTTCTCTGCTGAAGACTTTATATGTTAAATAAAGGTCTCTAAGCTCCATTATACGATGACGTTTTCATTTGTTATAAATCCCTAGGAATGAGACGTTACCATAGAAACGATAAATCAGCCTATCAGAATGAGCGGGTGCATATAAACCTCGTCAGTGTTGAATGAATCAACATCTGACCAATCAGAATAGAGAATTCAAGAGCTATAATAGTCTATTCGTTTTTAACAACTTAACCGTCGTAACCATTGTGGCTTGCTGTCAGTTCACCCACCAGTTTAATTCTTGCTCATCGGCGTGATTTAAACTCTCCAGTCCTTTCTCACATGCCTCAAACGCGGCGTGAAAATCATTCCGGATGATGAAGTGCTCGATGGCGGACTCCACCAACCCTGAGCCGTGTGTCAGTGATAAACACAGGGGAGGAGATAAACTGCCGAGGCGACCTGAAGCTGAAGCGCAGCTCTGCATAGCGGATTAATTCCTAAATACCATCACTTATGGGACAGGAAATGTATGATAAAATTTTTACTGCTACAACACGTCCTGTATATTTACTATCGATTACTGCGTGGGCTCAATCCTCAACCAATGCTTGTTCCCTTATGAACGTGCACTAGTTCAAAAGGAAAGCACGTCGTCTACACACTATCTAGTGCACTAAACATACCGACAAGTTGCAATTTGGAGTTCCGCCTTTCCTTCTACTGCTTCCGGGTTGCAAGAATTATGGGAAACTACCACACAAGTTAAAGTACACCGACAAGATTATAATACTTTTTATACCTGAAATATATAATATTTGAAAAAAATATTACTAATACTACTAAACCACCACCACAAAAAAACTATTACTAGCAATACTAGTAGAAGAAATGTACAGTACAGATAGCAGTGAACTGGTTACACAAGACTGGATAACTTGTGCATATTTTATCTAAAAAGCTCTCTCAATGAATAAATGAATGAAAATCACACAAAACTCACATACTTCTCTAGTAGGCATGTTTGCATTTCCAGAACATTCACCTCTATTGCACTATTTATTTAAACTGCTTTACTGACTCATGTTTGAATCTTTCAGGACTGAAACAATCATTCATGAAGTAAATGCAGTGTGTACTTAATATATGGTGTCATAAAAATCCCCAGCAGTACAAGCAGATCCCTGAGACGTTCGGGACCCCATACTTCATCAGCTGTGTAAGCAATGTGCGTCTGAAGCTATAGAACAAGTAACACGTCAATATTTCAATTTGGACATTTGTACTAAATCCATTTAAGCAAGTATTTGATGATATAAAAGGTATACAACTGATACAAAAAAAAATCATATTTCATCCATGAAGCTACAGTAACTTCAAGACTTTCATTTTTCTATACAGTGTGGACCATCATACAGTATGTCAAAATATACAAAAAGAATTAAAAATAAGATAGATACACACAAGTATTTATTTTCTCCATTCACACAACCTCAGACCCCAGTGATTGCTGATCATGGACTCAGTGTCACAGAGCTGACCTCGCTCTGTGAGTAATCTCTTGAGTTTTTTCCTCCTTCTCCATGTCACTCTCAACCCGTAGTCACTCTCTGGTGTGTCTCTCACTAAGAGTTTTTCAGTTCTCGGAGGAGTTCTTGGTTGACTTGGGGAAAAGAGAAGGTTGAGAACGGAGGATGAAGCAGCGTGATCACAGCGTGGCATTTCAGGAGTCTGTATGTGAGGGGGAGTGGGAACGCTGCTAGTTTCAGCCGCAGATGTACGTGGTGTCAAAGAGCTCGTCGGTTTCCCAGCTGCAAAATTAATGTGTTTAGGGGTGACCTGAGCTCCTGATGTACTCGTGTTACATGCCAATGTGTTTAGAGACGTTGTCCTTGGTGTATCTTCACGACTGACTGAAGCAATGGTTCCATCACTCTGACACTGAGGATGCCTTGTTTCTGGAGAATCCCCAACACGGGACAGAATGCTGTTTTGACCGAGACCTCTCTGACTTCTCAGGGAAACCGAATTACTGCTAGCAAATAATAAAGTAGGGTATTTGCAGGCAGTTGATCTAAACTGAGTCGAAAGTGATGTTCTGTTTAAAGTGCTTGTGGGGAGTTGATGATTATTCTTCTTCCTTCTTTGTCCACCACATCTGACTGCTGCATCTTCCAGCGAGGTAAACTGAGGAGACACCTACAGCAGAGACAAACATAGTCCTCAATGACACACTTAGGAAATTCTAAAACCATTTAGTTTACTATTGTTTTAAGACTACTAAAATCACTACAATGCCTCTTTCGCATTTACATTTCAATAATTTAATTCTGTTTCATTCGTATTGCACTTTTAACAAAGGACAAAGGTGTCACAAAGCAGCTTTACAGAAATGTATACATTCAGGATATTAATTTTAAACACCAGATACTGTGATTATAAATCAGTTCCCTTTTATTAGAGTGTACTATATGATCAAACAGCACAATTATGTAACCAGGAAATTCATTCTAGTTTTCATAGGAAGTCTGTTTTGTTCAGTTTGTTCAACTGTTCACTGATGGAGACATGAGTGCAAAACTGTTCATGGAAATTGCAGTTCATAATGCAAGCATCTTCATAACACAAGCCAAAATAGAATGCTGTTTACAAATCATTCACATCCAGACAAACTACTTAACAACCCTTATTGGATTATCAACCAATATCTGAGTCGTGTGTTTACATCATTCCCTCGCTAATATACGGCAAGCTGAAAAGAGCAAACCTTTTACCAATACCATCACCATGATTGTAAAAAAGACAACCGATTCTACTTTGCATTTTGTCTCAAAGCCTTTCATTTTACTTTGACACCAAAATATTTGTGCTATGCCATGACTGGGAAATGTCCTCTTATTATCTCTTATCTCAATTAGAGATAATTACACCCTTCCTGATTTCAATGATGAATACTGGCCAAACCTACAACAACACTAACCTCAAAATTAACAGAAAAATCAATGAGAGTGTTTACATAGGGACTCTCATGACCACATATGTTTTGGACTTAGAACTGCAGTTAAATGTGATCCATAATAAAGGTCACAGAAATCTGATGTCAGAAGTAAAAACAAAAAACAAAAATAAAAATGCAAATACAGCCCAAGAGACACCAGAAGCTCAACTGACACGGTGACATGGAGGTCACGTCTTTGCTCTACACATGAACAGATTACAGGCCCAGATTTTCGACAGGGCATTTTTATCTCTACACCTTGTAGAGATTAAACCAGAGGGTCATGGTTTGTATAGAGAATCAGATGCTTGAAATCTCAATGCTTTTTGGGTACATTTTAAGACACATTTAGCGACTAATTAAGATGAAACAGAACCAAGCAAAAATTCTAGCACCCTTCAGAGCACAGGTTAGTGATGGTCCTGAAGTTGATACAGGGTCTCTCAAGTTATGAGCAAAGCAGGATGGCTTGACACAGCATCAGTGTTTAACACCTGACTGTATTTCATTTGCAACTAATCACAGATCACCATTGATCCCAGTGACGTAATTTAATATGCTAATAAGCGTGGTAAAGAATTAAATAACAAACGAGTCTGTGACGTCATCTGACGCCTTTTTTTTTTTGAGCGTGCTTTAGCTACTTTCCCCTGAAATGGGTTTGTAACAGTAGCCCAGTTACCCATGAATGAACTTGGACGCTTTGCCGTGATTGCTCTGACACAAAGGACCTCGGATTAACTGCGCTTCGTAACTGTGGTCCATAATCGTGTCTGGATCCACTTCTGGGTTGCTCTACAAACAGCAGCTGAGATCTCTGTGGATTCAGTAGCCTCCTTTTCCGCGTGGTCCGAGGCATCAGCCTTCATCCTCACCCTGTTTCCAAAAGGGAACAAAACAGAAGGAGGCATTAAGATCTTGTAAACAAGCGATAAACTGTGAATGCACACACAAGGCCAACATACTATTTATACTACTCGCTTTCGATTCCAAACAAACTTGTTTTTGTTGGTTTTGGTTTTTTTTTTTAACGGCGCAAAATATCTTCTTCAATAATAAGCAGCGTTAAAAATTAATTCGTCTTTGCTTTCCACAGCTGTACTTCCGTGTCTCCTCTGATTGGTTGGCTACAGCACCATAGCCGGCGCCTATTGGTCGTTCCCTGATCACGTGACCGAAATTGATAGGTCTGCGCCAAAATTCAAACTGCCTGGGTGAAGAAGACGGAAGTGGGGACTTTCACCTTCTCGGTCTAATGAAGTTTTCACAACGATTTCATAACGGCGAGATCAAAAAATAAGGGACGTGTGATAAACTGAGACCTGACATAATATGAAGGTTTGCGTGCCTTAATATTAACTGGGTTTGCTTTGTTATCAGTAACTGCATTCTCTAGTCACATTTTGTGACTGTGTTACAAATGTAGCAATGGAGCCTGTACGTAGCTGGGGTCCTTTGTGTTAGCATGGACTGCACATGAATAGCTAGGAGGCAATGTGGCAGGTTTAAAGTAATGCAAAAAATTCTCATATTCTAATAAAACTGTATCGACGGGAGACAGGATCAGTAGATGCATAGGAAATGAGGATTTTAGCAATCCAGCAGGCGATCTCTTATGGATTAGTGTTGTGTTTTGCGAGTAGTCCTCTTGCGCATATGCTGGCTGCTTTGATAATTCTGGTTAAAATGTGATTTAACATGAATACATTTCTCATTTCTTTTAATCTACATTCCGTCATGAGGATACTGTAGCTGAGCATTAACGGTTTAATTGTGTTCTAGAAGTAAGACGTCACTAAAATAGTTGATATTCAAAAGGCCAGTCAGTTAAGTGGAAAAAATAGCCATCAAACTCTCGGTCGAATTGAAAGTCCAACAAAATTTTCAAGGTATGTCATAAATACATTGAAATTGACACTATACATTCATTTATACATTCATGGCACTGCGGTTAGTTAAGATTAATTAGTAAAGTGACCCTGCATCCATTCACACTGGTATGTTAGTGTAATTTCTAAGAAAATATGTGTGATAACGTGTACGTTATTTCTTTGTGTTTATTATTCAGGGATCCAAACTGCTATGAACAGGATGAGGGAGAGCCCCAGGAGGCCGATAATCCTCAAGAGGAGGAAACTGCCATTTCAGAGAAACGAAGCCGACAGGCCACAGAACAAATCTTCTACAGCGCCCGGAGCGCAGTCCGTCCCAGATGGCATTTGCATCATGGACCATCCCACGATGCCGGACACGCAAGTGGTGGTAATACCAAAAACCGCCGATCTTCAGAGTGTCATCAATGTGCTGACTGCCAAAGGGAAGGAACGCGGTCCACAGGGGCCAAACAAGTTTATCTTGCTGAGTGGAGGCAGTGGATCTGAGGATGGAGTCAAACCTCTGGGCCATGCCACGCCAGAGAGAAAAAATCTCCTTGGACCTGAAGCAGGTGTAGCTGGAGATGCCAAAGCTCTCTCGAGCAGCAGATGTACGTGTTCACTTATACAGCGTATCATATGTTATTCCTTCCTTATTGCTTGTTGTTTATTCAGTTGTTCATTCTGCTGTTTATGCTACTGTCAGTGAAAAATGAGCCAGACTGCAGTGTGTTAGATGACAGCCTGACAAACATCCAGTGGTTGGGGAGAATGAACACGCAGGTCTCAGGTGCTGAGGCAGAAAAGAAAGAGTCTAATAAAGAGAATATCGACGGCTGTGTACAGCTCCAGGAGGTATAGTTTATATATTGTTTAGCATCTTCCTCTGAAGCATCTCATTTCACTGCACCCACTGTGAATGTGACGCACACCTTTCCGTCTTCAGTCTGTATCATTGCAACAGAGTCTAGAGTCATACACACTTCCTTAAAATTCACTCCATTTAATCATTGGTTACTACAGTTCATTTAGCATGAGCAGGATAGCGGCTTTTTAAACACTATAGGTTTCTGAAACACTTTTTTTCTCATACGACAAAAAAAAAAACAGAAATTCTGTTTCCCCCTTTTAGCCACAGCGCACAGAGGAAGAAGCAGGTGCCGTTAGGGGCCCTTTGTCAGAAAGACCACCGTACTCCTACATGGCCATGATCCAGTTTGCCATCAACAGCAAGAAAAATAAGATGATGACTCTGAAGGAAATCTATAACTGGATAGAGGACCATTTCCCCTACTTCCGAAATGTAGCTAAACCTGGTTGGAAGGTAACAAAGTGCTTGGAGCTTTTTTTTTTCTTTTCTTAAATATTATTATTATTTTGCAGTTTTAATTTGATTTTAAAAGAATGAGAGCAGATTTAACATTTTTTCATTGTAGGGAAATCATTTATTCTATGATTACTGTACATTTTACCTGTTTTTCTTTCCACCTCCTTCTTAGAACTCCATTCGCCATAACCTCTCCTTGCACGATATGTTCATCCGAGAGAGCACGCCAGACGGCAAGATCTCCTACTGGACCATTAAACCCGAGGCAAACCGCTGTCTCACATTAGACCAGGTGTACAAGGTAAGCAGGAATCTTACTTTGTATTTGAAACCACATTTAAGGCTCATCTCTTAAGTGTCTTGACCTCTTCATGACCTCTTTTCTCCCCTGACCCTGCTGCAGCCTGCAGCCGTTGATCCAGCAGCTCCCTCTTATCCACAAACCATGCAAATCTGTTACCAACAAGTAAGCTTTTTTTTTCTCCCTCACACTGCAGTCAGACAGAGAGGTCACACGGCTCATCACGGTCTCAAAAATCACACGTATTTTATTCCAGGATTTCAGAAGTTACAGCAGGAAGTTCATGTCTAGACTATGCCTTGTCTCATGTTTTGAAACATTATCTCAGCCTCTTCTTGTCTTGCTCTGTAAAGCAAAACTGCATACAAGTTGGGAAACTGAAGGTTTTTTTTTTTCTGTACAGCAACAGAAGCGAGTTATGGCTGATCCTAAGAAAGCTACAGCCTGCACCACAGGTAGGTTCCCAAAAATGTGGTTTGGTTCAAACCTGTAGTCTAAATATGTCACATTCGGTATATCAGCACTGTAAATGAGATCTTAAATAAAAAAATTAACGTCCATAAAAGCAGATTTATTGATTTATTTGTTTGTTTTTGTCTCTAGAGAGGAAAATGAAGCCTCTCCTGCCTCGTACGGACTCGTACCTTGTGCCCATTCAGCTTCCTCTGACTCCTTCTCTCTTCCTGCCCTCCCCGGCAACAGCGCTTCCTCTGTCCACCCCTCAGCAGAGCTCCACTGCCCCTAACACTATCTCCAGAGCAGGATGCAAGAGGCTTTGCATTGCTCCCAAGGTAAATTCTGCTCACATAGAAACTTATAACAAACCTAAGAACAGGAACTCAGCTACTATATGTTTTAAAAGGTCCCGAAGAGTGAATCCAGCGTGGTGGTGATGTCTACCCCAGTCGCCGAAGTGAAGGAAGAGCATGTGTGTGTACCAGTCAGTGAACCCTGCAACAGCAAACGGAAGGAGATGAGCAGCTCGCGTCGTAAGCAGCGTCTAGTCACACCTTCCACTGAGGAGCCTGTCCTGCTCTTCCCAGACAGCACTTTCTTCGACTCTGGCTTGGCCTCGGACGTCTCCGCCTTCCAGGAATTGGAGCTGGATCCAGAGCCCCGGCGTGACCCGCAGCTGGAAAGTGAAACTTTTAAAACGCCCATCAAAGGGAGCCACCCGGCTTCCTCTACACCCAGCAAGGCGCTGGAGCCATGGAAGATCACGCCGCTGGGTAAAGGGAGCCGCAGCGTGCTGGATTTCAGTCCGATCCGAACACCGCAGCAGAGGCAAGAGCACAGCGGATTGAGTTTCAGCAGCACGCCTTTCAAAGAGTTGCCGCTGTTCAATTCACCCCGTGAGCTGCTCGCTTCCGGTTCCCGCGAGCTGCAGACGGCGAACCGCTCACTCACCGAAGGCCTCGTATTGGACACCATGAATGACAGCCTGAGTAAAATCTTGGTGGACATCAGCTTCTCGGGACTGGAGGACGACGACCTGGGCATGGCCAACCTCAGCTGGTCACAGTTTATTCCTGAGCTGAAATAAGCCACATTAAGAGAAAAAATTCCTGCTGCTCACCTGCTTTTTCACTGCCTCAAAGTTTATTTTTCTTTGCTAATATATGTATATATTTTACGTTGCTTCATATATCTGACTAGCTACACTGCTTTTTGTGCAACATCCTCTCAGCCTATCTCCATGCACATCGTCAGGTTTTTTTTTTATCTCTTAATTTAAACTCTTGGGATTAAGCAGCAGTGCTTGATTGAGAATATCATGTGTCGCCATCCTGCAGCACAACGAGTCGAACATGACCACCATTAGCCAGCCGTGGCTTGTTTCCAAGCCTTTTTTCCTCTTTTTTTTCTTTTTACATAAGTGGCTCGTACTGATTTTCACTGCCTTCTCTTCTTCCACATATGCATGTATCTTTTTTTTTATTTCCTCAGATCTGTGTGTGTGAGTGTGTGTGTGTGTGTGAGAGAATCTCTGTTCTTTTACTGTACGTATGTGAAGTTTGAGTGTATTCATCACTCCAGCTCCAGTGTGATGAGCGAGAAACCGTCAGAGGAATGTATTGAGGACCCGATCGATCTGATTTGCACAACTTGTAATATATATGTATGTATATGTATTTAGGTATTTTAAAATGTGTAAATTAGTACATAGATTTAAACAAATCCTTAAGTAGACACTACTGCACACAGACTTCTTAACCTTGACAAGAAATGAAAGACTTGCAATTCAAGCTGATGGATTTCTAATTTTTTTTTTTTTTTTTTCTTTTCCAGAACGAAGCAACACAATAGTAATCCTCTAATACAGTAGCATAGAACTGAGATTTCTATCTTTTATTTTTTACCAAGATTTAACAATCTTGTATTGGCACTTGGTTGATCATGTGCCAGCAGCTTACTACTGTATTTATGGTGCAGGATTTATAGTTTCTCAAGGGCTGGGTGAAGTAAAACAATTTCAACTGTAACCAAGCACATCGAATTTTCATCTCCTCCACACTGAAAATTCTGAACGCAGTTCAAGATACAACGATTTAAAGAAAAAAAAGAGCCAAGGTCACAGTTATGCATAAAAGCTTGACTTGCTGTTGAATTAAGTCAGTCCTCTCTCAGACACAACATTAGCTTATTTTTTGGTTCTTTGGATTTATTTACTAGCCAGCATTTCAGTTCATATTATATTCACAGATAAACAGCTGTAACATGATGTGCAGGGTTCTGTAATAAATAATAATTTATGTTTGTGCACGTCACCCAGTCCTGGTCTCTTGCATGCATTGGCTTTTGATGAAAGCATTTTTTTTGGCTGTGTGTCACCACAATCTGTGTTTTGTTTAAAAAAAAAAAAAAAAAATATTATAAATGATTATAAAAAATAAAAAAAAAATCGGTCTCAGCTCCTTGATTTCTGCTTTAATTGTTTAGGCTGAATTTATTTATGCTAGGATTTGATACAAATATACATTTCTTCAACTTTTAAAGTATTGTTTTTTTAATATGAGATTTGGGAAATGGGGTGAAATACTTTTTCATAAAAATTCTATAAAGTAAAATTGTAGCCTTGACATCTCTAAATTGTCTATAGTGTGTGTGTGTGTGTGTGTGTGTGTGTGTGTGTCCTGTGATGTGTTGGTATTCTTCAGTGTGTCCCTCACCTTGTGCCCTGACTCCATAGGCATAGACTCCAGGTTCCCTGCAACACCGTGTAGCATGAACACTACAGAAAATGGATGAATGGAAGATTGGGTTCTTTCCTTGGTAACTGAAATGCATCGTCTTGTATAAATCACATGGAAGCTACAGATTCAGCAGATATTAGGTTAAAAAATACTGCTGTGTTTCTTAACACACAACATTTGAACTATATTATTTAACTAAAAGATGTCTTTTCTCATTCATTATTAATCTATTTTGTAATAAAGTATTGTTAAAAATGCAAAGATGGAGACCAGGAGAAATTAGAACCGAACAATTTCTGAAACCGAACCGTTTTATTTTTAGGGTTTTTAAATTTTTTTTTTTTCTTCTGCATTCCCTGGTTGTCCAGCAGCAGGGTCCTGCTCTCTCACCGCTGCAGCCCTGCTGTGATTCCCAGGTAGGGAACCAAACTGTGCCACGGTGGGGATAACTCTGTGTTGGCTCCAAGCTCAGATAAAATAGTAAGATTGTGTAAGGAATGACATCCAGCGTAAAACCTGTGCAAAAAGACTGGATGGTTTGCTGTGGTGACCCTGATCACAGAGCAGCCTAAAGGACACCAACATCATATCAAACACCATATATATATATATATATATATATATATATATTTAAATCAAGAAACATTTATTGTATATATCAGCATTAAGTAAAAGCCCATAATGTGTGTGTAACTGTAATGGCATTTTGTTTTACTCCTTTATGTATTTATTTTTGTTTCATTTCTGATTCACAGTCAAGATCAAATGACTGTCCACTAAATGTCAGTTAAGTTGATCAAACTGATCGCTGGTTAGCGTTACACAGTTAGTATTTGTTTACTTGTATAATAACCAAACAACAGAACACAAATCAACAGAGCTGCTACTGCTACATAATATACAGACTCTACAGATACTTTGTTGAAGGTCAGGATATTCTCTCTACTACTGTTACTCTATTATTCCTCTAAATACATCATGGCAGTCAGTTTGTGAGGTTGGACGATTTGCTGACCAATCGAGGAGACCGTAATGCAGAATACAGAGCTGAAGTGTTTAGCGGCCCTTAGTGTAAACGTTAGTGCTCCTTCAGTAGGTCTGAAACTCCTGCTGTATCACTTCCAGAAAGATCTGAAGTTGTTGAATGCAGTAATCTGAACATTGCAGGAAAGGGAAATAAAATCGCTGGTTTGAAAGTATGAAAAAAGTATAAATATATAATTATATAAATGAAATTATAAATATATAAATTCAATTCATTTAATTTGATTTGTATAGCACATTTTACAATCAGCATTGTCACAAAGCCCCTGTGATTGACAGGTGTCTCAGCCAGGGTGTGTTCCACCTCACACCTAGTGGTTCAGGGACACTCCCCAGGATAAAGTGCTTACTGAAGATGAACGAGTGAATAAAGTGTGTGCATAGACAACAAACATGGCCAACAACAATGCATTTACAATTGGTAAAGAAAGGAAACTCACTAAAGGCTTTTCTCCAACGGATCGGTATATACGAGTGCTTTACAGTGAGGTAGTACACTGGGAACCCAGTGAAAGTGACCGCCAAACTGCACCCTGTGTTCCAGGGGTCTGAATACAGAGACAGACCCACGATGAAGAAACACACCACCGTGAAGACGACAGGAATAACCAGAGGAACCTAATAAATAAATAAATAAATAAATAAATGTCAGTCTGTAAAATCAAATAAACCTAATATTTATTCATATTTATTCATTTTGTTAGGTTGTTACACTCTTAAAAGAAATATAGAACCTCAAATGTCTACTTGCTGTATATACAGAATCACAACATGGTTCTTTATATACAAACATTTTGAAAGATTCATTAATCCAAGTTCATTAATCCAAGTAACCAATAATCAAAGTATTATTATTATTATTATTATTATTATTATTATTATTATTATTATTATTATTATTATTATTATTAAAATGCAGCAAATTCAAACAGTATGAATTAATTTTGACAAAAACAACATAGAATTATGAACAAATTGTATTTAATATTAAACTCTTCCCTCTTATTAAAGTGTTTCTCTATTAAGCGTCTTCAAAAACGTCTTTCAAAACATCTCACAGCAATAAAACTCCAAACAGTAATCGCACTGATTTTACATTCTATGAATTATAGAAGCTTAAATATATACATACACACACACACACACACACATATATATATATATATATATATATATATATATATATATATATATATATATATATATATATATATATATATTTTCATTATGAAAAAAGTGAGTTAATTATTTAGCTCTAAACCTTAAATACTCTTGGATGGTCTGGGTATCGATAGCGATGGACAATGAGCCCCAGCGTAACCAAGGCAATGAAGAACCAGCGTGAGAAGGATGCAAAGTTGATCAGCTGATAAATTTCTCCTCTTGCCAACATGACCACTGTTAGAGGAGACTGTAACAATGACAAGTGAGACAGTTGGTCATACATAAGAGATCAATGAGACGTCTTGTTCATGGAAAAAAACATCGATGCAAACAGAGTAACTCATACTATCCTCAAGTTGAGTATCTTCCAGTAACTGCATGTCAGGAAATGTTTTATTCCTCTTATACCACTGCAACTTGCAACTGAGTTGTGGTCATTGTTGTTATATCATCCGAACCACATACTTGGTTTATGCCACATGGTGCAACCTCTGATTTTATCCGTGCTTAACTTGCCAATGTGTTCATTCTTCAATTTAATAAAGCATGACACGTCATACATTTTATCCATTTATAGTTACATTGAATATTGCTGAATACAACATATTTATACCACAATGTGAATAAATGCTCATATCTGATTGGTCAGAAGGTGTGCATTATTATGACAACAAAAACAATCTGGAAGGTTTTCCCTTGCAGGAAAAAAGCAATAACATTAAAATTGTGTGTATTATGTGAAATGTATTACATTACAGACATTACAGTACATTACCAGTAACAGTACAGCAGGCATCGGTGTCTTTCTGCGTATGTGTATCATAGAAAACAGAGCTGGCCATTGTCCCTCTCTGGCTGCCACAAGTAACATCCTACACATACACACACACACACACACACACACACACACACACACACACACACACACACACACACACAGTAAAATCTGAGGGAACTGGTCAAGCAGTATGCAGTATTTGCAAACAACATGTCCACTTTATTAGGTGGTAAATTGATGGACATTGGGGCAGTGGTGGCTCAAGTGGTTAAGGCTCTGGGATGTTGATTGGAGGATCAGGGTTCAAGCCCCAGCACCACCAAGCTCCACTGTTGGGCAATTGAGCAAGGCCCTTAACCTGCTCTGCTCCAGGGATGCTGTATCATAGCTGCCCCTGTGCTCTGACCACAACCTCCTCAGCTAGGATATGAGAAGAAAAGAATTCCACTGTGCTGTAATGCATGTGTGGTGAAAATAAAGGCATCTTGCCCCCCCCACCCCGTCTTGACATTCGCACAGTTACCTAATCAGCTGATCATGTTGCAGCAGCACAATGCATAAACTCGTGCATGATTGTATTCATTGTGTTGCTGTCACGTGTTTAACTGCAAAAATTATTTAATTTTAATTCACCAATCTGTGACTTCTGGAATACTTTATGCCACACAATCAGAAAAACAATACAGACAAAAAAAGGAAAACAGTCAGGCTAAAAGGGGCAGAGAGTGAGACTAACACATGAACTGATTTCACTCATTATTAACTGGATTTTGTCTAATTCCTTATTCCTGAAGACTGTTCTTTTATGTTCTTAAATCTATTTTAGCCAATAATACACAATTAACACGTTACGTTATATTGCACAAACATATACATGTTCCTAATAAAGTGGATGGTGTGTTTACAGTTAACAGAATCTATACCTTGGTACTGAAAAGATGCCACCATTCAGGGTCCCAAGACAGGACATGGACACCAGTAAGGGTACCAGTGATGCCAACCTGGGTAGGGCTTTGCTGGCAAAAGTCTGTGTGCCATACAGACAAAAAATTAGACAGTTAATAAAAAAAAATCAATCACCTCTTGATATTTATAACTTACTGACCACTGCTACGGCATCAGATATCAGCAGCTCATCTTCGGTCATCATAGTATAATATGCTACATTCACCAGCACGTATAATGTAGTAACTATGACCATTGACAGAATGATGGCCAGTGGAATGTTTCTGAGAAAAACAAGCAACATGTTTAAATATAAAGGCAAGAATAGACGTGATCATTCAATCAGATCTATTTTATTTTGTCTCAGTTGTACAAACCTTTTCGGATTGATAACCTCCTCTGACACAAAGTTTAATGCAAACCTGAAATCAAAGGCAAACAGGATTTTACAGAGCAGTGTGTAGATACAACCGGATAAACCTGTGCCTCCATGATGACCTGCTAGTCCTTGGCTCTGATGTTTTTTATTCCTCGTTCTTTTTTTATTGTCATGGCAACAAACAACTGGTCAAGAATCAGCAGAGCAGCTTGATCTCCTATTAAGTTTAGTTTCTAAAATGCAGAAACTACCTTTTACTCTCAGAAAAAAAAGGTTCATTGAGGTTCTATATGGAATTTTGGGGTTCGCTTTGGCTCCAAAGAACTATTTTAAGTTACATAGTGAAAAAAGAGAAACTTTTTGGCACAGAGTTCTTTGTGATAAATTTTGCATTATTATGTTATATAATTCTTGCATTCGGGGGCACGGTGGCTTGGTGGTTAGCTTGTTTTCCTCACACCTCCAGGGTTTGGGGTTCGATTCCCGCTTACGCCATGTGTGTGTGGAGTTTGCATGTTCTCCCCGTGCCTCGGGGGTTTCCTCCGGGTACTCCGGTTTCCTCCCCCGGTCCAAAGACATGCATTGTAGGTTGATTGGCATCTCTAAATTGTCCGTAGTGTGTGATTGCATGAGTGAATGAGAGTGTGTATGTGCCCTGTGTGGGTTGGCACTCCGTCCAGGGTGTATCCTGCCTTGATGCCCAATGACACCCGAAATAGGCACAGGCTCCTCGTGACCTGATTATAAGCGGATAAGCGGCAGACAATGAATGAATTCTTGCATTCATTACGTTGCATTCAATATTTTTTTAATTACTAAATTCAATGATTAAAAATCACTTAAAAATACTATAATAAAAGATTAGAGCACATTTCAAACCTGATGAACCTCGATGGGTTATTTAGGCAATACTGCTTCGTGTCTCTCTCGCCCTGAGATCCTTTTGCATAATAGTAGTATAAACGTCTGTTCATGAACAAAATCCTTTCCTTCTTTACTGGCAGGAAACCAGTACAGATCAAGTTCAGTAAAACCACAAATGTGTCTGCTCCTAATACTAACTAGAGTTAGAACTTCACTTCAATTTTTAATCCAAATTAAACAATGTAGCATTACAGATATATTTTTAATTCATAGTCGTTTTTTATTTTATTTTATTTTATTTTAATGTATTTAAATTGTATTTAGTTCTGTATTATCTTAATATTTCCATTTAGTTGATTTTTTTTCCATAGAAAACATTTCATTCCTGACATAACAGTGAACAACTCGAGCGAAGACATACAGCCTTTTATATAGTTAATAAGCTTTTCCCAGTGTAGGGCTATTTTCACTAAACCCTTAAATTCTTTTGAGATAAAATATAAAATATTTATTTTCTTAATGTTCTGAAAAAAAATAAAAATGACTCACCATCCAGAATAGGCATAAAGTCCTGAGTAGAAGGCTAAAGGCAGGTTTGTCAGTGTGAGCGACTCTGACTTAAAAGCATTCTCAAAGTTTGCAGTTTGACCTGAAGAGGGAGTTAAATACAACTTTTTCAGACAGACCTTTGGCTCATTACAGCTGGATCATACATTATATAACAATCCTAATCCAGTATCAAATCTGTGCTACCTTTGACCAGGGCTATAATTCCTGGTATGATGATCAGAACCAGAGCAAAGATCTTAATGATCAGGAGGATGACCTGTGTACGAGAGGCCAGCGATACACTCCAGCAGTTCACTGCCACCAAAAATGCTGCAACAACAGACAATTATTTCCAAAAGGGTTCAAGTTATGGGTTAAATATTACTCATATTGGAGGGCAAGGTGGATTAGTGGTTAGCAGGTTTGCCTCGCATCTCCAGGGTTGGAGGTTTGGTTCCCATCTCTGCCCTGTGTGTGGAGTTGGCATGTTTTCCCTGTGCTTCAGGGGTTTTCTCTGGGTACTCCAGTTTCCTCATCCAGACCAAAAACATGTGTTGTAAATTGCAAGTGTGTGTGTGAAAGATTGCCCTGTGTTTGGGTTGGCATTTGGTGTACACACACTGGCTTTAGTATCCTGCCATCCAGCTTATCTTTAGAAGGTCAGAGGAAACCAGAGGAAACTGGAGGAACTGACACTCTTATATGGGAAGAACTGTGGAGCAGCAAAAGTATGCACTGTGCTCTTTGGTTAGACATTGGCATAGTAAAAATAAAATTTTTATTCAAATTTAACTCACTCATTCCAAGAAAACCAGTTAATTTGACTAATAGTAGAGGAGCTGGGCATGGTGCAAAAAAGGGTTCCACGACATAGTGTCCAAAAGCCAGGGCAATATATGCACTTACTGCAGGTCTGCAAAGAGAAGAGGAAGAGAACCGCACTCAGCTGTGACTTTCCCGTGTGACAAGGAAGGATAGAGTGACACAGAATACAACCTTTTCTGTTATTTATTAACACTGAGTTGCACATGTATGCTTATTAAATCAGCAAGGCATTCATGTAACATTATGGATATAAAATAGGTTGCTCTTAAGTGCCCTTTAAAGCAAAAATCTTTAGCATCAGTAGTATATCTCAGACATAATTATGCGACTTTTACATCATTCAAGGTCTTTCACATGTTCTGTCTCTGACTTCCTGTTTAACAACATCCAGAATCCAGTAACGGCTCTCAGTCCAGTGGTTTTTTAAGGCACTATGATTTAGAATACTTTTGATGATTTCAGATGATTGATATGGATAAATTTGTATCCTAAATGTATAATTCATATCCTGAATTTATATACTTATGTAAAGCTGCTTTGTGACAATGTCTACTCTTAAAAGCAATATACAAATAAATCAATTCATGGAACTGCATTGAATTGAGAAAGCAGACACAAGCTGACCTGATGAAAATGAACTCAGACCAAAGCCTCAGGAAAGCAGGAAGTGGCCCAAGTGTCTCAAGTATATATGTGTAATGAGCACCAGACTTTTTGAAACTGGTTCCCAGCTCAGCGTAGCAGAAGGCACCTGAATGAAAGGAGACAAGACAAAGATAGATACACATTAAAGCAGGGGTCAGTGATTTTCACTCAGAAATGTATCTCTTCACATCCTGGGATGTGAGAGTAAACCAGATGCTCAGGGGGAGAAAACTGTCTCTGTGGCTGCCCCAGGCTTTTTAAACATTGAGAAACATAGAGGTGATTTAACCAATCAGCTAAAAGTGGATCTAGGGATCTAATTACCTCTAATAATAATTTGCCTCTAAGGCAGCGATCTAATTACCTGTGATGCAGCTCTTCCCCGATCGAATCTGCTGAAACTTGGATTATGTTTAACCAATTATCACAAAATTAAAAAATGAATATTTATTTTATTGATCCTAATTTTGAAATGTTGAAGTTTCCCATTTCCCATCATCCCCAGTACATCCTAATCTCTTGCACCGATGCCTTTTTTCACCCTTTTCAGCACCATTACATAAGTTCCCCTGTTTCTCTTTGTCAAGTATTTGTTGTTGTCTTTGTGTATCATCGTCTACGTTTTTTGCCATGTGAATTTTCTATTTAGTTTCATGGCTCTCGCATTCACAGATTTTGTTGCTCTTTTTACTTCATATATTAAAAATCTGCACTTGTTTCCATCTCCTCAACTGTATCCTCTAACACAGAAAAGCAGGATGATGTACACTTGTGCATGGCTGAAGTTACATTTTTCTTCTATCATGTACAATATGTATTTTATTATATAATATATTTTACGCATGCTGAATATCAATAGAAAAAGCACAACAAATAATGTAATGTAAGTAATGTATTCATAAACTAATGAACAATGTTGGCTGAACTCAACATGACAAAAAAATCTTTATTTCTAGAAACTTTTTAAAAAATATATAACATTGAATTCCTCTATAAAACTGAACAGGAACACAAATGGATCGTATAAATAAACGGTGTAGAAGTGCTCCTACAAGATTATAATGTCTCGTCCTATAAGACAACTCCTCCAGGATATATATATATTTTGGAGTCCTAGTTATAGGACTCCAAAATATATATATAAAAAAATTCTCATCCTCAATTCTGTAGAAGTTTCTTACTAGATTTTTGACAATAGTGTCTAGTCTATTTTACATAACCCTCAAAAAGAAGCAGAACAGAATGGGTCAAGATGTAAAAATCAGAGCTGTGTAGCAGAATTATCTCCAGAGGATACACTGATTAGGTTTGTGTGGGTTTTTATCACTAATTTTTTATTCATTCATTGTCTACCGCTTATCCGATCTATTCTCAGGTCACGGGGAGCCTGTGCCTATCTCAGGTGTCATCGGGCATCAAGGCAGGATACACCCTGGACGGAGTGCCAATCCATCGCAGGGCACACACACACTCTCATTCACTCACGCAATCACACACCACGGACAATTTAGAGATGCCAATCAAAAAAATACACAGACACAGAATCAACTACTTTAAAAAAACCCTTTAAATCACACATAATTTGATAGAACCCATTTACAAAGAGCTAGAACATTTTCTTTGCTATTATACAACTCTGTGTTTTTGTTAGGGAAGTATTTTCCAAACTTTATTCCAGTTCCATTGCATAAATCCTGTTACTGTACTCTACTTTGTGTGCTTTATAGGTTTTGGCTAGTATTTCTTAAAGGCCTGGATTTAATTTCAACCAGGATTTGTCTTTGCTATTATTCTCATAACATATAACCACTCATTTTATTTCTTTCTCTCCCAGAATGTACTGTAATTTAAAAGAGAAGGAAACATCATGAGGCTCATCATCATCATCATCATCATCAAGTCAAGTCAAGTCAAGCCAAGAAGTTTTTATTGTCATTCCAACCACATATAGCTGACGCAGTACACAGTGAAATGAGACAACGTTTCTCCAGGACCCTGGTGCTACATTAAAACCACATACAACATGTAATTACAAAAACAGAAACAACACAGAGCTAGGACAGAAGTTTGTTCTAGCTACATAAAGTGCAAAGTGCGCAAACTGGTGCAAACAGTGCAAAGACAAGACAGTGCAAAGGCACAAAGTACAAAAAGACAGAACACAAGACAGAACACAAAAACATGTGCAATGAGCAAGACGGAATGTGATGTGCATTACATATATGTTTGTAACCATATACATAGCAGCAGCATCACATCCATAGTGTAACTTTCTGTAACACACAAATACACATGGTTTTTGTTACTAAAGGATGGGAAAACTTTTAAAGATATTCCATCACAAATACTCTGAATCAGACACTGACTTCAGTTTTTTGTGTGAAGAATATTTAGCTGTTAATGAAGCCATGGGTGAATCACAGATGAGACGTCATTTATTTCCCCTCATTTTATTACGTTACAGACTTTCAGAAGCCTGTAGCATGGCTGTACCATTGGATAGTAAACAGATTCATAGCTACCACAGCAGATCTGCATTGTTAATTGAATTGATATATTTATTTTATGACTGGAATTTTTTGCTAATGCGGTTCGAGAAGATTTGCATTATTGCTCATTTCCATTTTTAAAAAAAAATTTATTTATTTTACAATATCTCTGAATTAACAAGAAGAAAATGTGATCATCAGCATATTTATGAAAGACTAAACAAATGACTTAGCAATTATCATAATAATCATTTATTCATTCATTGTCTACTGCTTATCCGAACTATTCTCGGGTCACGGAGAGCCTGTGCCTATCTCAGGCATCATTGGGCATCAAGGCAGGATACACCCTGGACGGAGTGCCAACCCATCACAGGGCACACACACTCTCATTCACTCACACACTACGGACAATTTAGAGATGCCAATCAACCTACTATGCATGTCTTTAGATTGGGGGAGGAAACCAGAGTACCCGGAGGAAACCCCCGAGGCACGGGGAGAACATGCAAACTCCACACACACACGGCGGAGGCGGGAATTGAACCCCCAACCCTGTGAGGCAAACGTGCTAACCACTAAGCCACCGTGCCCCGCATTATCATAATAATCACTCTTGGAAAATTTGGCTTGGTAATTCTGTAAAACTGGAAAGCTGTAACATTCTCACTAAAATTAATGGAGAAGAAAAAATACATGAAACTCTACTTTCTTTTACATTCATTCTTTGCTTTGCATGGGAGTGTTTTATGCGACTTTTCTGTTCTGGGTAAGAATTATTTACTGTTGTATCAGGTCATTTATGTTATAAAGAATCTTTCTTACTATTCAATAAAGTTCTTTAAAAATAAACAAAAACAGAAAAGTAAACAAAATTTGATCAATTCTTTTTTTCTTATCTGATTAATCTGTCTACTATCCCATGGTACAGCCATGCTACGGGCTCCTGAAACTATTAGCAGATTCACCCATGGCTTCATTAACAGCTAAACATTTTTCACATAAAAAACTGAAGGCAGCATCTGATTCAGAGTATTTGAGATGCATTCATTCATTCATTCATTCATTGTCTACCGCTTATCCGATCTATTATCGGGTCACGGGGAGCCTGTGCCTATCTCAGACGTCATTGGGCATCAAGGCAGGATACACCCTGGACGGAGTGCCAACCCATCGCAGGGCACACACACTCTCTCATTCACTCACACAATCACACACTATGAACAATTTAGAGATGCCAATCAACCTACAATGCATGTTTTTGGACCGGGGGAGGAAACCGGAGTACCCGGAGGAAACCCCCGAGGCACGGGGAGAACATGCAAACTCCACACTATTTGAGATGCAATCAGGTTTATTTCACATCTTTAAAAGTTTTCCCATCCTTTAGTAACAAAAATGGAAATGTTTACCAATAAGAAACATACAGTATATACAGAATAAAACCATGTGTATTTGTGTGTTACAGAAATAAATAAAAAAAACCTCATTTAAATAAAATCAACTTTGGCAAATCAAGATTGTAAATAGTATACAGTATGTGATAATATGGTGTTATTTTCTAAGGTGTTAAAATGTGAAAGCATCCAGTAGTTCTACTCAGTCTGCATATCCTTTACTACAGTAATGTACTGTTAAATAAGGCACTGATAAAAGTTTTTGAAGCTTACCAAATGTAGAGAGGAGTCCACAGAGCACCCAGACGAGCAGGGAGAGTCCCACACTGCCAGTATTCATGTGCACTCCTTTGGGTGCGATGAAGATCCCGCTGCCCACCATCGAGCCCACGATGAAGGACACAGCAGGCACCAGACTAATGCTGCGCTTCAGGAAAACCTTATCTTCCTCCCCACTGCCCTCCATTCCCTGGCTTGCCATTTCTGGCTTATTTCTCCTCACAAGTGACATGTGCAGCAAATCAGAGCAAGCAGAATCTCCTGCTGTGGAGTTGAGCAACAATCCAACAGCTTTCTTCACAGTGGAGGTGAACATGTGGTTGAGGTCCGAGAGAGGGGTGGTGCTGGGGGTGGGGTTTGGTCTCAAACATTATCGAAGATATTCACAAAAAAGTGATTTCGCAACTTTTTTGTGCCAAATAAAAACAATTTGATGTGTGTGCTGTTGTATTTGTTTTTCTCTGTAAATCTTTCTGACTCTCTGCTTTACTGTTGAGTGTAAAAGTACAACTAGGCACTTTTGTTTCTTTAGGGGTAACTAAAAGGCAAATGCAAATGCAGATCTTTTATTAACTAAAGTGCAGAAAGCACCAGATAATCTAGCCATGGGGATCACAGTCCAGTGACTTCTGTGCCCGTCCCAAGCCCGGATAAATAGAGAGGGTTGCGTCAGGAAGGGCATCCGGCGTAAAACATTGCCAAATTTAACCATGAGAATCGTCAGTACTCTGAATTTCATACCGGATCGGTCGAGGTCCGGGTTAACAATGACCGCCATCGGCGCTGTTGACCTACAGGGCGCCGGTGGAAATTGGGCTACTGTTGGTCGAAGAAGTAGAGGAGGGAGGAGAGTGCACAGACAGAGAGAGAAGAGGAAAGGTAAGAGTGTAGGACTGAGAATAGGAACTCTGAATGTTGGTACTATGACAGGGAAAGGTAGAGAGCTGGCTGATATGATGGAGAGAAGGAAGGTGGATATACTGTGTGTACAGGAGACCAGGTGGAAGGGTAGCAAGGCTCGTAGTATAGGAGAAGGATTCAAGCTGTTTTATTATGGTGTGGATAGTAAGAGAAATGGTGCAGGTGTGGTCCTGAAGGAGGAGTTTGTGAGGAATGTTCTGGAGGTGAAGAGAGTGTCAGACAGGGTGATGAGTCTGAAGTTAGAGATTGAAGGGGTGATGTTGAATGTTGTTAGTGGTTATGCCCCACAGGTAGGTTGTGAGTTAGAGGAGAAAGAGAGATTCTGGAGTGAATTAGATGAGGTGATGGAGAGTATTCCCACGGGTGAGAGAGTGGTGATAGGAGCGGATTTTAATGGACATGTTGGTGAGGGGAACACAGGTGATGAGGAGGTGATGGGCAAGTTTGGAGTTAAGGAAAGGAACCTAGAAGGACAGATGGTAGTGGACTTTGCTAAGAGGATGGACATGGGTGTGGTTAACACTTATTTTCAGAAGAGGGAGGAGAATAGAGTGACTTACAAGAGTGGAGGTAGGGGAACACAGGTAGACTACATCCTATGTAGAAGAGGCAATCTGAAAGAGATTAGTGACTGTAAAGTGGTAGTGGGAGAGAGTGTAGCCAGACAGCATAGGATGGTGGTGTGTAGGACTTTGATGGTCTGTAAGACGAAGAGGTCAAAGATAGAGATGGAGAAGAAAACCAAGTGGTGGAAGCTGAAAAAGGAGGAATGTTGTGAGGAATTTAGACAGAAGTTGAGGCAGGCTCTGGGTGGTCAGGTATTGCTGCCAGATGACTGGGAAACTACAGCAGAAGTGATCAGGGAGACAGGGAGAAAGGTGCTGGGTGTGTCATCTGGAAGGAGGAAAGAAGATAAGGAGACTTGGTGGTGGAATGAGGAAGTTCAGGATAGTATCCAGAGGAAGAGGTTAGCCAAGAAGAAGTGGGACATGGACAGGACTGAAGAGAATAGACAGGAATACAAGGAGTTACAGCGCAGAGTGAAGAGGGAGGTGTCTAAGGCCAAGCAGAAGGCATATGACGAGTTGTACACTAGGTTAGACACTAGAGAAGGAGAGAAGGACTTGTACAGGTTAGCTAGGCAGAGAGATCGAGATGGGAAGGATGTGCAGCAAGTTAGAGTTATTAAGGATAGAGATGGAAGGGTGCTCACAAGTGAGGAGAGTGTACAGAGGAGATGGAAGGAATACTTTGAGGAGCTGATGAATGAGGAAAATGAGAGGGGAAAAAGAGTAGAAGGGGTGAACTCTGTGGAACAGAAAGTAGATAAGATTAGAAAGGATGAAGTCAGGAAGGCTTTGAAGAGGATGAAAAGTGGAAAGGCAGTTGGTCCTGACGACATCCCGGTGGAGGTCTGGAAGTGTCTAGGAGAGGCAGCAGTGGAATTTTTAGCTAGTTTGTTCAACAGGGTTTTAGAGAGTGAGAGGATGCCTGAGGAATGGAGAAGAAGTGTGTTAGTGCCGATCTTTAAGAATAAGGGTGACGTGCAGAGTTGCAGTAACTATAGGGGGATAAAGTTGATGAGCCATACAATGAAGCTATGGGAAAGAGTAGTGGAAGCTAGGTTAAGGAAGGTAGTGGAAATTTGTGAGCAGCAGTATGGCTTCATGCCCAGAAAGAGCACAACAGATGCAATTTTTGCTCTGAGAATTTTGATGGAGAAGTATAGGGATGGTCAGAAGGAGTTGCACTGTGTGTTTGTAGACTTGGAGAAAGTGTATGACAGGGTGCCAAGAGAAGAGCTGTGGTACTGTATGAGGAAGTCAGGAGTAGCAGAGAAGTATGTCAGAGTGGTGCAGGACATGTATGAGAGGAGCAGGACAGTGGTGAGGTGTGCTGTAGGTCAGACAGAGGAGTTCAATGTGGAGGTGGGACTGCATCAGGGATCGGCTTTGAGCCCCTTCCTGTTTGCTATAGTGATGGACCAGTTGTCAGAGGTCAGACAGGAGTCTCCATGGACAATGATGTTTGCAGATGACATTGTGATCTGTAGTGAGAGCAGGGAGCAGGTGGAGGAAAACCTGGAGAGGTGGAGGTTTGCGCTGGAGAGAAGAGGAATGAAGGTCAGTCGTAGTAAGACTGAGTACATGTGTGTGAATGAAAGGGAGGGAAGTGGAACAGTAAGGTTACAGGGTGAAGAGGTGAAGAAGGTACAGGAGTTTAAGTACTTGGGGTCAACAGTCCAGAGTAATGGAGAGTGTGGGAAAGAGGTAAAGAAGCGAGTGCAGGCAGGTTGGAATGGGTGGAGAAAGGTGTCGGGAGTTCTGTGTGATCAGAAAATATCAGCGAGAATCAAGGGGAAGGTGTACAGAACAGTGGTGAGACCGGCCATGCTGTATGGTTTAGAGACAGTGTCACTGAGGAAGAGGCAGGAG
>JAUCMX010000018.1:18777774-18840274 GCA_033459395.1 Hemibagrus guttatus
AAAAAGGAATCAAAAATGACTTTAAAAGATAGAACAACAACAATAATTAGCAGAGCTTTAAAAGGTGCATATGCTAACCAAGTTTTTGGAACAATCAGATAATAAATTTAGCCTTTTATAAACAGGAAACAGCATTTTTGTTTGAAGATATGTGTATATTTGTTAGAGCTGTGTAATCATGGCAGGTGTACAGTCAGGATGCAGTCTTGCAGGTTAAACAGCTTTTTTTTTTAATCCTTCCTCCTTCCTGCAATATTGCCTCTCTGTACTGCATCATACTAAAACCTCGACTTGTTCTACTCAGAAATGTGGAGCGTCTGTATAAATCAATAGCATACACTTTACAGCCAAAAATATGTGGACACTTGACTATCACACCAATATGTGATTCTTCCCCAAACTGTTACCCCAAAGATGGAATCACACAACCGTGCAAGATGTCATTGTATGCTGTAACATTAAGATTTTCCATGAAGACATGGTGTGTTAAGGTTGGAGTGGAAGAACTGGAGTGTCCTGCACAGAGCTCCTGACTCTGACTCAACCCCACTGAACACCTTTGGGATGAACTGGAACACCGACTGAACCCCAGACCTCCTCACTCTTACAGCATCAGTGTCTGATCTCACTAATGCTCTTGTAGCTGAATGATCACTAATCCCCACAGCCATGCTCTAGTAGAAAGTCTTCCTAGGAGAGAATAGCGGAGGAATAGAAGTAAAAAAAGAGGGAACAACTGTTTGTTAAAGTCTGGGGTTTGCATACTTTTGGCCATATCGTGCACCAATTGATGCCTTGAGTGTTAAATCTATGCATGACTAAGCATTTTATTCATTTGGATTTTTGTAGCCATGGCGCAGTTTGAAGAAGTATCCCAGAAATCTTCACTCCATCCCAAACCAAAGGGGCTGACCTTGCAGTACGGTACGGCAGGGTTTCGCACCACTGCGAATCATTTGGACCACGTGATGTTCCGCATGGGCCTTTTGGCCACTCTGAGGTCCAAAAAAACCAAGTCCACCATCGGAGTCATGGTCACTGCCTCTCACAATCCAGAGGTGGGTGTTGATACACAAACAGCAAAGTTTCTCTTTTTGACAAATGAAACATATTAGTTGTGTATATTGATGACTGTACACACATTTCCCTGTATTTATTGCTTACTCTGCTTTCACAGGAGGACAATGGTGTGAAGCTGATTGACCCAATGGGAGAGATGGTGACTCCAGCTTGGGAAGGCTATGCCACTGAGCTGGCTAATGCAGATCAGGAAGATTTGTGCAGTGTACTTAAGGATATCATTGGAAAAGAAGCCATTGACATGAGCAAGGCAGCGAGCGTCGTCACTGGCCGAGACACTAGGTATCTCGGCGCACACTCATGCTGTACACTATTTATTATTCTTTTTGTTAGCAGATTAGTAACAAGTGTAGCTGTATACAAACTGACTGGGTGTATGTTCTGCCACTCAGGCCAAGCAGCGAGAACCTGTCCCGGGCCGTGTTGGATGGGGTTTCCTGTTTACAAGGCCATAGTCTAGGTGTGCTCACGAATAAGTACATTTCTCTGAGTAGAGTGGCGTGATCCTAGAAACCTGGAAAGAAATCGTAATTTAAAATTTTAATTGTCATATATGCAAGCATTCACAGTACAGTTACAAATGAGTAGTGACATGCTTTATTGACTGTCTGTGTCATAAAGATGCAATCAATAAGAATAAAAAAGAATTAGAATTTCAATAAAAAATGATAATGAAATAGAATTTCCTATACAACCCCATTTCATTTGATGGTTTTAATTGTATTTCTATTTTAATCAGTTGCACTTTTTTTCTGTTTGTGCGTCTATGCGTGTGTTTATTTAAGACTTTGGCCTGGTGACCACACCTCAGCTGCATTACATGGTTCTGTGTTGCAACACCAACGGTTGCTATGGTATCGCTACAATACAAGGATATTATGAGAAACTCTCTAAGGCTTTCATTGAGCTCACGAAGAATGTAAGACTTCAAATGTGACACTTCAAGTATATTTGCATGGATTTCCTGTGTATTTGATGGTCCAGAGTTTGAGGCGTAATGCATAAAGCTGTTTAAGAAACCGACTGTGATACTGACAAATGTAAGATAGCTGTAGCTGTTGGAGTAAATGCAGACAGAATACATGATAAAGTCTAACTTCAGTCTAGTTTATGTAGTCTAACACACCCTCTCATTCCTGTGCTTGTTTCCCAGGTCCTGAAACGCACCGATGACCAGAAAAGGCTGCTGGTGGATGGGGCTAATGGGATCGGAGCATTGAAGATGAGGGAAATGGAGGTGTTTCTCAAGTCCGAGCTGCAGGTGGAGCTCTTTAACGACGGTAGCAGCGGCAAACTTAACTATCTGTGTGGAGCTGATCATGTGAAAGTGCAGCAGAAACCTCCACAAGGTACGTGACAGTGTTTTTAGTATTGTTTCACTACTGGCTCACGTAACTGTCCAAACTAGTTAGCTGTCACTATCAGAAATTACAATGTAGTTACACCTGCTGAATGTAATGCTTGCATAAGTTGACCGAATATCATGTCATATTCACAATCTTCCCATCAAATTAGAGAACAAATAATAGCCTGTTCAATAAGATAACAAATTCTCACTCTCTTTCCTCATTGGCTGCCATATCCTGCCAGTCACCATGTAGTTGGATTTCTTTTGTGTCTGGAGTTGGTGTGTGATGAGTTCTGATTTACTTTTACTGGATTAGCAGATTAGGTAACTCACAGAAAGTCATGAGCATGCTATGGAGTAGTTTTGTCCCCTGCCTTAATGTTTACCTAAATATTACAGTGCATAGTAGAGTTCATGTATAAAACTTGGCTGTCATGTTGTCATTCTGACAGCTCAGTTCAAATACGAAAGAGTGTCTGCTTCCTGTGTACTCTTTTAGGTACTTAATATAAAAAAAATCGAAGGGGCATATTTTCATGTTTATCTACAATTTAAACCAGAGAATTTCACTCGGTTATTTGAAAAAAAGCCTCTAAAAATGGAAATTTGGGCATAAATTTCTCTCTCTCTCTCTCTCTCTCTCTCTCGCTCTCTCTCTCGCTCTCTCTCTCTCTCGCTCGCTCGCTCTGTAGGTATGGATATGAGGCCGGGTCAGCGCTGCTGCTCCTTTGATGGCGATGCAGATCGCATCATTTACTATTACAACGACTCTGCTGGACACTTCCATCTTTTGGATGGAGATAAAATTGCTACTCTGATTAGCACATACCTCAAGGAGCTTCTGACACAGGTAGAAACCACACACATGGTCATGCATTCTGTAGGAATCCTCAAACCGTTAATTCATCTTGAGTTCGTGGTTTGTTCAAACACTGTACACGTACCTACAGGTATTAGGGACAGACAGCTGTATGTGTAACTACAGTAGATTTATGTACAGTGTCTCTGGATGCTGTGACACTATAGCACACTCCGTGATTTATGTATAACCTGTTTTAGTGGCTAGGCAGGTCTGTTTGCAGTAACTATCTACAGAGCACCATAACATGTAAAACGTTACGTCTTGACTTGTGTGTGTTTTTGTATAGGCAGGCCTGAATCTGCAGGTTGCTGTGGTTCAAACCGCGTATGCCAATGGAAGCTCTACACAGTACCTTGAAAATGTCATGAAGGTGTTTTCTGACATTATTTGACATGATATTCTTAAACAGTAATATTATAATCACTTCGTCCAGGATTTCACGGTTTTTCTTTTTTAGATTTGTGTGCTTTTTTGTGGAAAACTACTTGAATTGGTGAACGGCAGAGAGATTTGATCGAATGTGTGTTGTGATGACGTCACACATCTTGTCAGCACGTCTCAACCCAAATCTGCAGTAAATTTGAAAAATTGCACCTAATATTGTGGCGTTTGCTTGATTTTTTTTGCCTTGATTTCTTCTTCTTCTTCTTCTTCTTTCGACTTTTCCCTTCAGGGGTCGCCACAGCGAATCATCTCTCTCCACCTATCCCTATCTTCTGCATCCTCAACACTTGCACCCACTAGCTTCATATCCTCATTAATTCCATCCATATACCTCCTCTTTGGCCTTCCTCTTTGCTTCCTGCCTGGCAGCCCCATGTCCAACATTCTCCTACCAATATACTCACTCTCCCTCCTCTGAACATGTCCAAACCATCTTAATCTGGCCTCCCTAACTTTGTCCCCCAAACGTCCAACATGAGCTGTCCCTCTGATGTACTCGTTCCTAATCCTGTCCAATCTTGTCACTCCCAAAGAGAACCTCAACATCTTCAGCTCTGCTACCTCTAGCTCTGACTCCTGTCTCTTCCTCAGTGACACTGTCTCTAAACCATACAGCATGGCCGCTCTCACCACTGTCCTGTACACCTTCCCCTTGATTCTCGCTGATATTTTCTGATCACACAGAACTCCCGACACCTTTCTCCACCCATTCCAACCTGCCTGCACTCGCTTCTTTACCTCTTTCCCACACTCTCCATTACTCTGGACTGTTGACCCCAAGTACTTAAACTCCTGTACCTTCTTCACCTCTTCACCCTGTAACCTTACTGTTCCACTTCCCTCCCTTTCATTCACACACATGTACTCAGTCTTACTACGACTGACTTTCATTCCTCTTCTCTCCAGCGCAAACCTCCACCTCTCCAGGTTTTCCTCCACCTGCTCCCTGCTCTCACTACAGATCACAATGTCATCTGCAAACATCATTGTCCAAGGAGACTCCTGTCTGACCTCCTCTGACAACTGGTCCATCACTATAGCAAACAGGAAGGGGCTCAGAGCCGATCCCTGATGCAGTCCCACCTCCACATTGAACTCCTCTCTCTGACCTACAGCACACCTCACCACTGTCCTGCTCCTCTCATACATGTCCTGCACCACTCTGACATACTTCTCTGCTACTCCTGACTTCCTCATACAGTACCACAGCTCTTCTCTTGGCACCCTGTCATATGCTTTCTCCAAGTCTACAAACACACAGTGCAACTCCCTCTGACCATCCCTATACTTCTCCATCAAAATTCTCAGAGCAAAAATTGCATCTGTTGTGCTCTTTCTGGGCATGAAGCCATACTGCTGCTCACAAATTTCCACTACCTTCCTTAACCTAGCTTCCACTACTCTTTCCCATACCTTCATTGTATGGCTCATCAACTTTATCCCCCTATAGTTACTGCAACTCTGCACGTCACCCTTATTCTTAAAGATTGCCTTGATTTATAAGATCGTGAAATCCTGGAGTATTAGTATGGTATGTTATCTTGTTGCTACAATTACTGCAAAGTATTTTTCCTTTAACCTTTAACCTTCTTAGGTCACAGTGTGCTGTACGAAGACAGGAGTGAAGCATCTCCATCATGCAGCTCAGGAATTTGACATCGGAGTTTACTTCGAAGCCAATGGCCATGGAACAGTGAGTGCAAAAACACAAACCTACAGTATTACTGTTCTTCATATGAAGTGTTTTTGCTAGATTTAAGGAAAGAAAAACTTTAACGGAGTATGACTCCAGCATGTAACAGCAGTTGTTTTTCCTGGTGTGTGTTTTTAAGGTCCTGTTCAGTAAAAAAGCAGAGAAGCAGATCCAGCTGCTAGCCAAAGACCCGAACGCGAGTGATGATAAGAAACATGCAGCAAAGCTTCTGGAGAACACTGTAAACCTCATCAACCAGGTGAGCACTAGCTGATTCATTGTTTTATTACCACTGAAATGACCGCATCTTTTATATCTTAGTGTAACTAAAACGAACAGTCTAACAGAATTTAAGCATTGTTGTTTGCTTCATGGCTCAAAATTACTCCTGAGGCAACTATTCATACGGAAACTGATGCTTATGGATTCATTTATTGCTCTCATTTCTGCCACAGGCTACAGGTGATGCCATTTCAGATATGCTGATAATTGAAGCAGTGCTGGCTATCAGAGGGATGACTGTTCAGGATTGGGATGGCATTTACACAGACCTCCCCAATCGCCAGCTCAAAGTCAAGGTCTTTGTGCTTCTTTTCAGCACTTTCTGCTTCATCCTAGTAACATAATCCTGCTTCTTTAGGCATGCTCTATAGAAACAGACAACTTCTAAATGAGGAAAAGTCCAAGGGGGTGAATACTTATGCACGGCACTGTATATAGAGCAACGTTTGACGCAAAATCGTATCACGATGAGTGAGTTTGTTTGCTTTTAAAGTCCCTTTGAGGTGCCTTTGTCATTTTCACTGAAACAGGAAGTCAGGGCTGATCAAGTTACTCCTCCTTCTTTTTTTAAATGGTTCACCTCATAGCCCGGGATAAGCTGTGGTTGACAGCAGTTAGTTGAGGGGGCGGGACACTAGATTCTAGAGAGCGTTTGATTGGGCAGAAAGTCTAATAAGTGCAACAAGAATGATGTTATTAAAATTGTTTATTTGGTGCTCGAGAGAGAGTGTAAATTTTGAATGCTAATTCTAAATGGATATTTTGTTGTTGGATAAAACTAGCTTATAGATAACTTAAATTCATGGAGGCTTTGATATTGAAAGAAATTTGATATTGTTATTGTTTTTCGTATGTATTGATCCGCTCACATTTAAATAATTTTTTCCACAAATCGTCTCTTTCTGAATGCTGAGGTGTGAATTATGGCCCTGTTCTTCCACTTTAGGTAGCAGACAGGCGTGTGATAGACACTACAGATGCAGAGCGTAAGGCAGTAACACCAGCAGGATTACAAGACTCCATAGATGCTTTGGTCAAGAAGTACAAACAAGCCAGGGCCTTCGTCCGACCTTCTGGCACTGAGGACGTTGTTAGAGTGTATGCTGAAGCTGACACGCAGGTACACACACCTCACTGCGTACACACACCTCACTGTGTACACACACCTCACTGCGTACACACCTCTCATACATACCTCACTGCATAAACACACCTCTCATATACACTACCATCATACACACCTCACTGCATGTACTCTCCCCTCATACACACCATTTATGCACACTCCCCTCATACACACGTCACTGTATACACACACCTCACACAATCTCTTTGTCACAAAATCACCTTTTTCTGCTCCATGTCAGATGTACAGTAATATGAGTGTTTGTGTGTGCAGGAGAGTGTTGATGCCTTGGCACATCAGGTGAGTCTGGCGGTATATCGACTAGCCGGAGGAGTTGGAGAAGAACCAAAGCCTTTAAAGTGCTGAGTGACATAAACACTACATCTGTAGATGATTCAGATTAATGCTGATGCTGCACTTCTTGGTTGCACTTTGCCTTCATGTTTATATGAACTGTGAAAAGTTGTTTTTTTTTTGTACTTTGATATTAAAAAAGTGAAAAATCCTGAAAACCATCATGAAATCAGCAATAAAAGAAAATGATATCATAATATTCTCCGATTGCTTTTTTCGTCCCACTCGACACAGGAAATCTCTGAAAACCAACAATAACTTTCTGAGACTCAGAGACAGATGCTTTGCAGTCATGTTTATTTAAGGCATGTGGTTGAACAGAGCCAACAGGTTAAAAGCTAGAATACAGTGCATTAGCAGTTTAGTCTTCACACACGAGCACCATGAGATGGGTTTTATATGTGATATCAGTGTTACATCTCTAATACAGTTCATTCTTCTCTCTACTAACAATTACAAGGTAGAAAGACAATAATGTTTATGTCTGTAAAATGTTCTGATGTGATATGGAAATGTAAAGATTTTATGATAATGGAGTAATGAATTACTAGCAGAGGGAAGAAATGAACACATATGGTAGAGAGATATCTAGTGTGATGTCAGGCTACTCTTCTGTCTCATCTGCTGCTCCGGAGATGGTGATGGTGCGCTCCTGTGTGTCTTTTTGAATGACGTCCTCGTCTGTCTTAACTGTTCTAAACAAAGGTCAATAGCATCAAAAATAGTACGGTGGAAATATAATGCCATGTTACATAATCATGAGTGATAAAAATCATTGATGACAGATTATTGTTTACATACAACTGCACACGGCTCTTTTGAAAAATCCAGCTCCTGTATATTCATTGCTTTTCCAGAACAATCTCTATAGTATACACTTCTCCATTAGCGGCTATATGATCCATCTTTTCACACTGAACACAGCTCAGGGACTCGTAACTACACTTCTTCTTTCGGCTTTTCCCTTCAGGGGTCGCCACAGCGAATCATCTCTCTCCACCTATCCCTATCTTCTGCATCCTCAACCCTTGCACCCACTAGCTTCATATCCTCATTAATTCCATCCATATACCTCCTCTTTGGCCTTCCTCTTTGCCTCCTGCCTGGCAGCTCCATGTCCAACATTCTCCTACCAATATACTCACTCTCCCTCCTCTAAACATGTCCAAACCATCTTAATCTGGCCTCCCTAACTTTGTCCCCCAAACGTCCAATATGAGCTGTCCCTCTGATGTACTCGTTCCTAATCCCGTTAATCCTAAATCCATTTAGTTTAGTGCTGCCCGTCAGAAGCTACATAAGATATTCACACATTTCCCAGAAAACAAAATAACAAGGATGTTGCTCAAATGTTTGTGGTAGGTTTCTCGCCTATCATGCGGAAGGCCCGGGTTCGATTCCCAGCCTATGCCTCAACCCCAGCCACTGGATGCAGTGCCGGTCCCAAGCCCGGAAAAATGGGAGGGTTGCGTCAGGAAGGGCATCCGGCGTAAAACATCTGCCAAGTTGTTGTGCGGACCAGTTGGTCCGCTGTGGCGACCCCGAGCAGCCGAAAGCAACTTCTTTTTTGCTCAAATGTTTACACCTCCCTGGCTCTTAATGTATCATGTTGACTTTATTAGAACTGGTTCATTTGTGTAAATTCAGTTTGTCTTAAGTTATCATGTAAATATCTGTGATGTGAAATCACTTATTCAGAACAAAACTAGATAAAACACTAAATGCAATTTTGCAGATTCTGCAAGGCATGTAAACTTATGACCCCATCTCTATATTATGGCTATTTTGTATGCATTTGCATACTTTTCACACTGTATGTGTAATTACCAGGACACTTTTACCTGATGAGAACAGTCTTCCTCTCCGTCACTTCCACAGCCTGCTCGTGAGAAAACTCCTCCGTGGTTTCCTCGTTGCCATTAGAAGACTGCGGCAGCTTGGAGGCCACTGCAGCTGCTCCACCAGCCAGTTCAGCCAAGGCTCCATTCACCCTCGCCCCTGAGGTGCTGAAACTCCCGGAGATGCTGGCGCTCATCAGAGACAGGCCTTGCACCATTGATGATAAACGCATGTCCTCGCCCTCGATCAGCTTCCTGAAGAGTCCAAAAAAATAACACTGATTTAATGTGGACACAATTCTTATTGTCCTCAATATTATTAAAAGGTACAGTTGTTACTATTTTTCTTTTTTATTTTCATACAAAGTACAATCATGATAAATAATCATTAACTGGATGAGAAATTACATTTGAATGAGTTACATCCAGTCCAGAATGCTTGTTTGTGATATTTTAGTCTCTCACTAGTCATTTCATAGACATTTATGGGATCATGGAAACATTATGGGAGCAATAGGAGCAATAGGGGTAGAGCTTTGTGAATGGGGGTGGGATCAAGGCGTAACTAAAACTACGTTCTCTTTTTGCGAGTGTGTTGCAAAAAAATATACAAGATACCAAGACACACTGACACGCCTTGTAACGGAAGAGAACGTTGTTGCTAAGTACACGCCAACCTTATACAAATTCCCCATTACATTTTAGCTTTTTTCATTCATTTTTTATTATATCATTTATACTATACTTATATCATTTTATTCACCATTTCTGTGATTTATTTCCCCACATTTCATTTACACCTCTCTAAAATGCATCTAAAATGCACTGAAGGTGGCATGGTGGCTTAGTGGTTAGCACATTCGCCTCACACTTCCAGTGTCCTGGGCTTGCTCCCGCTCACTGTGTGTGGAGTTTGTATGTTCTCCCTGGTTTCCTCAGGGTGCTCTGCTTTCCTCCCACAGTCCAAAGACATGGTTCTAGGCTGATTGGAGTCTCTAAATTGCCCGTAGTGTGTGTGATTGCGTGAGTGAATGAGTGTGTGTGTGCCCTGCGATGGGTCGGCACTCTGTCCAGGGTGTATCCTTGATGCCTGATGACGCCTGCGATAGGCACAGGCTCCCCGTGACCCGATGATAGATCGGATAAGCGAATGGAATGGAAAAATGAAAAAAAAAAAAAGCATTGCATCAAACTGTCACTAAAACCACCTCCTTCATGCAAGGAATGGTGGGAAATATAATGTAACAAAAAGTGCCCTATGGATTCACATTACCTGTAGGTGGTGATCTCGATCTCAAGAGCCATCTTCACATTAAGGAGATCCTGATATTCCTTCAGCAGCAGAGTGATCTTCTCTTTCACCGTCTTCATTTCCAGCTTCAGAGCCTCAATACGGGCCTAAACACACCACCATGAGCCCCGATTAGCATTAATCAACCTTAATCCAACTAAAACAACTAGTCTCACTCACAGACAGTTCTGTTTACCATTTACAGCTCTGTTTATTGTGTTTTAATGACATCTGATTTATTCTCACCTGTAAATCCTCTTCCTCCTTCCTGTATTTCTCTTGGTTGTCACGAATCTGAGCCAACAAAGTCTCATATCTGTTGTTAAGTGAATCCAGCTCCCGCTGTTTGTTCTGAATCTATGGACACACATGCAACCCAGGGTTACTATAAACAGCATATAAATAGGAATAAATAGAGCTAGGGAGAATTTAAATGAATAAATTAATGATCATTTGAATGATTTTCTTTTACTTTTGGAGTAAATATAAAAGTAATTTGATGTTGGAAGGATATGGAAGGAGTTCACAGTGTTTGACCATGGAGTCGGCGACAACACTGACAGATACCACGGCGTGTTCTGTTCCAGAAAATTACTAAAACAATGGATTTCAGCAGATTCGTTGAGCTGAATGGTGTTTGTTCCTTTCCTCTCGGATGAACAAAATTGCGTTGAAAGGACAGCGTGAATTGACGAACTTTTTTCCCCTCAAGACTGACTTTCATTTGTTTTTTGGTCAATGTGACTGTAGGCCTGAACAGTCAGCTAACCTCATTACACCTATTGAATTACTTTCTAAAGAAAGTAACTGATATTGGGAAAATTATGTTGAACTGAATTGAATTATTTCAGAACTGTTTATACACTTAACTGAAATTTAGAATTGTTATTGATATTTTGTTATTTAGCCATTGTTGTTCCTGTAGTGTTAAAATTTTCCCTTTGTCATTGTTTTACATGGGAGTTATACTGTTTTTCTTCCCTTTGTTGATTTGCCAGGTGTTTAAAATTAAAATAACCAGAAAACCTAAAAGTGTTGGAAAAAGAAGAATAAATTCATATATTCTAGCAATCTAAAATTAGGTCAAATAAATAGATTAGAAAATTGAAATTATAGATGGGTCAAACCAAAATCAAGAGTACTAAAGTAAAACATCTGGATTTAATTTGATTAGATATTGGAATCTAGGAACTAAACTAAACTAAACTATTCCCAATAACTGATTTTCTGTTGATAAATTTATCTTCTTTGATTAATGTTAATATATTGTCTCGAGATGAATATATAATTTTCACATAAATATTTTAATTAAATTCATCACGCCTTCTGTTGTCTGTCTGTTCAGTCTCTCACCACTGCTCTTTCCGAACCTACACACTGGTCCACGTACCCTTTTTATTGTCTCATCCACCTGGGCACTCGTTTAAGTCACGGGGTGCGGGCGGTGATTTATAAGGGGCGCTACACACACACACACACACAAAGACTGAGCCTTAAATTAAGCTGTACTTTTAACTTAAAATAAAGGTAGAGGTAAGGTAGAAATGAGCAAAGGTTCATAATGTATTAATATCTTTCTTGTAGCTCTAAGAGTAGAGAAGAGAATTGTAGAGTAATGTAGTGTACAATAGTGTAGAGTAGAGAAATGTGGAGCATAATAGAGTTGAATATACTAGAATAATGTAGAGTAGAGTTGAGAGTAGAGATGAGTAGAGTAGAGTAGAGTAGAGTAGAGTAGAGTAGAGTAGAAAAGTGTACTAACATCCTTCTTGTGGCTCACGACTTCTTCTCTAATTCCCCGTACAGATTCCACATGTCGTGCTGATGCTGTGTTCAAGTCCTGGAATTTGGTCTTGTACCAAGCATCCATTTCCTGATGATCATCAGATACAACCCGTAAAATAAACACAGCAACAGATGCAGTAGACACATAGTGAGGTCACTTATTTTGAGGTAAATCAGTTTACAAATCAAAAGTGCCACAAAGGAATGGAAGAGGAAAAATGATTGTGAATGTTGTCTACCTGCAGGTTCCGGGCGGCGATGCTGTCGTACTGGGACTGGATCTCTTTGAGGGCGGATGCAAGGTCAGGAAGAGCGAAGGCCACTTCGACTTTAGATACAGTTTCATAAATCTGAGCCATCAGTTCTTCGATTTCCTGATCAAGTGTGAAAAGATGTATTAAAATATGTTTTTTTTTTCACCATCCAGCCAACCATCCATCCATTTTCTGTCCCAATTATCCTATATACGGGGTTGTGGTGTCTATATAACCACAGACAGTTGATATGTAATTGAAACAGCCACCTGTTTGTGAATCCTCTGAAGGAACTCCATCTCCACCTCCAGGTTCTCTAGCTGTTTCTCCAGAGCAATGCGGGCCGCAGTAGCAGCATCGACATCCTGCCAGGAAAAAACAGCAATGCAATCGAATACATTTTATTTGAAGGATATTGTCATTTCATTAACACTCAGATGTCATCGGCTGAATTCCATAAGAGCTTGATAAAATGATTGTTTATAACCATTTTTCATGTTGTACTCTCAAGCCACTGATGAAAGTCCTGAACTATGTGTCACAGGAATTTGAGCTAGAGTTAGATATTGTTAGCATCGTTAGTTAACTCACAGGCTTGAAAGCTTCAATGTCCTGTTCGGCCTTTCTCCTGGCTTCCAGCGCCTCCTCATACCTGACCTTGATCATCTCCAGCTGCGCCGTCATGGCCTCTTTAGCAGCGATGGCAAGATCCTTCAGGAAAGAGTTGTGTGTTACTGCAAATCAACAACATAAACAACAACATGGCTGAGAAAAATTTTTTTTCTTTCATTTTGCATTCTCTTCTTACCCTCTGGGCTCTCATCTGGTCAGCGACCCTCCTGAGTTCTCTCAACTGCTCCTCATACATCATACGCAAGCCTGAGGGCTTCACATAGCGGCCCTTCAGGGCTTCGATCTCGGTCTCAAGCAGTTTATTTTGCTGCTCCAGAGTACGCACCTGCAAATACATGTGTCCAGTTAATTACAGGTGTACTTAGGTGCAAAGCAGGGGAAGGTGAGTGGAAAAAGTAAACACAGAAGCATCTTACCTTTTCAATGTAGACAGCCAGGCGGTCATTGAGGGTGATCATCTCCTGTCTCTCGCTTGTGCGTGTGGTTAGATAGTCCTGGTTGGCAGCAGAAGCAGCCTCCAGATCCAGTGCACCTCCCAGACCCATACCAGCACACAGGGCACTCATACTCACACTGCTGAAAGAGTATAACAAACACTACAAGTTAGAAAAGAAAGAAAGAACGAAATGATGAGACAAAGAAAAACAGTGTGTTGGTGTTGGTACCCGGTGAGGCGCGCGCTGCGGGTACCGGACAGAGCCCTGCGCGCACTGCGGCTATAGCTGGCTGACCGGTGGCGGGTTTCGTGTCTGCGTGGACTCGGACTGGAGACACGGATATGGCAGGTAGAAGACGAGGAGGCGAGGGCTCCTTCAAAGTGCCTTCGGTACGAGGAGATGCGCTCCGGGCTGCGACTCATGATGAGGCTGGAGTTTCCCTTCACACTGCTGCGCTGGAGATAAAGAGCTGGAATTGGTTTGTGTCGCTCTTCAGTCCCGGTGGCGGTTTATATACTCGCCTGAGCCGGACTGAGGAATGTCGAGTCTCAGTTTAACACCGAGATGAACCACTCAGCCATCTAACGCGCCTTCGCGAAAAAGATTTTCCCTGCTAGAAATAGACAGAATAACTGGCATCAATACGATAACTGTGCTGTGCATAACCGTGTTCCATCAAGAAATATCAGATATAAGACCAAACGTTTGTGTTTATCTGACTGATCTTATATGTGCACTTATATGTGCTGATTAAACATATCGTTCCAGATTTATTCCCTGTGTTTGCTGTTATAATGAGCTCCACTCTTCTGGGAAGGATTTCCACTAGATGTTGGAGCGTGGCTGTGGGGATTAGTGATCATTCAGCTACAAGAGCATTAGTGAGATCAGACACTGATGTTGTGAGAGTGAGGAGGTCTGGGGTTCAGTCGGTGTTCCAGTTCATCCCAAAGGTGTTCAGTGGGGTTGAGTCAGAGTCAGGGCTCTGTGCAGGACACTCCAGTTCTTCCGCTCCAACCTTAACACACCATGTCTTCATGGAGCTCAGGGGCTTTGTGCACAGGGGCATTGTCATGCTGGAACACTGTTTGAGTCTCTGAGTTCCAGTGAAGGGAAACTGTAATGCTTCAGCATACAGAAACATTCTATTCAATTGTGTGTTACTAACTTTGTGGCAACAGAAGAACCACATATGGGTGTGATGGTCAGGGGTGCACATACTTTTGGCCATATAGTGCAGTCAACGTTATTATTATTACTATTATAATTAAAAAAAATTCCAATTATCTCTTTACTGTAAACCAATCGACCTCCAATTATGTTGCTGTTAAATACAGCACTATCTACATTTTATTGAAAGCATACTATAGCTTTCAAAAACCTTCAGAACAAAATGATTACAGCAAAAAAAATTACCAATACTTTATAATAATTTTAATAATAATAAAGTTTTATTTGTTTTTAATTGGACGTCATTATCTTCTCACCAGTTTCGGCATACAAGTCGTTGCGGAACCATATTTAGGACCCCTTGTTGTACCCCTCCGGACATATTCCGGTGGACGGAGAACAGTCGGAGTGTTTTATTAGGTGCTCCGCTATTTGCAGTAAATGCGAAGCGTCCTTTTTAAAACAACAACAAAAAAAAATATTGAATTATCAAATAATTTAAAGTCAAATTCTCTACCTCACTTCAATAACAATGGCAGGGAACTTCTGGCAGAGTTCACATTAGTAAGTGTTTTTATTGTATAAATATTTCCACTTTGATAAATGCTTTTGTTTCGTGACCTAGCATGTAGTTGCTATGGCTAAGCAATGAGCTGTGTTTTATATGTCGCTGTTTGTAGAGGAATAATGTTTAGTGTGTAACTCTGTCATGGGTTGTGTGAGCGGTATTACACATCAATCTGCGTAGAAACATGTCCGAATTCAATCATTTTCCTGCGAATCAGGAAAGCTAACTAGTGTTGGATTAACTGTAAGCAGGTGACGAAAGCTGCTTAGAGATGAGTTGTGTTTCTAAAAAGACATTTTTAATTCACTTCATCTACATATTTTTCATTTTTACCGAATATCGAAATCGTGTGTAATGATAATAGACTTTTGCAGTCGTCAAAAATATAAATGTATATCAGGGAAAACTGGGATCATTTCCCCCTATTTGTGCTTTTCTTTTTCAAAATCAATACACAGTCAGCTGTGGTCTTGCTATTAAAAGTGTAACGGTCGATTATTTTTTTTATTTTATTTCTTCTACGTATAAACTGCCAAATAACTCGAACATGATGATAAAATAATGGTTAAGCTATGATCTCAGGTCAAAAGTCTTATATGTCTGAGAGAACTTTTTTGGAAAACTGACTTCCGGTCAGGAATGATCGTCTGGGTTTGTATGCGCCTCCTGTAAGTCATATGCTGCAACGTTAAGTTACAACATGTAATTCTCACCAACAAGCAGTAAAACCCACCAAAAACACCTCCTCAATGTGCAATTTCAACTCCTCAACTTTGGGTTTCCAGTTTCTTCCATGTTTACAGAGTGACGTCAAATCAACATGGCCTCTCGCACTGAATTCTCCTTATCTGTTTTAACAATTTACATCAGTCTTGGCTTTAGATCAGTTACTATACAGACACGGTATTCAGTTAAATCTATAACACTGACCAAACAAATCACTGTTTTGTGAATCAACATTAGCACTATGATTAGCCGGCCAGCTTGTTGCTAAGCAACTCATTATCTGCTGTTGTCTCTGTGCTGAGATTTCAGTTCAAAATGCTGCCTGAATGTTTAACACTAAGATGTGTAACTGTGGAAAAGTGCAGTTAAATTAGATGCTTCTGAGACAGAGTTAAAAGACACTTTCATGGAGGCGTACAAACAATAGCACACTCCCTGTTTACTGGCCTGCCACTGCGGTTCGGTGTGGTTAAATTAGACATACTTATTTCATGTGTTTGTGTAAGTAAATGAAGGCAAACAAGCAGGTCTTCAGACTAAAAATAAAATTAAAATGCTGGTCTTTTAAGTGCCTTTCTACTCTGTGTTTATAAACAAACTCTAAACTCATAAAAATATGAACATTTCTCTCAGTAGAAATGAAGCTTATTGGCTGGAAAAGCTGCTTAATTTTACGGTAAGCTTCAGTACACAGAACGTAATGGGATCTAATCCTCATTCATCACGGCCCTGAAGGATTTTGTGGAATGCAGGAATGATTCAAAGTTTAATGAGGTTGCTTAATAGTGCTGCTTCTGCATTAATTACATCTACACCAGTATAATTAATGACTTCTCGTCTGTTTCCTAGCCTGCAGTGGGTGCTGGATAAGCAGGACCTCCTGAAAGAGCGTCAGAAAGACCTGAAGTTCCTCACAGAGGAGGAGTACTGGAAGCTGCAGATATTTTTTGCCAATGGTACAGAATAACATTTTTCATGTTTTATGCTGGGATCTGGTGTGTGTATATGGTTGGGGTGTAAGTTGTTTTTTTTTTTGGAATGGTTATCAGTTATAATGTTCATATGTAATGGTAGCACTTGTTAACATGGAGAACAGACAACGGGGGCATTTTCTAAATTACTCCTGGCATTACTATCGCTTCCTGGTGGCCCAGCGGCAGGATCCCGTGCTCTCATTGCTGTGGCCGGGGTTTGATTCCTGTACAGGGCATTAACCCAGCCACTGAAGAGTTAAATCTAAGTCCCTCAGTCCTAAGCCTGGATTAAATGGGAGGGTTGCGTCAGGAAGTGTATCTGGCCTAAAATCTGTGCCAAATCGAAACATGCAGACCAAATGATCCGCTATGGCGAGCCCAAAAATGGGAGCAGCTGAAAGAACAACATCATCTCCTGGCATTACTATGGTCTTTTAAGGCTCAATATCTCTGAAAGCACACTTTTTAAGAATTAGAATTTATCCTATAGATAGTTTCAAAGTGCACATGCAGTATCATTTGTGAGGATTTTTCATGCAACAGAATGCAGAGTAATAAACAGATCAATCTGAATCCACCAGAAGTTATATATATTATTTATAAAGGGAAATGTAAACGAATCTGATTGGAAAAGAGCAAATATTAACCATGACATTACACACGCTGAAGCACTGAGTTGTATGTTGTAAAGCCCTATTCAGATGGGATTACACTTATGATGGGAAAAGTACACCCTGCTTTAATTCTGTGTTTTTAGTTATCGTGGTTTAAATAACATAAAATAGCATGATCCTCACCAGCATCTAGAAACAAACACATAAGCCCAAGTGACAACGGATTTTGAATATGTAGTCAATATTTTCTCCATTGAAGACTTTTTTTCTTATGAATAAACATGCACACAGGTTCCTGGGCTTTCATACAAGCTCCTCTGTAACTTTATATCTGTTTGGATCAGCTACATAAGGGCTTTTCTCCATCCTAATCTGAGAAAAGTACATAAAGTTTCTATTAAACTGTCTGTGGTCCTTTCAGTCTGGATAGACATGTCTGTAATTTTCTACACAGATTCATTATTCATTATTCAATATTATTATTATTGTTGGTTATTATTATTAATTTAGTTTTGCACGTTTGCGTCACACCTCCAAGGTTGGGGGTTCAATTCCTGCCTCCATGTGTGTGTGTGAGTTTGCATGTTCTCCCCGTGCCTCAGGGGTTTCCTCCGGGTACTCCGGTTTCCTCCCCCGGTCCAAAGACATGCATTGTAGGTTGATTGGCATCTCTAAATTGTCCGTAGTGTGTGAGTGTGTGAGTGAATGAGAGAGTGTGCGTGCCCTGCGATGGGTTGGCACTCCGTCCAGGGTGTATCCTGCCTTGATGCCCAATGATGCCTGAGAGAGGCACAGGCTCCCCGTGACCCGAGGATAGATCGGATAAGCGGTAGACAATGAATGAATGAATGAATTAATTTAGTTTTTAGATGTGGCTTTTCCACAGCCGTGTTAGAACCTTACTCCTCTTGACAGAGTCTAAGACTTTACAGATATCTCTATGATAAACGTATCTGATCCAAATAGACCATATCTTTTTATTTCAGTATGTAGTATTCTTAGCTCCTAGATAACATCTGAAGTGGCTTTAAAGAATCAGTGTAATAAAGGTTAAGTCGCTTTGCTGTTCTGGAGGTTGAGCGGCTCGTAACAGCGATGTCGTGGCACTCTTTCAGTGATCCAGGCGTTGGGAGAGCACCTGAAACTCAGACAGCAGGTCATCGCCACGGCAACCGTTTACTTCAAACGCTTTTATGCCAGGTGAGTCTGTTTCCGTGACACCGTAGCGGAGAGCTTCGGGTAATTATTTGGTGCACTGAATTCTTATAGTATTTTTAGTAAAAACTATTTTTGTTCCGTCATCTGTTTAGTATCAAGAGTTGTATTTTATTAAAATATTTATGTCATAGTCTTTGATTTCAGTCACTATTATTGTTGTTGATTCTTATTATGGTGTTATTATTTAACAGGTACTCTCTGAAGAGCATAGACCCAGTGTTGATGGCTCCTACCTGTGTGTTTCTAGCGTCTAAAGTTGAGGTAACAAAACATTTATCATTATTCATTCAGGATGGATTTAAAAGTTCTGCACCACTTTTATCCCCCCTTTTTCTGTCGCAGGAATTCGGCGTTGTTTCGAACACCCGCCTTATTTCTGCAGCCACGTCTGTGTGTGAGTGAAGTATTAAGCAATGTTCTGCCATTAAAATGCTCAGGATTCATTTTAAGTATTTGAAAATCAAACAGTAATTTATTTATTTTTTCCCCAACTCTGCAGTGAAAACACGATTCTCATACGCCTTTCCTAAGGAGTTTCCATATCGAATGAACCATGTAAGTAACTTTTGGAAAATGATTTTAGACCAGATCATGTGATCAGACAGTTATTTTAATGCTGATGGATTGTTCTCTAGTCACATACCCATGCGTCACCATTAGCTTTGTAATGTTCCACACACACAGATGCCCTGGTGTGAAAATCTCATTGCTGTGGTGAAGTCGTGTGTCACTCTGGAAAAATTATCCCAGCTCTTCAGTCACACACTCGTGTGAAGTGTTTCTTGATGAGCAGTGAGGTTATCCTCATTACTTCGAGCTCATAATGACATTTACATACTAGCTTAGTAATCAGTGACCGAAGGATTAAAAAAATTTTATAATTCCTTTTCATAAAGCTCTCTGAGTCACATGACCTGCTCGTCAATAAGACACATTCTCTAATGCTGAGACTGAAGCAGATCTTTTAGGTTCATCATCAATGTCATGAGGAGGAAGATTGTTTCTTTGGGTCAGATTTCTGTACTTAATTGTGAAAGAATGCAAAACACACCTTCATGTGAGGATCGTATTTTAAAAGGGTGAAATGGTGGAAGTGATCTCCTGAGTTCAATAACAAAGAGATAAAAAAAAATGTATTAAATGACGTTCGGTCTAAATAAAACAATTCTAAATTGGTGTGTGTCGTAATAAATATTGGAACTTAACATTTAAAGATGAATGATGCTGAAATAAAAGTGGTATAAAAACAGTGAGTATTGCTTCAGAGGCTCGGCATAGAAGGCCAGGGAAATGATTAGAATCATGTGTACACACTTTACAGGCCACATGTTATTACTTTCTCCTCCTTTCTCTCTGCAGATCCTGGAATGTGAGTTCTACCTCCTGGAGCTTATGGTTAGTGTGTGTCTGTTTGCACAGTGTTTATAAATGATCAGGGAATAGTGATGACTCTAACTGATATCCATGGCTGGTTTCAGGATTGCTGTCTGATTGTGTACCATCCCTACAGACCTTTACTGCAGTATGTGCAGGACATGGGGCAGGAGGATATGCTCCTCCCACTCGCATGGTGAGTACTGGTGTCACATACTGACCTTAACACACACGAGTCAGAGTAAAGGACCTCATGACGTATTTTCAGAGAGACTGTTAGAGACTGTGCCTCAAGGTACAGACATCTTTCTTGCTGTCTTGGCCTCTTTTTGGCAGACCGTGAGCATTTCGACATCTTTTCACATACATTTTTTTTAGTGCTGGCAATTTTACCTCATGTTTTTTAAACAATGTGAAAGGGAAAAAAAAAAGACCTAGCAAAATAGGATTATTAGCTACACTAAATTTGACCATAGACCTGGTGCTGTACAGCCTGCGGTGACGATGGCAAGGAAAAACTCCTTGTGGTGATATGTGAAAGAAACCTCGAGAGGAACCAGACTCAGAAGGGAACCCATCCTCATTTGGGTGACACTAGACAGTAAATGTAGTATAAAGTGAGCACCAGCAAGCGACGAGACTCCGACCAGGGGTAGAGCCAGTGGTCACACTGGAAACTCAGAATACTGGGAGCTCGGGAGTGGGACGTACAGTTCAACAGAGAAAGACACACAGAAAGAGAGAAAGATATCAAGTATGCTTGTGATCATGTGATCAAGACAATGTAGATTATGTGTAAAGTGCAGGCAGGGACTCTGGCAGAACTAGCTATGACAGCATAACTGAAAGGGAGAGCCAGAAGGTCACAGACATGAAGGCTTCCCATGACATAAAGTGCCCAACCACTTCAGTCAACAAACCTGAGCGACTTGCGAGGGTGGTAATAATACATTTTATTTGTATAGCACCTTTCATACATAAAATGCAGCTCAAAGTGCTTCACATGCCAAAACATAAAAAGATGAAGAAAAAAAAACAAGAAAAACTAAATTGAAGAACAATACAAAACAAAAACAAAAAAAGTGTGAAATTGGGATACAATAATAATTTACTAAATGTCCGCCCGCCCGTCTATCCGTCCGTCCGCCCGCCCGCCCGTCCATCCGTCCATCCATCCTATTGTGCAATTCCAGATATTTGGAGCATAATGACTAAAAGCTGCTTCACCTGATGGTTTTCCATTTCAGTATGTTAATCTACAACGTTATGCGTTATACTGAACATCCCGTGCTATTATATTATAGTCCTGAATTCTATTAAACATCCTGATTGTCATCATTTTATTTATCTTACATTCCTCTACTCTGTATCCTCAGATTCCTTAATGCTATGGTGTTAGTCTAGAGTCACACAGCCTCAGTCATGTCTGTCTTTGCCTTTACAGGAGGATCGTGAACGACACATACAGGACAGATCTGTGCCTGCTCTACCCTCCCTTCATGATCGCTCTTGGTAACCACTCCTTTTTTGTGTTGAACGTTCACTTGAATGTTGTCACTTTTTAGGTGCACTTTTATTCTATCTACATAAAGACTCTTCTACTGAACCCAGTTTATACAGACTTTCATACACTGTTACTTGGATTTCAAGTAAATATATAGATAGTAAATATTGGTTTATACCTAATAGAAGGAATCTGTGAAGGCTTGGATTAGGCTTAGGATATGTCTTAATCAGCTCTCTAGGTGGTGAGTCAGTATATCGTGTACAGGAGTTAGGGCACTGGTAAGTCACTACACTTTGTGACACTGACTCAGTTTATTGTGACTCTAATTCTCATTAGTCGGAGTCAAGACGATTAAACAAAAATAATTTTAAATTGAAAAGTCATTCATTTGTTAGCATAATTACACACAGCATGGTTCTTCAAGCAAAATCCACTAATCTAGCTCGTGGTTTAAAAAAAAAAATCATTAAATACTTAAAACTGTATATAGAACGCCAAATAAAGTTAAAAACACTAAGGTATATCAATCATTTGAGAGCTTCAACAAGAAGTTCCTTAAATTTGTAGATTAAAGTTCGTCCACCATTTTTTCACTCTGGAAGGCTTCAGAAATAATATAACATCATTTTCAGTAATGGAACACATGGAGTCCCTGGTTTTTGCAGTGCATTGTGGGATATTTATTTTAGGGAGCGGATGTTCGAGTGCACTTGAAGGACTTCGTGATTGAGAAAGGGACAGAAGTTAATATATCTGACTCCCTGATCAGTGCCCTGACTCAGTAGTCAGCTGATGGAGATGCAGGAACATAGAAACATCAGAATTAGCCCTTAAAAAAGCAAGTCTGAATAAGTAAAATCTGAGTAGTGCAGTGAAACTGCTTTTCTTTAACAAACCAAACAATAGGTTTCTGTTGCATTGCCTAAAGAATATAAACCTGAACTTTTTGTTCTGTGCTTCAGCATGTTTGCATGTGGCGTGTGTAGTGCAGCAGAAGGATGCTCGGCAGTGGTTTGCTGAGCTCTCTGTGGATATGGATAAGGTAGGAGGATTTTCAGCTTCAACATTAATATTACTTTAATTCTAGGCAACGGATGAGGCTGTAATGTTGCTATAGCACTTTTAGACAGACCTTTTGCATACTAAATATACACTAAACACAGTGCTAATGAACCCCTCTCACAACATGAGGGTGCTTCAGGAACGTATTCTGAGTCTGTAGAAGTCAATAAACTGTTGTATCTATGTTTACAAGCTTTAAAAAGCATAACAGTTTTTCTGCTCATTCATTTGTTATCTTATTTAAGGGTAACAATGTAGTTAATTACAGTTATTATAATTATTTAGTTCATGAAGGTGTTGATTTTAAACTGTACCGTGCTTTTCTCTGGCACTGTGATTTGGCACAGATCCTGGAGATTATTCGTGTAATCCTGAAGCTGTATGATCAGTGGAAGAATTTTGATGACCGGAAAGAAATGCCAACTGTGCTAAACAAGGTGCCTAAACCCAAGCCACCACCCAACAGGTACAAAAAAGCCACCGATCCTGATCCCCACTCGCAGTTTTCCAGGTCGGGGTCTAGGGGTGATATGCTCAGGATATGCAGCAGAAATTATGCTGCCTTCACACATACAGTGATTGTATCTCTGCTAGTGTACTATGAAATCGTCAGTAGGTGCCTCTACTACTGGTTGCCATGGTAATAACAAATGGGTTTTCTTGCAGCTAAAATGAATCATTCTGGAGGGAGATTTGGTGTTTGTGTATAAAATTCAGCAGTGATTATTTGCATCATTTCATATGAGATGAAGCAGAAGCAGTGTGTGAGCTCTACTGTCTTCATTCCCATTGGTAGTCACTGCACAGTCACTACAACTGTCCCTTTCCCCCCCCATGTTACTAATGTGACACGCTCATCTCGGTTTCTTCTGTACAACATCAGAAGAATTCAGTCATTTTTATCCACACAGACTACTCAGGTGCTTGTTCAGCCTCTTGTCATTTAGAGACTGGACTACTGCAACTCTCTACTGGCAGGTAGAGAGACTCTGACAGCAATTCGTCCACTGCAGATCCAAAATGCAGCTGCACGACTTGTTTTCAACCTGCTTAAGTTCTCCCACACCACCCCACTGCTGCGTTCCCTCCACTGGCTTCTGGTAGCTGCACGCATCAGATTCAAAACACTGATGCTTGTCTACAAAGCCAAGAATGAACCAGCACCATCTTACCTCAAAGCTCTCGTCACTCCTCACACTGAACCCCGCTCACTCAGATCCACTAGCACTGCTCGAATTGTCCTACTATCTCTCAGGGAAAAAGGTAGGTATACATCTAGACTCTTCTCTGTTCTGGCACCGAGGTGGTGGAACGAACTTCCCCTAGATGTCCGTACAGCCGAGTCTCTGACCATCTTCAAACGGCAACTGAAGACTTACCTCTTACTGAAATACTTAAACCAGCTTATTATTATATCCCTGTTTATTTTATGTATTGATGTATGTGCATATTAAAAACAAACAAACAAAAACTCAGTTTTTAGGCTGATGGTATCATAAGTCTGTGTCCTACTGAACTAGTGTTAATGTATTCATCGATGGAGACTTCAAAGCACTTTTGTACGTCACTCTGGATAAGAGCGTCTGCCAAATGCCAGAAACGTAAATGTAAATGCATTGTGTCGCCCTGTATTCGCATAAAGTTCAACTTGTCATATCGCTGAAGTGGACGCGCCCACATCTAATCACCAACGCTCGCTGTCACTCATGTTGCTGGAAGTCAGCAGCTGTCATTAAAAAAGTATGATCTGTGCTCAATTTGTCGCTGTGAGCATCTGTATGTGTGAACGCAGCATAAAACCAGGAGTTATTTTTGTTTTTCTCCTTATATAAATGGGAACCAAAATAGATGATGTAAGGGAACAGTTTTAACCAAGTTAAATTAATTAATTCATTTTCATTTCTTGCCTGTAAATAACTAAGAATTTTATCACAGAAGAAATTTACTTTACTGCTAATGTATTTTTTTTTTCTCTTTATTTCCCCCATTGTGCAGTGAGAACGACCAGAGTGCTAATGGGAACCAGAGCAGCTCTTACAGCCAGTCCTGAAGCTCCTCCTGTTGGAGCAACCAGACACATGGACACAGAGAGCCCAAGATACACACGCACAAAAATTGCAGCACACCATGGTGCTCTGCTCTAATCAAAAATGTATTTGTTTTAAAGACTGAGGAATAGTAGACATCTGGGAGAGCAAACATGATGCCACTGTGTGAAGCTAATCTTTATTTACTGTATGGATGCACAGCGCTGGTGTCTTTGGTCTGGCTCATACAGCTGGTCATTACTATGGCTACACACACACACACACACACACACACACACACACACATGCGCACACACACCTCTGTCTCCCAAGTGTGTTCAACTGAGTTGCTCTCGCTGATCCTGACTTTCTTGAAGAAAAAAAGACTTGATCATGTTTTACATTCTCAATAATGTGTGTGTGTGTGTGTGTGTGTGTGTGAGCGAGAGAGAAAGTTTGCTTGAGAGTGTGTGAGTTTGAGAGTGCGTGTCTCTTGTTGACCATATCACAGTTTGCATTCCTCAGGGAAATGGCTCTACACATATATTGGCCACAGGGCTATGATGGTGATCTTCTCGGACCTTGTACTGTGTTGAATTCCCCTCCTGCTCGGATAGTTCTCCTCTGTTGCGGTCTGGCGTCGGCACTGTGAACGAGAGCGTACAGGTTGTTTCCTTTCAAAGTGCTCGTTTACCATTTTTCACCCAAAACTGCACTTGTAAATATGCTTTGTAAATGTGTATGAAAATAAAAAATAACTTTAATCTCATTTAGTTTGAATTTATTACACTCATGCATATAGACATTTTTTTTTTCCAGATTATTATTATGGCTTGACTTTAATGCTTTTGTTTTTAAACATCAGCTGATTATTCTCACATTTCTTTCTAGGCAGTATTTTTTTATTATTTTTTTCCTGATACGATTATTATTATTATTATTATTATTATTAAGAGATTTTGTAGATTTTTTGTTTTGTTGAAGTAGCGCTGGAGACATTAAGACTCAAAGAGGCCTTGGGTCTGAAGCATTGGAAGACTTGGTTGGTGTTCGTCAGTACGTCAGTTTTTTTGGTGGGGAAAGTTACATTATAAGTGTGGTAGCTAAAATATAACCCTATGTGATATGATGTTTTGGAAACCTTTTATATGAGGGATGTTAATACCTGTGAAAACGTTGACCAGTCTGTCAGTGAACTGTGGTTTTAATTTTTTTTTTTTTTAATGATCATTTTTAACTTCTTGGGTGTTGGACTGAATGCCTTACTCAATAAAGCTGCTGGCTGAAAAGTAAAAAAACGGAAGTATTTTCTTTATAGTGTAATTAAATATTCTTTATTGAATTGATAAATAGAGATTATGAAATATTTTAGAAAAAAGACTTGCACAAAAAATTGTACCCAACTAGGCTTTAATAAAAAAAAAACATATCTTTTTGGGTTTTTATATTTATTTTATACACACTGTTGAAAAGTGTGCACCTCTGTTAAACCTGTTATGAATTCTGCTGGTTGATTTATGTTAAGTGAAACATGTTGGACCTTGACCATTTCCACAGAGAGCTCAGCTTTTGTGAGATCTCCGCTTCTGATTGGCTGTCAGAACAAACGTTGGCAGCCAGAGTAAACGCTTTTTCATGCAATTAATTACCAAATAGCAATGCCAAACACATGCCGGGGGAGAACAGTGAATCTTATAAAACATTAAATGTATTGCAGATGTGATGTATTACTGATTTGCTCACTTGAACCCCACTTAAAAACTTTATGGAACATTTGTAGAACTGATGGTGAGATGAAGCTACTCTTAGCGTTACACATTACACCATCAATTCATGAATATACTACTTGGGGGAAAAAATTTTGTCCAGGACTTGATAGAGGTATCATAGAGTTAAATAAGTTAATTGGCAAACTGGCACCTGCTACAGTATATATAGTAATAAATACAAATAAATGAACACTCTAGTGTGTGTTTGTATGTGTGTGTTGCTCTCAGTCACTATGTACTGTTAACATTTCCTGTTTCTCTGGGGTATAAATAATATGATGCATCCACGTGAAATCCCTTTGTCATCCATTATTATTAGGAAACCCAACAAACCTTCCAAAATGAGAAATGTGTCTTACAAATGTGTGTATGAATTCATGCACCAAGGACAATGAGGAGGTTTTAGTAGATTCTTTAGGGTTTTCACAGTTCTTGTGCACAGTAACAGTCCCTTCTAATAGTACAAAATGAAGCACTTCCTGAAAGTGACCCCAAAATAATTCAATCTTACGGTATAATACAGCTGCCTTTGTCTGGTGTGTTGCGGTGATGTTTTTTAGTTACACATCGTTTGTCAAAACTCAGTTCAGCATTATTGTGATCACATGCCTTCTATTTGTGTTGTAATGCAGAATATTTCAGTCCTTTGTCCAATATTTTGACTGGAAATAGTCAGTCTTTCTTATGTTACTGTGATAATATTTCAGGAAGTTATAAACTGAAATATACAGAAAATATCAGGTGTATCATCTCCAGCAGGCGGTGACTAAATGTGACTTTTATCTAATGGCTATGGCTGTGAAGACAGTGAGAAAATCTGTAATCAAAGAGCTTTCACACAAACGGGACACATGTGAAGAAATCTTTCTCTAAGAAATGATCAATGAGTCCATTTCAATATGTCAAGAACAACTCTGGATACTGCTGTACAGAATTCTCCTCTTCTGCACTGAAGCTGAAACAAAACGTATAAAGGACAACTGAGGTCAATATTGTTGGCCTCCAGAATTTATTTTATAAATGTTCATTGGTACTATTTTTTTTTTCATTTTTATTTTCAGTTTAATTCCAAAAGAAACCTTATTACAAATGGATCGAACATTCTCCAAAAAAAAAAAAAAAAAAAAAATATAGGCTAAATTTTTTTTTTTTTTTAATTTATGATTTCAGCAGTTTTGATACAAGGACAAAGTTGGGCTCGCTTCAAATCTGGGCCTAAGGTCTGGAAGGATAATAATACAGAGTTTTCTAGTAAACACGCTGATGTGTCTGTAGAGAATGAATCGGTTCGCAACCACCCAAGACTCGAAGTGCTTTTAGTTGCACTTTAATGATAGTTTCTGTAAAGCTCTGGCTATCAGCTGCTCAGCACTTAAAAACGGATTGTGAAGACCTCAGACAGTAGCAGTAGTGAAAGTTGTATGAGGGTTTTTACAGCAGTAGCTGACATCGTGTCCAGGCACACAAACAAGCTCCACATGCACCGTTCAAACTCGCATACATTTTGATCCACTGAAACGTATACTTCGAAAGAATCGACTCAGTAAATCGAGTCCTCTTGCGTGCTACTATAAAGGGCGCGGCTTCCTGCGTGGTGACGTCACGCGGCGGCGGCGGCGGCGAGCGGCTCTGGGACCGGGATAAGGGACCGGGATGGACGCTCGCTAAGCTGGTGCTGGGGACGATCCGGAGGGAAGTGATGCCCCCTTTTAATCCGTTCCGCAAGAAACCCATGACTGAGGACACCGAGCAGCACCCATGACTGAGGACACCGAGCAGCACCCATGACTGAGGACACCGAGCAGCACCCATGACGCCTGCAGCGACGACGCAGAACGGAGCCGAAGGGCGGAACGAGGAGTGCGAGGATGGTGTACTGGCGCGTGGGCTTGGCGTGGAGCCGATCGTGCGTGCTCGACCTCGGCCTCAACAAGAGTTTCTTTCCCTTCGGTCTCTGTAGCTCGGACGAGCAGCTCTCGTTTTATGGCTACGTCATCGCGTACCCGCTGCAGGACTACGGCGGCATCATGGCGGCCCTGGGCTCGGACTCGTGGTGGCGGAAGACGCTGTACATCACCGGGGGCGCGCTGCTCGCCGCCGCTGCTTATTTACTACACGAGCTGCTCGTCGTCAGGTTAGCTACGCGGCGGGGTTGCGGGGTTGCATGCATCAGTGCAGTGTTTATGTGTACTCGGATAATCCCTCGTTCAGTTTTGGGCCGCGTTTCTGTGCGAATACACAATATTACGTAACTAGGAGAGATGCTAACTGAGGGAGAGAGCACGGTGATGGAGCTGTGGGGGGTGTCCTTGTGTTGTGAGGAAATAGTGAGTCACATAGAGTCTGAAATGGTGGATGCTGCTAGAAATGATACGCGATACAGGAAGAGAGACAAATTGAATAACCTAATGCACAGTGAATGCATACCTTTTTATAGTATCACCCCCTCCTTCCCATCCCACAAAAAAACGCCGTGGTTTGCTCCGAGGAAGGACAACATCTCTCCAATGGTTTCCCCGGAGCAAAATGTCTCCCGTAGTTGTTGTTGTCAGTGTGACCTTTTGCTGACCTTTACTGCTGCCTTTTCGGAAAGCATAAAGCAAAGAAAGTGTGTTCTAGAAAAATCCTCCACCTTTTTTGTGGAAACACACGATTTTCGTGCATGCATGCATCAACAAAATGTCACTTTATTAATGTTATCCTGATGTATAATATAATATAATATAATATAATATAATATAATCAGCGTAAACTTGGTGAGCTGTCAGGACCAGAGGTGTTGCTGTGGTGAATAATACTGCACATTTCAGCACCACTTGAGATGGACAGCGACCTAATCATGCTCTGTCATGTGTATATAATGTGGAGGAGAAAGAACCAAACATGGAAGGTGTGTGTGTGCATAGCAACATAACACTGAGACCAACCAAACAGCAAAGCAAATTGATATAATACCAGACACACATTCCCACCATGTATACTGTGGTAAAAGCATGTATACTGTGATCAGTGCAAAACAATATAACATGCAGAAGCCTGTAATATGACAATGTAAAATGGAAGACAAGTCAGAGTACACCATTACCCATATGTACTGTAGCTGTTTCTGGTAGCTAGCCATTTCATGCTGGTAACCCATACAGTGCAGCTAATAAATTAAAAAGATACACTATTCAGCCAAAGGTATGTGCATCTCTTACCATCACACCCATATTCTCAGTTTTATTCTCAGTATTACAGTTTCCCTTCACTGGAACTTAGAGACTCAAACCCTGTTCCAGCATGACAATGCCCCTGTACACAAAGCCCCTGAGCTCCATGAAGACATGGTGTGTTAAGGTTGGAGTGGAAGAACTGGAGTGTCCTGCACAGAGCCCTGACTCTGACTCAACCCCACTGAACACCTTAGGGATGAACTGGAACACCGACTGAACCCCAGACCTCCTCACTCTGGTCTGTGATCTCTGATCGCACTCATGCTCTTGTAGCTGAATGATCATTAATCCCCACAGACACGCTCCAACATCTAATGGAAAGCTTTCCCAGAAGACTGGAGCATTTAAAGGGGGATTATTCATTATTAATGTCATGTTTTGGACTGAGATGTTCAGCAAGCACATGTGGGTTTGATGGTTAAGTGTTCACTTACTTTATCCAGATAGTGTATATATGTTTATAGAGCTTCGTTATAGTACAAACTAATGTGAAGTTTTATATTTCAAGGTCAGATAAAATTCCTGTACATCAAATACCTTTACATATACATCCAGTGTGTCCCTTAGTTTGTTTAATCACATTAATTGGCCACCAGCCACTATACTGAGAAACATTATTTGCCAGTTAGAATTCTACATGTTTCCCGTCACTGTTTCAGTGAGCTACACTCTGACCTCAGGTGACAGGCTATGAAGTAAAGGAGGTTTACAGCAGGAAGAGAAAAATGAAAGGCTGCTTTGTCCTAAATGACTACACATGTACAGTATGCAGTCTGGTGACTAGTGTATAATTTTAGAAGGTTGGAATCATCTTAAATGTAACACTAAAGTAAAGTATTAAAGTATAAGCCATTTCCCAGTCAATGGTGAATGATGTCAAATGCAGGTAATTTAAAAATAAAATAATATGACTCACATAGCGTGAGCTAATTTAGCATAGATTTATAAGACTGACGTCTTGTCCACCGGAGTCTCGTCGGCCAACTTGAAAATATTTAGCCTCGCCCCTCTTCCACTATGTAAGCAAAACAGCGTGTGGTGAGTGCATGAAGTGTCCAATATTCACTCTTGTTTTTTCAGTTCAATGAGTCCATCATCTGTGTTCTTGAAGTGCACTTCTCTTGGACTTTTCAAAGTGAACACATGACTCGCACTATTTACCACACATTGGAGTAGAATAGTGCATATGTATGTGATTTGGAATGCACCTAATGTTTTCTTTCTAATAATAAGGGTCTGAAATACAAGGGGTTGGAAAGCGTTGTTCTGTCAGAAAAGAAAGGTGGAATTGGATGCCAGTGCAGAGTGTTTATTGTGGCAAAATACAAGGAAATAAATCCAAATTCCTTAAGATCAGCTACAAACAAAAATCCATATATCAAAAACCAGACAGAGAGAGCAAAGTAAAAAATAAAAAAGGGCTGGTAAGGGTAAATAATAATACACTGTGTATAAATTGTGTGTGTGTGTGAGATCTGGTGAGGATGATTATGGTCTGCCCTGGTGACTGTGAGTTCTTGTGTGATCTGGGGCGGCCATGTTTACAGTCTGTGGTGTGTTCTGGGAAATGAGCTCTCTGGGGATGTGGGAGATGATCCTCACTTTTGCTCTAACGCTCGTCTTAAATTCCACACTAAATTTCACCTGTCTTCACCTGATGTGTTCCTCTTGTTGAACAGGAAAGAGCAGGAACTGGATTCCAAAGACACAATTATCCTGCACCAATTTTCCAGGCCCAAGAATGGTGTTCCCAGCTTGTCCCCTTTTTGCCTCAAGATGGAGACTTACCTCCGAATGGTAGACCTGCCTTACCAGGTGCTTCTGTGTTCACAATGGAAACACTAATACAAAATATAATAATAAAAGCTTAAAATGCTCAGAATCTGTTACTCGCACTTAATTCTCTCTTTCCTTCTTTTCTTCAGAACTACTTCGACGGGAAGCTTTCTCCGCAGGGGAAGATGCCGTGGATCAAGTACAACCAGGAGCAGGTGAGCGGCTCCGAATTCATCATCGACTTCCTGGAGGAGAAGCTGGGAGTGAACCTGAACAGCAACCTGAGTCCCGAGGAGCGAGCCATGTCACGCGCCATCACCAAAATGGTGGAGGAGCATTTCTACTGGTGAGAGCGAGTCGATTTTTACCGTTACTCAGCACGCCAAGTCTGAGAAGTAGCATGAAAGGGAAAACAGCAGAAAGAGCTCTTATTTCTACAGGGAATAAAATAAGTCTCTTGGATTTGAGTAGATCCTGTTTCAAACAACAAATCTATGGTCTTAGATCATCAGTGAGCAGCTTAATGAGAAGATGTGCAGAATATTGCTTTTAAATTTTAAGGCACTTTAAAGAGCCAGAGCCAGAAATAATGCAAGACTGCACTGTCATGTGAGAGGAGGGAAGAGGAGAGGAGAGATGAAATATAAGTGGGAAGATGAGATGAAAGATAAAAGGAGAGAGGAGAGATGAAGTAAGTTTAGAGAGCAGAGGAGAGGAGATGAAAGATGAGAGGAGAGGAGAAGAGAGGAGAGGAGATGAAAGAGGAGAGGAGATGAAAGAGGAGAGGAGATGAAAGAGGAGAGGAGATGAAAGAGGAGAGGAGAGGAGATGAAAGAGGAGAGGAGATGAAAGAGGAGAGGAGGAGAGGAGATGAAAGAGGAGAGGAGGAGAGGAGATGAAAGAGGAGAGGAGGAGAGGAGATGAAAGAGGAGAGGAGGAGAGGAGATGAAAGATGAGAGGAGAGGAGATGAAAGATGAGAGGAGAAGAGAGGAGAGGAGATGAAGGAGGAGAGGAGATGAAAGAGGAGAGGAGGAGAGGAGATGAAAGAGGAGAGGAGATGAAAGATGAGAGGAGAGGAGATGAAAGAGGAGAGGAGAAGAGAGGAGATGAGATGAAAGAAGAGAGGAGAAGAGAAGAGAGGAGATGAGAGGAGAGGAGATGAGATGAAAGAGGAGAAGAGAGGAGATGAGATGAAAGAAGAGAGGAGAAGAGAAGAGAAGAAAAGGGGGAATGAGAGGAGATGAGATGAAAGATGAGAGGAGAGGAGATGAAGGAGGAGAGGAGATGAAAGATGAGAGGAGAAGAGAGGAGAGGAGAAGAGAGGAGAGGAGATGAAAGAGCAGAGGAGATGAGAGGAGAGGAGATGAAAGATGAGAGGAGAGGAGATGAAAGAGGAGATGAGATGAGATGAAAGATGAGAGGAGAGGAGATGAAAGAGGAGAGGAGAAGAGAGGAGATGAGATGAAAGAAGAGAAGAGAGGAGAGGAGAAGAGAGGAGATGAGAGGAGAGGAGATGAGATGAAAGATGAGAGGAGAAGAGATGAAAGAGGAGAGGAGAGGAGATGAAAGAGGGGAGGAGATGAAAGAGGAGAGGAGATGAGGAGATGAGATGAAAGAGGAGAGGAGATGAGATGAAAGAGGAGAGGAGATGAGATGAGATGAGATGAAAGATGAGAGGAGAGGAGATGAGATGAGATGAGATGAAAGATGAGAGGAGATGAGATGAGATGAGATGAAAGATGAGAGGAGAGGAGATGAAAGATGAGAGGAGAGGAGATGAAAGATGAGAGGAGAGGAGATGAAAGATGAGAGGAGAGGAGATGAAAGATGAGAGGAGAGGAGATGAAAGATGAGAGGAGAGGAGAGGAGAAAGATAAGAGGATAGATTATATTAGAAGAGATGGAATGGGATGAGATGAGAGGAAAGGAGAGATAGATGAGATGTGAGATGAGAGGAGAGGAGAGATGATAAGAATATAGAGGAAAGGAGAAGAGAGAGGAGTGGAGAGATTATGAGAGAGATTTGAAAGGTGATGAGATGGGAAGAAAATAAGAAGACACACCTGAGGTCACCCATTATTAAACACATTATTAAACTCACTATAATAAGACGTAGGTGAGAATCGTCATGTGTTTATCACCTGCTGGTTTGTCACGCCTTCTCTCCGCCCACAGTTGACACTCAACCACACCCCCATTGACACACCCGCCTCCTTCACTTTCGAGGGAAACCACACATGATGCAGCATAGTTCAAGAACCTTTGTTTTCAGAATTATAGAGTGAAAATGTCGTAATTTCTGCCTGTCTAGTGTTTTTCACATTCTACCACACACAAGAGGAAGTGTGTATGTGAAACTAATATCATTTCTGCCTTCTCTGCGCTTCTCACAAAGACAGGCTAGGTGGCCTTCCTGTTAGCTGGCCTTCTCACTAGAGCTTTCTCCTGCACTGACCCTCTAGACCTTAAAATTTATTAATTTTTTTCATAATAGCCAGTAGGCATTAGAAGTAGGAAAGCAGGCCTGTGTAATTGAATCTGGGAAGCCAGTGCAGCCTTGTTGTCATTGTGAGCTTTTGAAGGAAGCCTGTATCTCCTGTCCTATCTGCTTCCTCATGGTTTATGTAGTCATGGAGAATGAACAGACTCCGAAACTGAATCCACTGAACAGAGGCTTATATTTTTTACAAGGGAACTGATATGATGTGAAGCAGATTCGTTTTCTCTAGTTCATTTCTGTAGCTAATTTTCCATATTATCATGAAGTCCTATTAAAGCTGTATCCAAAGGTGCGATACAATGATATTCTCATCCCTACTCTATATTATACTGTCATGATATCCAGTGACGTTTATCACAGTTTCTGTGTTCAGGGAAAAAATCATCTCAAACAAGCCTTTGGGCATGGGATGTGCATTGAGTATTTTTGCCTGTAGCATGTAAACGCAGTGAAATGATGAACATGTTGCTTTTAAAATGATAAAATGTGTGTGTTGTAGGACAATAGCCTACTGTCAGTGGGTTGATAACCTGGAGGAGACTAAAAAGATGCTGGCAGTGACCGGGCCACTGAGCGACCTGCTGAAGTGGATCCTGAGTCACGTTAATGGTGGTATAGTGAAGAGAGAGATGTATGGCCATGGCATCGGGCGCTTCACTAAAGAGGAAATCTACGCTCTGATGGAAAAGGACATGCACACCCTGGCCACTCTGCTCGGTCAGTGTGTGTGTGTGTGGAGTGTGTGTGTTAGATAAAACACTACTACAAATTTCACTGGGACATTTTAGGGCTTTTCACACTGCTCTTAACCCCGGATTATAGTCATTCTAACCCCTGATTGTAACCCCGGGTAGAGGAAGGGTTGACGGGTGTAATTTAGAAGCGGGGTTAGCACTGCTTTTTCCCCGGGGTTATGAAACTCTGCTCTGAAGCGTTTACAGTGTTAACTCCACATTGTGGTGATAAACGTGTACAGTGTGATACCATGTGGTGTTAGAATGTTACGACTAGACGCTTAGCAACAGAAACACAGTCAGAAACTTAACAGCCCCTCTGTGCATCATATCACGTGAAAACCAGGATGGAGTGTAGAGTGAAGCAGCAGATCATGAAGAGTCAGGATTCATTGTTAATCCCGTAAAGTATGAGCAGTGTGAAACCTCAAACAACATAAACCCAGGATCCTGTTTAGCCGGAGTTTACCATCACCCAGAGGGACTCGTTCATGTGTGAAAAAGTCTTTTTGTTGTCTTATTAAAGCACACATCCTGCCAGTGGGTTTGATGTGATGTGAGACCGCACACATTAACTAAGATGGAGAAGAAACTTATTAATGTCACATCCAGAGTGATTTGATTCAGCAGTAAGATGTAGAGCTTTATGGTGAGCCTCAGCTTAGTGTGGGATCAGGAACACACAAATTTTACAGGGCAAATCACACAGCCAGTCTGACAACTGCATTAAAACTAGTAAGGGTTTCGAAACACTATAGAATATGACTAAAAAAATTAATAAATATTAGTAGAGAGCTGTTTTTTATGAATGTATCTGTAAAATGAATGCATTCTGCTTTAAAAGGATTCTTGTCTGTGTAGCTCAGGCAGCACCGCAGCAGTTATACAGTGCCCTTTAGTTCTGACTCTCAGAGTGAGGATTTAAAAAAAAAAAAAAAAAGTGCTACGGTGGTGAAAATCACAACCGTTATCAACGTTAGAAATGACGCAGGAAGTGCTGACGATGCTGCAGAAGCCCTGACTTTTAGGATTCCTGCAACTGTGACTGAAGGAAAAAAATCAAAATAAATCAAAATAAATATAGATATTATACAAATTAATTATAAATCATAACATCAACAATGTCAACAATAATAATGATACTAATAAAGATTATTATTATTATTTTTCTTCTTCTTATTAACTTATAAGAAGAAGAAAACAAATCAAGACATACATTTTCAAATAGAGAATCTTTCGAGTTTATCGTGTATCAGAGATAGTGCTTTTGAATTAGTTTTCATTTTCACGAATATGAATTTGTTCATCCCCCAATACAAAAATCTTTTCCACGCCCCTAATAATTACTATAATTTTCATTTTGAAGTTTGTTAGTCTAACAAAAACAAAGTATAAAACAAAAATAAAACAATCTATAAATGCTATAAATTACATAATATATATATATATTTTTTTAAATCAGCTTTATTATGTTAATGGAAAGGCTCGGTTTCTAAAGTCGAGCACTCGAGTTACGTCCTTGTAAATAATGTCCTGGTGAAAGTAACGTGTGTGTGTGTGTGTGCGCTGACACCATGTGGTGAGAAGAGTATACTACACCTTCAGTAATATTGCAGCTTCATTAATGCAGATGTAAATAGATGTATCTCATTTATTTATTTATTTATTTGTTTGTTTGTTTGTTTGTTTGTTTGTTTGTTTATTATCCAAAGAATCCACATATACATCCACACAGCCCTATATTATGTATTTATTCTCTCACCTATTTGTTTCGCAAGTGTAGTGTTCTCCACAAGGGGGAGCTGTTAGTGAATAAGCACTCTCGGTGTTTGTGTGTGTGTGTGTTACTGTGGAGATGAGCACACAGGCGCTACAAAGCAGTGCTATGTTATTAACACATCATTTCTCTGTTTTAGGAGATAAGAAATACATCATGGGCCCCAAAGTCTCCACAGTTGACGCTGCAGTATTTGGTCACCTTGCCCAGGCCATGTGGACGTTACCTGGCACGCGGCCGGAGCAGCTCATTAAAGGTGAGCTCATTAACCATCGCGCAGTAGAGCAGATCTCTTCATGCTGTTTTTATTGAACATGCTGTTAGACCGTGAGAAGAGGGAACATATGCAGCTCTAAAGGGATGTATTTAAAATGTGCTGTGTGCTGTGTTTTGGGGCTCAGTACGCACAATATAGTATAGCCAGGGTGATTAGTGAGGAGTACTAATCACACAGCAGAACGTGCTGTAATAGGTAAGTAAACCACACCGAGTGCTGTGATGCCGTTATCACCCCAAACTGTATTATTAATTACTATATAGACTTTCACGCTACAGCCGAAGCTGCTGATATAGAAAATGAACACACAGATTCTGACTGGGAAATTCAGCCACGCTGTGGTGTAATTGGGTTTAACCCACAGGGGAGCTCGAGTCCCAATGAGAGCTTATGATGCGCATAAAACGAGGATGCTGAATTTCAAAAAGAGACACGTGTAACACATTCTACCTCCTTCCTTTAGTGCGTCTTTTTGTCATTTATTGTTCGGACAAACATTATGCAGTTTTAGATATTTCTGTTATGATTTATAATGTTTAGTTAAGATGTAGGATTTTCTTAGGGTTAGACATGCCTTATAGTCTGTATTAAAATCCACCTTATACATTAAATAGAGCAGATAAATGTACAGCATTCATTTCTTCCATGCAATCTTTCACTGTTTTCACACCATTTGTATTTTGTTTTCATATGTCACTTTTTCGGGGGGCACGGTGGCTTGGTGGTTAGCACGTTTGCCTCACACCTCCAGGGTTGGGGGTTCGATTCCTGCCTCCGCCGTGTGTGTGGAGTTTGCATGTTCTCCCCGTGCCTCGGGGGTTTCCTCCAGGTACTCCGGTTTCCTCCCCCGGTCCAAAGACATGCATTGTAGGTTGATTGGCATCTCTAAATTGCCCATAGTGTGTGATTGCGTGAGTGAATGTGAGTGAATGTGTGTGTGTGTGTGTGTGTGTGTGTGCCCTGCGATGGGCTAGCACTCCGTCCAGGGTGTATCCTGCCTTGATGCCCAATGACACCTGAGATAGGCACAGGCTCCCCGTGACCCGAGTATAGATCGGATAAGCGGTAGACAATGAATGAATAAATATCACTATTTCCTTTCTCTAGTAGCTATAAAAGATATCAGGGTGAAGTGGGAAGTTCAGACCAGCCACACTTCCTTCCTCCCTTCCTTCCTTATATCCATACATCCTTTGTTCCGTAATTATTTTCTACGTTCCTTCCTTTCTTCCTTCCTTCCTTATTTATTTTCTTCCTTTCTTCCTTACATCCTTCCTTATATTCATATGTCCTTCCTTCCTTATTTATTTTCTTCCTTTCTTCCTTACATCCTTCCTTATATTCATACGTCCTTCCTTCCTTCCATCCTTCCTTATATTCATATGTCCTTCCTTCCTTATTTATTTTCTCCTTTCTTCTTACATCCTTCCTTATATTCATACATCCTTCCTTCCTTATTTATTTTCTTCCTTCCTTCCTTACATCCTTCCTTATATTCATTGTCTTCCTTCCTTATTTATTTTCTTCCTTTCCTTCCTTACATCCTTCCTTATATTCATGTCCTTCCTTCCTTATTTATTTTCTTCCTTCCTTCCTTACATCCTTCCTTATATTCATACGTCCTTTCCTTTCCTTATTTATTTTCTTCCTTTCTTCCTTACATCCTTCCTTATATTCATATGTCCTTCCTTCCTTATTTATTTTCTTCCTTTCTTCCTTACATCCTTCCTTATATTCATACGTCCTTCCTTCCTTACATCCTTCCTTATATTCATGTCCTTCCTTCCTTATTTATTTTCTTCCTTTCTTCCTTACATCCTTCCTTATATTCATATGTCCTTCCTTCCTTATTTATTTTCTTCCTTTCTTCCTTACATCCTTCCTTATATTCATATGTCCTTCCTTCCTTATTTATTTTCTTCCTTTCTTCCTTACATCCTTCCTTATATTCATACCGTCCTCCTTCCTTCCTTACATCCTTCCTTATATTCATGTCCTTCCTTCCTTATTTATTTTCTTCCTTTCTTCCTTACATCCTTCCTTATATTCATATGTCCTTCCTTCCTTATTTATTTTCTTCCTTCCTTCCTTACATCCTTCCTTATATTCATATGTCCTTCCTTCCTTATTTATTTTCTTCCTTTCTTCCTTACATCCTTCCTTATATTCATATGTCCTTCCTTCCTATATATTCATATGTCTTTTCCTTCCTTATTTATTTTCTTCTTCCTTACATCCTTCCTTATATTCATATGTCCTTCCTTCCTTATTTATTTTCTTCCTTTTTCCTTACATCCTTCCTTATATTCATATGTCCTTCCTTCCTTATTTATTTTCTTCCTTTCTTCCTTACATCCTTCCTTATATTCATATGTCTTTCCTTCCTTATTTATTTTCTTCCTTACATCCTTCCTTATATTCATATGTCCTTCCTTCCTTATTTATTTTCTTCCTTCTTCCTTACATCCTTCCTTATATTCATATGTCCTTCCTTTCTTATTTATTTTTCTTCCTTCCTTCCTTACATCCTTCCTTATATTCATATGTCCTTCCTTCCTTATTTATTTTCTTCCTTTCTTCCTTACATCCTTCCTTATATTCATATGTCTTTCCTTCCTTATTTATTTTCTTCCTTACATCCTTCCTTATATTCATATGTCCTTTCCTTCCTTATTTATTTTCTTCCTTCCTTCCTTACATCCTTCCTTATATTCATGTCCTTCCTTCCTTATTTATTTTCTTCCTTCCTTCCTTACATCCTTCCTTATATTCATATGTCCTTTCTTCCTTATTTATTTCTTCCTTTCTTCCTTACATCCTTCCTTATATTCATATGTCCTTTCCTTCCTTATTTATTTTCTTCCTTCCTTCCTTACATCCTTCCTTATATTCATATGTCTTTCCTTCCTTATTTATTTTCTTCCTTTCTTCCTTACTTCCTTCTTTATATCATATGTCCTTTCTTCCTAATTATTTTCTTCCTTACATCCTTCCTTACATCCTTCCTTATATTCATGTCCTTCCTTCCTTATTTATTTTCTTCCTTCCTTCCTTACATCCTTCCTTATATTCATGTCCTTCCTTCCTTATTTATTTTCTTCCTTCCTTCCTTACATCCTTCCTTATATTCATATGTCCTTCCTTCCTTATTTATTTTTCTTCCTTCCAATCCTTCCTTATATTCATGTCTTTCCTTCCTTATTTATTTTCTTCCTTCCTTCCTTACATCCTTCCTTATATTCATATGTCCTTCCTTCCTTATTTATTTTCTTCCTTCCATCCTTCCTTATATTCATGTCTTTCCTTCCTTATTTATTTTCTTCCTTCTTCCTTACATCCTTCCTTATATTCATATGTCCTTCCTTCCTTACATCCTTCCTTATATTCATACGTCTCTTCCTTCCTTATTTATTTTCTTCCTTTCTTCCTTACATCCTTCCTTATATTCATATGTCTTTCCTTCCTTATTTATTTTCTTCCTTCTTCCTACATCCTTCCTTATATTCATATGTCCTTCTTCCTTATTTATTTTTTTCCTTTCTTCCTTACTTCCTTCCTTCCTTCCTTCCTTTTTTTCTTCCTTCCTTCCTTCCCTTCCTTACTTCCTTTCTCTCCTTTTTTTTTTTTCTTTCTCTCCTTCCTTACTTCCTCATCCTATACCTCCTTATTTTCTTTGTTCCCTTCCCTTCCCTCTCCCTTCCCTTCCCTTCCCTTCCCTTCCCTTCCCTTCCCTTCCCTTCCCTATCGTCTCAACATTATTTTGTCAAATTGTCAGCTGCGTAATTAAGAGCATATTTATTTGGTCCAGTGGCTAAAACATTCAAATATTATGAAGCTAATTTATTACAGAATTACATCATAAATCCCGGCTTTACACCCGATAGTTATAGGCTCGGCCGTATAATCTCCTTTTACACTTCAAATCTGTAATTAGCTTGATACAGTTGAGCCGATCGAGTCTTTCAGACCGTTTTGTCATCAATGTACAGAACAAGCTCAAAATATAAATGTACAGATAAAATATCTGCTTCTCCATTATAATTAATGTGTGAATTGTTACACCGCTAATAAGATCAGGTCACCCTACTTCCTGTCAATTCCTAACTTTTCTCACTTTTTTGCCTGGTGTCTGTTTTTTTGTGCTTGCCTCTGCATTTTTAGTCTCACCATCCTGCTCTCATTGATTTTGAGTTGTGTTCACGTTCGTCAAGCAGACTACAAATCCTGTTTTCTAACATGTAAAAGGAAAAAGAAAGACAGGAAATCTGGCCTTTATTATTATCTGTGTAAATATACTGTATATCTTAATCAGTATGTATGCTCACATACAGTGAGAATACTTGTGGCATCGTCCCTGTGACTACAATGGATATAGAATTTTACACAGCCCTGTTCAAATGATGTAAATTTTTATGATGTAAAGAGATGAAACCATGATAAATCATGTCAGAACTAAGTGAAAAAACAAAAACGATCAGAAACTTTTTAAGGAGGAAAAAAAAAAGAAAAATAAATAGTGTACAATAAGTGTGTACACCTCTAAACTAATCCTTTACTGAAGCAGCTTTTGATTTTATTTCACTCCGTCTTCTTGGGTAAGAGTCTATCAGCATGATGTCACTGTGGTGCTCCATTTTCTTTATTTATCTTTCTTTCGAACAAAAGATTGAATGTGATTGGTTCCTTCTGAACACAGCCACATCCCCCAATATTTTCCCTACTTTTCCCCCAAAAATGTTTGATTGTTTTTCCACTTAATTTTTATTTTTTGCTCTAATTTCACACCGAGGGTGGAAAAAGTTCTGACATTATTTATCGTGGCCAGTTTCACTCTTTTTTTTTTTTTATTGCAAACCCTGCCATTTTAACAGGGGTCTGTCATCTTTTTATATCCGTTGTTCTCACTGATCGAACTAGCTGTAGCTGCATCTAGCCTGCTGTTGGGGAATCTGGAGAATTACCCTGAAGTGCATTAGAGTCATGTTTCCTGCTTTCAGAGTCAGGATTGTGAACACACGGACATAAGCTAGCTGCTAGTGACAGTCACGTCACTCTCTTGGCTCTCGTCTGTGCTCTCAAATGTGCCTTTCTGTTTAATTAGGTTTCAGCAGAAGCAAAATAAATATACAGTATATTCATAAACATTAAATGCGTTTTCATTGCATGCATCCGGAATAAGAGCTCTTTGGGGGATTATAACAGTAGTCCGTAAGCAAATACAGGAACAGAGTTTACTAAATCCCGGGAATTTAATTGAATCAGGAAATATTATAAGCAGACTGAGAGAGATTGGCTGAATCCTATTCAACTTCTATCCCAGCCACAGACACAGAAACTATCCCTCTTTAATACACAAACATTAAGCGCATAGAATATCAAAGCTGAAAAAAGGTAAGTAAGGAGCTACACATGACAGACCATGCTGTTATATAAAAATAATTATAGTAAATATAAGAGTTCCATTACTAAACCTTAGTGTGTTATTTACATATAATCACATGGGCTGGAGTGTGTTATTCCACTTACGGTATATCACAGTGATTTGCCAAAGATTAAAATGTTTTATTTATTAATGAATAACATGTCACCCATTTTTAAGAAATTATAGATTTAAGATTATAGTTAGATTTATGGTAATGTTGAGGAATTTCCAAGAGACAAGTTCCTGTTTTTACCTGTGTTATAGCTGCAATTTCCTCGCCAACCTCTCTCTCTCTCTCTCTCTCTCTCTCTCTCTCCTCTCTCTCTCTCTCTCTCTCTCTCTCTCTCTCTCTCTCTCTCTCTCTCTCTCTCAACAACCCGCTCAAAGAAACACACACAGCAAGTCAATGGTCAGACAAACTGGAAAACACAAACACCTCTGTCCTGAAATTTCTCATGCTTGGAAACTTTGAAAAGCTCTGTGATTGTAACTACAGAGTTCTGACACCTGAGATTCCTTACTAATAAGTGTCTATCAATTATTAGTTATTAATGAAAGTTACCACATGATACAGGAACATACACTGATTAAGCATAACATTATGAGCAGTGAGAGGTGACGTGAATAACACTGATGATCTCCTCATCATGGCACCTGTTAGTGGGTGGGATATATTAGGCAGCGAGTGAACATTTTGTCCTCAAAGTTGATGTGTTAGAAGCAGGATAAATTGACAAGCGTAAGGATTTGAGCGAGTTTGACAAGGACCAAATTGTGATGGCTAGACGACTGGATCAGAGCATCTCCAAAACTGCAGCTCTTGTGGGGTGTTCATCGATGCACATGGGGAGCGAAGGCTGGCCCATGTGGTCCGATCCAACAGACAAGCTACTGTTGCTCAAATTGTTGAAGAAGTTGATGCTGGTTCTGATAGAAAGGTGTCAGAATACACAGTGCAACACCGTTTGTTGCATTTTGGCAGCAAAAGGGGGACCAACACAATATTAGGCGGTCATTAGGCGGTGGGCATAATGTTATGCCTGATCGGTGTATGTTTTTACTTTTAGTCATATATTATGATTTGAGTTATAAATTAAGGCCCTGTCTAGGAGCTGTTACTATAGAGACACATTGGAATGAGCGCATTGATATTAACCTGATGTTTTTTGACCAATCAGATTTGAGAGTTCAACCACACAGTGAGATAAAGAAGCATAATGAACAGACAAAGGAGTTAGTTTGAGTTCAGGGTTTCAAGAGTCACTTGCCATTTTCTGAAGCATGTACAGTATTAGAAAGAATTTGTTGTGATTTGAACTGCTGATCAAACTCTTTTCATTCACACAGGTGAGTTCATTAATCTAGCCATGTACTGCGAGCGCATCCGGAGGAAATTTTGGCCCGAGTGGTTTGTGGACGTTGATGACTTGTACTATGATGGCTCGAGTGAAGAGCCTCACTCTCCGTCTCAGCTGCTGGACCTGGGCCTGTTCTCTCACAGCGATGGTTTCCAGGAGGAACCCAGCAGCCTCTCGCGCTCCAACACCACACACTCGCTGGACAGCGACCGCACCGGACACTCCCTCTACGACTCCGACATGGACGGCGAGTACTCAGAGATGGAGCAGGTCAAGTGCTAACCGCTTTGTCCATCACGATGCCACTTCTCAGGCATATCTGTCCTCTATTAAGCCTCTCTCAGTAAGGATAGAGTTCACCTTTCTGAGGAGGACGGACGGGGCTCTTGAATATCCTGCCTGCACAAAAAGGGACATGTACAACAAGGGTAGCATGAAAGGTGTGCAATATTATCACTGACAAGGAGAAAGCTGACGAGTTTCACGTTTACCTGCAAGTAGGGCTGGGTACGATGGTATATTATAGTATGATCTCGACATAGCGATAAACAGTGGGGTGACCTGCGTCACATGACATGTAGCTGATTGGACATAAAAGTCTATCTATTTTTGTACCAAAGCATCATTTTTCATTTTTTGCTTCTATTTCCTTTTTTTTTTAAAAAAACCTTTTTTTTAGACTACAAATGAAATATTGCATCACAATTCCGCAGCCATTTCTTTAATCAAGCTAGATGCCATGACACATATTGTGTATTGCAGATGTCCTCAGATATCAGAATATTGATGTCATATTCTGCCCAACCCTACTTGCAAGGAAGTACACTTGAGGTAATTGGAAAAAAAAAGAGAAAGGGGTAGCAAAGAAAAAAGAGAGAAAGTCAAATCATCAAGCAAAGGAAATGATTAAAAAAAAGAGCTGGAGAGAAACCGGAGGGAGTGAATGACGCCACTGCTGAATCATTCCCTCCGTCGTGACAGATCACTGCTCCTCATCATCCTCTCACCATGTTGAGAAAAAAGTCTCTTCCTGTCTTAAGATGTATTATTGTATGTATATCGAGAGCACTTGATACGCTTTTTCTTTTCACCTTTCATGTCACCCAGGTGTGTCAGACTAGTAGCAGATACTGATAAACATTTTTGTCCCTTTAAACAACAACAACAAAAACGTCGAGTTTGGAGTTTTATACAAAACCAAAATGGAACCTTCTAGAACAATCAGATTAGAGCAACGTGATCAGTGCATCTGAAGGAAATGAAAGGAAGTGTCTGTGTTTATGAAATATTCACATATACTGTATACATGTGAAAAAGATGTTTCTTTTTACTAGAAATGAATCCTTCTGGAAATTTCACTGACCCGCTCAGCACTTAAATCAACACACCTGACTCCTGATTCTCGTCATGTTTGTCTAAGTGTGTGTGTCTTAGTCGATGCATGCGTGAGCTGTTTAATAGAGCTAAAATATAAATCATGAAAAGGGACCAAAGGGAACCATTCTGTCTGTTGTACTGAGTTTGCATTTGGGTAAGTATAAGATTCGGTGATGTACGGCCGGATCGTTTGACCGTTAGATTTGCGCTGATTGAGTAAATTAATGAACAGCAGTGTAATGCAGAAATCTCTCTAGATCACGGTTAGTTGTAATTGTCTGTGTTTTGACTGAGTGACTAATGCATGTGTTTGTCAAACAGCAGACACCTGTACTGCGTATTCCAGACCATCCTTCATTTTTTTTTTTTTTTTTTTTTTTTTTTTTACAAAGCTTTAGGCTAAGAGATTAGCCTAAAACCAGATAATATTATTCAGTCTCCAGATAAAATTGGCCGTGTTGAATTTGAGTCGATTTGAACACATCTGTTTTTTTTTTTCTTTTTGAAAGATATGAGTTTGCTTTAATAACCACACTCTCATGATATTTGCTTAAGTTGTGCGTGCAGGAGCCTAAGATTTCTAAAATGTTGCCCAGTAAACAGACATGCCCGTGTTAGCGATTAGCATCATTGTGTATTCACTTCTCTCTAATTTTCTAAGTCCTTCACATATTTAATGTGAAGTGAAAATGTCGATTCAGCTCTAGTGATTTTACTGGGGAAATTCATGCTACGTGGTACAGGATAGTGAAGGATTGTGTGTGTGTGTGTGTGTGTGTGTGTGTGTGTGTGTGTGTGTATGTGTCCATCTGGTGCATGAATGAGTCATAGTCATGCATGAATACACATACTTTTGAGGCAGTTGTCTCACGGGTGGCTTACACACACACTGATTCTATAACCTCTGCACTGCAGTGATCTGAACAGTGAGTACAGCTTACACGCACACACAAACACACATGCATACATACATACATTTACACACACACACACACTTGATGATGAATATGCCACTTAACTGTAACTGGGCTTTGAATAATAGATCTGTGCGTTTGTGTGTAATGAATATTAAAGCAGCATTATTGTGGCATTGATTACTTACTGTGCCAAATAAGCAACACACTCAGAACTTAACCGAGATCATTGTTTACGGGACATGTGGCCGGTTTATACCGTGTCTAGTACACTACAGCCTGGGTTTATTTTTTCTCTTTAATTGTGTCTCTTTGTTTTGCCTGTTTTATATTTTTTCTCTATTGCAGTTCCCTTCTTCTCTCTCTCTCTCTCTCTCTCTCTCTCTCTCTCTCTCTCTCTCTCTCTCTCTCTGTGTGTGTGTGTGCGCTGCAGAGTATTTCAGCTTTGAATACACTGAAGTCGCACATCTCCAATCCTGTGCCTGATGCAAACGACATCATTTATTTCTATTCTATATATCGTTCATCATTATCAATGTATTGGTTATATTGATGTATAGTTTATTCAAAGTATGTATATTTATTTTGGTGTTCATTTTTTTTTATCTATTTTTTTAAAATTTCTAATTATTATTTATTTAAACTATGTATATATTTTTGCTTGGAGTATGTTGAGTGGTTTGGATATGTGAGTAGGGTTAGAGGTTAAAACTAATCCCAGTTCGGCCAAATATTTGTTTTTTTGGGGTTTGCTTGTGTGTGTGTGTATGTGTGTTAAAACAAAGGCTGCACAAGCAACTGACAATTCCTCTTTAATCAGATACATCGATGTAGAATGACAGTCTGAGCCAATTTTGGAGTGCAAACTACCCTGTACCCTGTAGGTCCAGCGGGTTTGACGAGCTGGTGAATGTGAGGAAATAGTTTGATAGTCAGATTTTATTTTCAAACAACCTTCAGTTTCATGGTTGTGTAATTGTGCAACCTTCCATTTTGCTACCATTTCAACTCAAACAAATCCGAATCCTGTGTGAATTGAATATAGAAATAAATCACGTACAGAAGTGGAAAGAGGAGCAACAGGAAATGGTTCCAAACAATAAACAGAGGTCAAAAGATTAACCTCATCTTGTGTGTGTGAGATGAGAGCTAGAGCGCTAGTCAACCTTAGACTTTGCAAATGTAGTGTTTTGTGTATATGACAGCTCTTGTCTGGACTTCTGGGAGAAGATGTACATATCTTATTGGGAAGCGGGTTATGTATATGATGAAGAACTCTGTAAAATAAGATGAATTACGTTCTTCCCATGGGTGTATAGTAACTAGAGATGAATGTGTGAAAACAAGTACTCACAAAATATTTAATTAAATATAGCTGTGCTAATTTCACTCGGCTGTGCTTTCTTTTTCTTTCTTTCTTTTTTTTTTTTTTTTTTTTTTTTTTTTTTTTTTTTTTTTACAGAGATGGCTAGTTGGATTCTGTTACACACTTTATCATGTCAGCATCAATCATTCACCAAGAAAGCCTTTAACCCTCATATCAGTTTCCACAAATGTCAGTTTCCCAATCCATTGATTTTAATGTTACAGTAATATTGTTGCAATAAACTTTTTATTCACATCTCAGTTATTAGAAATATCACTGGTGTGAATGGAAATAAGCAGGAATGAGATAACAAGCAAATTTACAGTTCTACCTCATATATGCAAACACATTGTAATTCGCTCTACTCTTAATTCAGAATATTCATTCATCCATTGTCTACCGCTTATCCGATCTACTCTTGGGTCATGGGGAGCCTGTGCTTATCTCAGGCGTCATTGGGTATCAAGGCAGGATACACCCTGGACGGAGTGCCAACCCATCACAGGGCACACACACAATCACACTCTACGGACAATTTAGAGATGCCAATCAACCTACAATGCATGTTTTTGGACCGGGGGAGGAAACCGGAGTACCCGGAGGAAACCCCCGAGGCACAGGGAGAACATGCAAACTCCATACACACATGGCAGAGGTGGGAATCGAACCCCCAACCCTGGAGCTCTGAAGCAAACATGCTAACCACCAAGCCACCGTGCCCACCTTTTCAGAATTTTTTATATATATATATATATATACACACACACATATATGGGAAAATGTGTTGGAAAAATAATTCTTAGGACTTTTAAATCATGCAATTTAAGGTCCACGCTTGACATCTTTCAAACTTTTTAGAAAGTGCTGTAATTTCTTTTTCTTTTTTCCCCACCCCTATTTAATTAAATAATTAAATATTGGAGATTTGTTTATGTCCACAAGGTGGCGCACGAGTACTGACCTTTACGCGTTCAGCCTCTGCGCATTCATGATTGATGTTAAGCAGGAATCACCTATTTCTCAGTCACCTAACAGCTTGATTTAAGGTGTATGATTGAGGAAAAGGCGCTGAAACAACAAAGCACAAACATCTCCTGCTTTTTTGTGTTTGTGTGTGTGTGTGTGTGTGTGTGTGTTTTATCCTGAAATATAATCCCAACGCACGGTCTAATATCACTCTCCCTTAGACATACAAAACACAACAGATTAAACTAAGAACTGTCAAATATCTTTAAAATCTCAGTTTTATAAATACATATACAAAAAAAAAAAAAAATACAAGGTGTCACAGCTTTAATCACAGCTTTTCTTTCTTGTTGTTTGGTGTTATTTATGATCTACAAATTAAGAGTGGGAATGATATGATAATTGTACAATCACGATTCTCGGCATATCGCAGTATCCAAAAAGAAATCACAGTACACAGCAAAACATATAGGCTATAGTGTTGAATTAACACTTACAGTGCTCATGTCGGGTCCGGATAGGTTTCCTGTACAAAACCTTCACCTGTAGTGCAGGCTACCCTGATTTAAAGATCTCTCAGCCCTGGAACTTATTAGAATTATTTTTTATTTGTGTAACACATGATCAAACTTAACCAGGCCTACTTCCATCTTTATATTTCCTTATAACAGTATACGGTCATATGATAGGCTATATCAGGCATGATACAGCCTGGTATCGACAGGTTCATTGATTTACTGATTATAAGGTTTGCAGAATATATTAAAGACTATCATGTTTGGCTCTTGGATCAGGATACTGGTCAGTTAAATGAAAAGTAATCTTCTTGTGTGTGTGTGTGTGTGTGTGTGTGCGTGTGTGTGTTATTGGTTTCTCTGGTTGGTTTACTGTAAATAATGAATTTGCTATGAATCAGTTCGTTGTTAATTGCCGCATTTTCTGCTGTTAAATGAATCTAGACGCATTTTCAATTGGAATAAATTAACAAAATGTACATAAAAAAAAAATATCTTGAAATTTCCTGCAAAATATGAAAGTGTGTGTAGGCTAGAATATGACTGACGCGAAATAAAAGACATCTAATTTGTATATATATATATATATATATATATATATATATATATATATATATATATATATATATATATATATATATATATATATACATGAAGTAATGTGAAATATTATGAATAATGTGAAATAAATAATCGGAGAATTCCTGACATGGCAGTTGTCTTATTCTCACAGTGCTGTGTGTTGGATGAATACTTCAGGATGAAAGGATGAACAGGTGGACACGGCACTGCCCAACCTGACATAGGCTATAAACACTGCTGTGCTACATTCGTTACTGATCAGACCCGAATATTTACCCGAGTGTTTGAGGAAGAGCCCATGCGCTTAACACCTTATTTGTAGTTATCTTAGGTCATATTAAGCCTGTCATGTTGTCAGTCAGAATATTTGCCATGTCTGCAGAAACAGAAAAGGCGTGCCTGTAGTCATTTACATCTCAAACACCATGTCTCAAGGACACGGAGCATGAGCACACCTGAAATAATAATAATAATAATAATAATAATAATAATAATAATAATAATAATAATAATAATAATAAAATAAAATGCATATAATAATAATAATAAAATAAAATAAAATGCATATAATAATAATAATAATAATAATAATAATAATAATAATAATAATGGAATCAACACACTACTGTTAATTAACGCACTAGCATATTGTGTAAAAGCAAGTATTTCCTTTAATGACAAAAAAGAGATTAAAAATTGTGCAAGTTGTCAGTCAAGTATTTTCAAAAAAATCCAGACTCATTGCTCGTCCCACAGGCTCTAGGGCTACATCGAAGTTGTGCTTTGGCTGCGCCAAGATAAGCGGACAAGTACAAACAATATCCACAAAACCATTCAAAATAAAAATAAAATAATAATACAACCCGAGTAGCTTACAGCAACCTTATTTTCGATGTGACAAAGAATTGTTTTGGTGATCAGAATGGTGATAGGTTTTCCACTGAGCACAGGGCTGGTGTCGGATATTTTCTCTTGACAATAAAAAGAAGGCAGGAAAGGCGCACAGTATTGACAGTAAGGGTCAAAGGAACAATTTGGTTGCCTAAACAAGAGATAAATACAAAACACAAACAAGTATAAATATACATTAGGGTGACGCTGCAATAAGGAGCTTATAGATCATTTTAAATCCATCACAGTAAGACGTGGTCAGTAATAGAGTATTTGCTGCTGCTGCTGCTTATTATTATTATTATTATTATTATTATTATTATTATTATTGTTGTTGTTGTTGTTGTTGTTGTCCCATGATTCTTAATTGGAACATTAGCTATATATTGTTTTCTTTTTAATAAATAATTTTGGTTTAGTTTTATTAATTAACCTACAAAGACACTTAGCATGGCCTAGACCTACCTTCAAAGTATTCTATTTGTCTTTATTTAATTGTCAAAATCTTCAGGTATCTGTCGTCTGACAATACCATGATGCTCGACACACAGGACCCATTTTATAGCCCATTTTAATTTGTGCATTTAGAACTGCATTCATTTTTAAACTCAGTTAAAATACGCTTTATGAAATCCCAAATGTAAAATGTCCTTATAATGACACTTGATGTAATGCTGCACACGGGTGTTGTGTTGGTTGCTCCTAAATTCTGATTTAATGCACAGAGCCTTCGTTTGTGCAGACCGGGCTTAATGCTGGTATGTAATCATAGCTCACATTGAGAAGGATTTCTGTTCGGCACACCAGCAGTGCGAAATCGTGACCTGCATAAATCTGGACTGGTTTGCGGTGTGCGGTGTTGGGAAACAGCACTTAGCAGCCTTTTGTTATGATCAAGACCTAAACACCAGCGTCAGGCTTAACTACACAAAAGAGGTAGAATGAACACATTTCATCTCTAAGCTCAGGTTGGAGTATAGCTTGATAATAATAATAATAATAATAATAATAATAATAATAATAATAATAATAATAATAAGTGAACGGCAGACACTGCATCGGTGCGTGCTGACACGTTTAGTGGCCCTGACGGGAAGATGGCGTGTTTTAACGCCCTTTCCTCAGCTCTCTGCTCCAACCCGATGTGACGTGCTTTCACAGATCCTTCGGCTTCTAAGCTTGAATGAAGCGGTTTTTTGTCATGGCCCCGCGCCTGTTTGGGTTTCCGTGAAGCGCGAGCATCTTATGCGACACATGCGTCCCGTCGCCCGCCCTTGTCCGCATTGTTCGGGCAACAACATGCAACACCTATGCGGTGTCACGTAGGCTCTCGTGCGGCTCGGTCCACCGTGAACGGGCCGTTTTAGTGGAGACAAAGACACGGTCCGAGCTTGTGCAGGTGGTGAAAAAAATCACGGAAAATCCCCCCGTCGCCCCCCTCCAAAAATCACGGAACCGGCGTCCGATCGCCGTGGTGCGGCGGTGTGTCCCCGTACACGTCCTTGTTGTCGGCTAACGGGGCGCACTGAGGCGTCATCCGCTTCTCCTTTTGCCGCCTGTTGCAGAACCAAACCCGCACGACCTCCTTGTCCAGCTGCAGACTGTCCGCCAGCGCGTTAATCTCCGCCGCACCGGGTTTAGGACACTTTAGGAAATGGCTTTCCAGTGCGCCCTTGACACCGACTTCAATGGAGGTGCGCTTTTTCCTCTTCCTGCCCTGCGCGGCGATTTTGTCCAGGCTCGTGGGGCTGCCCGAAGTTGAGTCGGCCTCCTCGAGCCACTTGTTCAGCAAAGGCTTGAGCTTGCACATGTTCTTGAAGCTAAGCTGCAGTGCCTCGAATCTACAGATCGTGGTCTGAGAGAAAACGTTGCCGTAAAGCGTGCCGAGCGCCAACCCCACGTCGGCCTGCGTGAAGCCGAGCTTGATGCGCCGCTGCTTGAACTGCTTGGCGAAGTGCTCCAGATCGTCGGACGTGGGCACGTCGTCGTCCGAGTGCTCGTGCTGGCCCGGGTGGAGGCTCGGCGCGTGGCCGTGCTCGCTGATGCGCGGGCTCGGTTGGTCCTCGTGCGCCTCGCTCAGGGCGTTTGCATGGTGGTGCATGCCCTGCTCGCCTCCGTATCCCGGCTGCGAGTAGATCATGCTCGGTCCGTTTGAACTCGTCATGCTGGCCATGTGCGCCGTTGTGCTCGCCCTCCAGTGATGATCCTGGTGATGCGCGCCCTCGTGTACCAAATGAGCCGCTCGCGACTGTTGCTGTTGCTGCTGCTGCTGCTGCTGCTGTGTCTGCAGACTCGGTGAGTGCCGGAGCTCGTCGGCGTCGCCGTGCAGCGCGGGCTTGATGTCCTGCTCGGACCACGGAGAGCCGTCGCCTTGCGAGAGCGCGGCGAGCCACTGGTGCGCGTGGCCGAGCGGATTGGCGGCGCTCTGGAGCGTCGTGTAGTCGCTGTGCAGCAGGCTCGGCGCGTCCCTGTAACCTGGCGTCTGCTGCATGCTTCCCGCTTCGGACGCGCTCGACGTCAGGAGGCGGTAGTGGTTGGACGCCGCGGTCGCCATAGCCTCCAGCAGGGCACAGAAAGAGAGAGAGAGAGAGTAAGAGAGACAGAGAGGGAGAGACGAGGGGGGCTTTGCTCGCGTCGACGCGTTTCACGCTTACTTTTTTGTGCCACAGGCGGCTCCCCAGCGCCGAGTGAAGGCGCGCGTCCTGCGTTTCTGCCTCGCTCTGCTCGTGATTGGACAGAACATCCTGACAGACGCGGTTGCCCCTGACAGCGACGCGCTCATTGGTCACGGGAGATGCGAGAACCACTTGCGCTCCTGGCGAACGGTGCTTGAAGTTTTGAGCGAGGCTGCGCGCCAACACAGAGAGGACCTGAAGTGACGGGGAAAGGGAATTTCAACCATATAAAATCAGCAACATGCAACTTCAAATACTTGAAGACGAGGTCTGAAAGTGAAGTCTCAATCTACCTGTCGGTTTAGATGAGCTGAACTCTTGGTTCTGAGTTGCACAAGGTTCGTTAGGCTTCTTGAGATGATTAGTCAGGCAAGGCTGCAACTGACTACGCAATAAACACTGAATAGTGAGTGAAACCTACGGCAACTAATGCTCGAGTGTGCATTGAACATTTCATGTGTTTTTGGTCGGTTTGCCCTGTTAAACATTTAGCTTAAATTTAATCATGCGTTTATTAAAAAAAAAAAAAAAAGCAAAGGTACATATTATTATTATTATTATTATTATTATTATTATTATTATTATTATTATTATTATTATTATTCGTACATTTTCTTCCCCCTATACAGTACCTTGTCCCGGTCAGAGTGCACTACGGGACATATTTCTCAGGCCTCTGCGTGTTGCTATGGCGAGATGTGAATGAAAACAACGCCGCCCACGTCACATCTGCTGGAGCCGCTTCTCTGAGCGCATTTTAAACTACACAAAGGCTGAAAAAAGCAGAGGGCAGCTCCAGCCGCGGGGCCGAGGAGAGGTGAATGTGCTCCTGTCCAAAAGTGTAGGCTTCGCTCTTTTGTCAACATTCAGGACGCACAGCCTTTGCATGCTCAGGAAGCCTCAGAGGCACTTTATTTCTGTAAAATGGAAATCTTCCTCTGCATCATCAGCGCTTCACTTTCACTGGAATGTGCCGATCCTGTTTTTTATTTTTTATTTTTTTAGATTCTTCTACACGATATACTTATATATAAAATTCTACTAAACAGAGATTGCCAAAAATCTTTTTGTTATACTCTAGAGTATTGTAATGTACTTGCTTTGGATTTAATGCCAATAACATTGAAATGAACGTTTAGAAACTACATATAATAAAGCATCAAACAAACTGAAAAAAAAAAAAAAAGTGGCAGTGGCACACATCTGGTTATGAGAAAAACAAGCAAGAAAACTGAAAACCAGAAAAAGAAGAGAAGAAAAATAAGAATACATTTCCATAATGTCGCATCACCTTGTAATGTTAATGTTATTATTACTGGAGCTCATTTCTACTACTACTATTTCGATTAAAGTCTTAAAAACTGATTTTACTTAATTTTAGTAATAAAACCAAGCAAACAAACAAAGAAACATTTTTATGACCTCAGCCTATATTCCTCCAGGCTATTCTCACATTGTATATGATGCTGTTATACTGCATGGCCACCGTCAAATGAGAGCTAATAATAAAGAAATGAATATCAGGATGAACAATGGGCATGAACCGCTCAAGCAGAAGGAACATTTGCAGTAATCGGGATGTAATTGTTATAATTACAAGCCGTCGACTCGAAGACAGTCGTGTCAGTCGAGACAAAGAACACATTACTTTAATAGAGTAATATGCAAACTGTGGATGGTTCAATTACATGACTTAATAACATATAAATGATGCGCAACCGGTTATTAGGAGTCGCAGTACTAACCAGTCTACGATTATTTCACTTTATAAATCCGCAGTCTGCTCTGGTCCGCTCTGTTTTTCACCCCTCCTTTAAGTTATCCTACAAATTAGTAGTTGAGTGTCTGAGCGTTAAATTAACAGTAATTATATCGACCCCATGCCGCAACGATTCAATTTCTCATTGTCTAATTGGCTAAAAGTCGTTTGTTAGCTGCCCAAAGCCCCTAAAAGCCTAATAGAATGTTTTGAAACATGGACATGCACCCATATGGAGATGTTAATGACTTATGTGTATGCAGATGTGCAAGTTTCTGTGTGCAGCTGGCTGAAGCTAAATCACTGGAAACTCACAATGATACATTCTGAAATTGTTTATATATCCAGGACACGAATTGTCACGCTGTTAAAAAACAAAACAAAACAAAAAAGTGTCAAAGAAGAAGAATTTTCATATATAAAACAACATATTGATACAAGTCTTAGTAGCATGCCATGATTAAAAAAAAAAAAAAAAAAAAAATAAATAAATAAATAAATATATATATATATATATATATATATATATATATATATATATATATATATATATATATATATATATATATATATATATTATCATTTTAATTAAGATGTGTTGTAGATGATTTTAATAAATTGTCCCGGGTAGCTTTGCAGCGCTTGTGTTTTTCTGTGCTCCTCTCAGGGCCTCCTGCCAATCTGGACAGAGATTGTTTGAGGTGAGCCATGTTGTAGATATGAGTGGGGTTGGGTTAGCCGGGCCCACTGTCCCACATTCACATGCAATTAGGCCTCACAAAAGCCTTGTTAAATGTGTAATCCCGGGACTCCTTTTCCCTTTGATAGTGTTGGCCAGCTGTAGGGGAATGGGCATTATTCTCATTATAAAAGACCTTTAGCTTAGTTCAATGCAAACGGTTCCCACTGAGTACATCAACACTGGGGTCACTCACTCACACACACACACACACACACACACACACACACACACACACACACACACCTACCACCTTTACCATGTTGTCTTCCAGCTCATCACATCCAGTGCTCTGAGCTCAAAAAAGCTCTTAAGACTCAAGACTTAAACCTTCTCCACGCTACCAATTATAACTCATAGCCTACCACTATGCGAATTTACAAATACTTCAAAAATTTATAAAAGCACCACCAACTCAGCACCGACAAATCAACAGCAGCTTGCTGGCAAAAATGACATTTAATGAACATTCCAGCTGTCTTTCCACATTTCAGATCAAACTTGTATGATTATATTTTAATAACTACACCTCATGAAATCCATCGCTTTATTTTATTTTGATATTTGTAACAATTTGTGCGAGGTGTGTTGTATAATAAGTGGAAAAAAAAGTTAGAAAGGTTAGTTTAGAGGATAGTGTTGCTGGATATGAAATCAACCATGACATGCACGTCACACACAGACACACACACAACAGTTTTAAACTGACTCTATATTATGAGCGGTGTAAATTTCTTCTAATCTAGATCTGATGTATGAGCTGTATTCTCAGAGTCACAGTAGATGCAGGTACTATCCTGGGAACCGTGGTCTTGAAGCAGGCATACACAGTAGTCAAATGCAGGACAGCATACACACACACACACACACACACACACACACACACACACACACACACACACACACACACACACCCCCAAACCGCACTAGGAGCCTGTCTATTTACTGGCATGATTTTGAGAGCTACTGCTCTCACTGCTCTGATGCCATCTTGGTTCAAGCACTTTAACTACTGATCATCTACCTGCTGTTCCTAAAAAACTGCAATTGATCAGCATCTTTCTCCATAGCTCAGTGCCTCCTGTTTAGAGCAGAATCAGAGCTCTTTGTACTACACATAGGATTATATTGGTGGCACAGTAAAAAAAAAAAAAAATATAATATATATATATATATATTTTTATTAATTATTAAACACTGTCGAAGCAATGCTGCTATATCTATATCCTATATATATATATATATATATATATATATATATATATATATATATATATATATATATATATATATATATATATATATATATAGCAGCATTGCTCCGACAGGGTTTAATAATTAATATTAATGTGCTTGATCTGATATGTTAATCATATCTATAGTAATAACATATAGCTAGGGATTGTGTAACTCTATACAACATCAAACTAAAGCTATTCATAAACAGATTTAAAAACAGAGCTTGTATTTTACACTGAAAAGCATGGAATTGTTTATGCAGTGAAGGAGTCTCTAGTTTTAACACTTCAAGTCTTCAAGTTTGTTTATTATTATTATTATTATTATTATTATTATTATTATTATTATTTTTAAAAAAACTACATTAACTAGACTGAAAAAAAATGAGGCTGGTGCTGGAACAATTCTTTATAATGTTTAAGTGATAACGGGAAATATTTTATATGATATACGTTAAAAACATAAAAAAACCCATAATGTACTGTTCATAGATAAACATTAAAAATTGCTCTTCTACTAATATACAAAAGCAGTAACACACTTCATGCCTTGCTGTTATATGATGATAATCCACTTTACTTTGCTTGAGGCTGTATCACACCACCCTGATGGATTATTTTCCAATTACAGCACGTTTTATTGTGTGTTATTCCTTGCATACAGCAGAGTCCAAAGATTTACATTACATAATAATGATATTATCAGCATCAACTTGAGTGAAAAGAAGAAATATTGACAAGAACTTCAGAGTTTTTTTTAGTGATCACATGCGTCAATAAAAGAAATTAGGCATGAGGAAAAATTAGGCTGCTTTTTGTACAAAGCAGTTAACATGGACAATATTACACTTTTACGTACATATAAATAGGGAGCTAGAAAAAGTGCAGAGTATTGAATAATAAATATTCAAAATATTGAACTTTTTCAATATTTCAAAATTCTAAAACTTTTGAGTACCAAGGGGAAATCTGGTGTCACAACAACTCAACTGTACCAGAGAGGATTTTACAGTGATATAAACAATAAAGTCACAACAAGAAAGAGTAAACATACAAATACACAACTCTCCAAACTATCTACTGACTGAAACTGAGATTTCTGTGCACAAAAATATGACACAACTATGGAGAAAAAAGTATAAAAGTAACAGTGGGAAATAAACTAAACATAGCACAAAATACACAAAAACAAGCACAACACTACACAAGCTGCTGCAGCAGGCTGCCAGAAGTCTTTATTTCCAATTTTTAACAAAAAACGACAACAACAAATGTTTAATGTGGCCTCAGACTTTTGTATATTTTGTGTATATATACTGTGCAGCAGCACTGACATGTAAAACACATCTCTACACCAGCAGGGAAATCCCTGAGCTCTGATACCTGCACAGGATGTCATAATTAACAGCTTAATAAGGATATTATTTATATAACAGAAGCATGTCTTTGTCTGAGATGCTTACACAACTAGTTATTATGAAACGTGGAACTTGTCAAGGATTCAATTAGAGCTGGTTGTTTCTCCCAAGCTAGGTGTTAGAACACTGCTACTATAATTTAATGACTGAGTGCATTTACAGCCTGGAAAATGAAGCTGTAGAAGACCCAATATACCCGAAAGAGAACAGCTTGAACTTTATAATCTATTTGGAGTCTGTCAAAGATTAACACAATCATAAATATGGCAATTAGCATGATTACTGGATGGACTGAATGAGCTAACACTTTACTATAATGTCCATATAAATCCAATCTTTATGCTCAAATACCTTTTACAAGAGAGAATACTGCTCATGAACTAGTCAAGCCCAGCCTTTTGAACTGCTAATCAAAACATTTATTGTTGTATCCTGATATTTGGCTTAATGAGTTGAAGACAATTTTTTTGTTGTGTTGAAATAAGCCATAGTTTCACATGAACAGGCTATGCAGTAACAAAGCGAACAGAGATCATTCGCTATCGATGAGAGCTGACGATTTACGGCGACAGTGAGATATGGGCGTGTCCACAACAGCGACGCAACAATGCTGAGAAAAATTGAACTTTATGCAAATACGGCGTGACAAGGTGCAGGGACTACCAATGGGAGTGAAGACAGTCGAGCTCACACACACTGCTTCTGCTTCATCTCTATGATATGATGCAGATAAACACTGCTGAATTTTATACACAAACACCAACTCTTCCTCCAGGATGTTTCATTTTAGCCAGCAAAAAAAAACAACCCAAAAAACAGATTTGCAATGCTAGTTTGCTCCACCCGCTGATCAACTTTGTTACCATGGAAACCATTAGCAGGCTAGGAACACCTACGGAAGACTTCATAATACAGCGACTGGAGACTTGCAGAGATAAAATTAGTGTATGTGTGAATGTGTGAGCTTTGGATATTTCCTCTCTTGATTCAATAACAGGGATGGATAAAAATGAAGGTACAGTATCCGAAATGTGTCACTAAGCACGGCTCTCTGTAACCGCTTAAAGTTCGAAAGTTTAGCCATTCGTCAGTGTTAGTCACTCCTCTTGAAGCATCCTGATCATGTTAAACATGGATGAGCGAATGCACAGCTCCTCTTTCTTCTCTTCAAGCTTGTCAGGTTGTCACCATTACCGAGAAACTTTTTAGGGCAAACACTAAAATATGTCAGCATTATTTAGCCTTGCTAGTGTCACGTCTACTTACATGGTGATATGGGAGGCCTTTTAGCTCTTTTATAGGCTCCTGGAATATTCAGAGCAGCGCAGAAGGTTAGTGCCATGAAAGTCTTTGCTGATCAATATAGATGGGCCCCACCCGTGATTAGACCTGGAGTAAATCTGGACAAATCGATGTGGATGGTTACACTACAGGTTAAAGCTGGAGTATATCAGTCCAAATCAATATAAATGGCTGAACTTCAGTTTAAAACAGCAGTATATCTGCCTGGTTCAGTGCTAATGGGCACGGTATAGGAGATAAAAGCTGGAGTAAATTGGTTTGTAGCACAAGTGCTGGTTAACATAGTGAAGCTCGCCCAGGTCGCTGTCGTGTACGAGAAGCAGCTGCACACAAATTCATAATAAGAAGAGTTTTCGAGTTGTAATGAAAGCAGATGGAAATCTGGAAAGATGAGGATTTATACTTTAGGGAGTTTGGGTCATGAATGTATTTGTGTCTGTGTTATTGTAAAAATGTTTGTGTATGCATATTTGTGTTAGTGTGTGTGGATGTGGATGTGTATTTGTGCGTATATATATCTATGTTTGTGTGTGTGTGTGTGACTTCCAATGGAATATTTTCCACTAACCAGAGAGAACAAGGTTTATTAGGTAAACAGTTTGTTCTATTGTCCTCTGTTGCCTCAATATCACCACCAATTAGTCTGAAATAAATACATGGAGTAAAACCAGCTTAATAACACCAATAAACCAATATACCAATTATCTTATTTTCCTCCTTCTCTCTCTGTTCCATTCTCTCTTTTCTCCTTCCCCTTGCACCATCTTTGTCTCAGTCTTTCACCTCCACCCTCTTTGTTGGACCAACAAACCCAGCAAGTCCCCCATCTTTCTCTCTCTTAAGATCCACTCAAGCCTCACTAAAGCTTTCACCTCGTTTAGGTCACTTTCCCAAGAGCCCCTCTCCCCTGTCCAGAGGAGAAAAAAAAGACAAGAAGTGGTTTAAGACAGGACACCATCTGTCCTCTAATCATAAAGGACCACGGGCATGGAGTGAATGTGTATGCGTGTGTGCAAGTGTTTCTGGGAAAGTGAAAGAAAAAGAATGAAAGAAAGAAAGAAAGAAAGAAAGAGAGAAAGAGGAGAGACGGAGAAGATGCCTGAAAGTTTTTTTTTTCGAAAGACAGAAGCACTATATTATATTTTGGGTGTTCGGTTTATGTGAGTCCAGCCTTATCTATGTCTTTGTTTGTTTGTGAGAGAATGAGAATGTGTGTTTTGTGTGTGAGAGATTAGCAAGACCCCCTCTGGTTCACAATTCCTTACAAAGCTGCACCTTGCAGCTGCGACCTGCATGACCCCTTGGTTCCATGGCAACAGTGTGGGCCCCCAACCTGCCCTCAGTGCTAGTGTGTGTGTATGTGTGTGTGTGTGTGTGTGTGTGGGTGTGTGTGTGCCTGAGAAAAGACCAACCAAAACTTAAAGAGCCATTCAGTTCGTCTTCACCATGTGAGCTGAAAGGAGAACACAGCAGAATGCAGGCTTATCAGAGTTACTACAATTACACCGTTTCAACAAGTGCTTCAACTGCATACAGCAAATAAAGCCTCAGAATTTACACAGAATAATATAGTAACAAGATACTGTTTTATTTGTTTATTTGTTTGTTTGTTTGTTTTATGTTTAAAATGCAAACATGGAGACTTCTTGGAATCTTAGTTTTGGTTTTCTTGGCACACACCACACTAAAATAGAGAATCAATTAATCTTTTCCCCAAAATATAAAAAAAATAAAATGAAATTTGCTTTTCTTTCATTTCTTTCATAAATGTTGCCCTTGTTCTACTATGTAAATTCTAGGAAAATAATAAAAGTATTCATGAATCCAAATTATGAAAAATGCAGCACATTTCAGCTTGAACCAAACTGACCTGACATGATCTCTGGTTAAGATGGGCACTATGCAAACATATTTGATTTTCATAAAGAATATGATTCAAATTTAATAAAACAATAAAACAATCAGCCCTCCTTGTGCCCCAAAAAACAGCTAAACACGTAACCTCTGAAGGTGTGCTGTGGTATCTGACACCAAAACACTAGATGCAGAGGTGGAGCCTCCATGGATCAGACTCGTTTGTCCAGCACACCCCACAGATGCTCGATCAGATTGATGTCAGAAGAATTTGGAGGCCAAGTAAACACCTCAAACTCTTTGTCATGTTCATCAAACCATTCCAGCAATTTTTCCAGTGTGGCAAGGAGCATCTTTCTGCTAAATACTGAGTACTTTTGGCCATGAAGAGGTGACTTGTTCTGCACAACGGTTAAGTAGGTGGTACATGTCACAGTAACATCCACATGAATACCAGGATTCCAAGCATCACACTGCCTCCAGACTGCCTGATGAACAGTGGTTGTGCTATTATGGAGATGCACTGATCCAGTTATCTAACCATTACAATTTGGCTGCTTAGATTTACACACTTGCCCATTTTTCCTGCTTCCAACACCTCGACTTTAAGAACTGACTTCACTTGGTGCCTAATATACAGGTTTCACTGTGATGAGATAATCATTATTGGTTATGGCTGATCGGTTTATCAGAATAAATGAATAGTGCTAAAATATTTCTAGAAAATTTTGCAGATTTTTGTTCAGTCACCATATTGCCCTCCTTTGCCAACTTGATACTTTTAAAAGGTGACAGAGTTATGAGTGGCCAAGGCTCTTTGATGCACGTGGGGAGTGAAGGCTGGCCCAATGGAAGACGGTGGTCTGGTCTGATGAATCATGTTTTCTTTTACATCACGTGGATGGCCGGGTGCGTGTGTGTCTCTTACCTGGGGAACACATGGCACCAGGATGCACTATGGGAAGAAGGCAAGCCGGCGGAGGCAGTGTCATGCTTTGGGCAACGCTCAGCTGGGAAACCTTGGGTCCTGCCGACCTTGTTGAAGACCATGTACACCCTTTCATGGAAACAGTATTCCCTGATGGCTGTGGCCTCTTTCAGCAGGATAATGCACCGTGCCACAAAGCAAAAATGGTTCAGGAATGGTTTGATGAGCACAATGAGTTTGAGGTGTTGACCTGACCTCCAAATTCCCCAGATCTCAATCCAAGCGAGCATCTGTGGGATGCGCTGGACAAACGAGTCTGATCCATGGAGGCCCCACCTCACAACTTACAAGACTTAAAGGATCTGCTGCTAACATCTTGGTGCCAGATACCACAGCACACCTTCAGGGAGCTTTTTACTTACTTCCTATAATTCAGTGCAATCAGTGATTGAGACACGATACCACATATTTCTTGAACTC